>JAKTRV010000002.1:1261138-1811863 GCA_030579815.1 Sugiyamaella smithiae
TGTTGTTGGCAACAAATTGAAGAGGCAGGGCACGTGAGCTCATGCTGTAGCGGCTGTGTTAACGGTAGGTACGGGACGGATGGCGACAAGCAATTCCGAAAGGGAATGAAATCAGAGAAAATAGCCTTTGAAGCTTGGTACACTGCTTTCTAGATTGAGAGTTATAAAGTCTGTGTAATCCAATGATTTTATATGCGAATAACAAGAAGTTCTCATCATATGCCCTCTAAATACTTTACGCATCAGGTCAAATATGCAGGGAACAAATCAACCCTTTGCCATTGATTCAATATCGACGATTTTAACCTTCTCCACACTCTGGGCAACAAAAAAATTGTATATCACCGGAGTGATGCTGAGGAGATTCACAACGATGGCATTTGATATTCCGAACACGCCAATTGCCCAAGCGATTTCCAAAAAAGTTCTGGATGAGTTTAAACCTACAGAGTATCTGATTTATAATGATTCTTACAAGCATTCCCATCATGCTGCTATGAGAGGATCTGACAATACCACCGAATCGCATTTCCGCCTTGTCATAGTCTCGGATTTGTTTGAGGGCAAACCGCTCCCATCCCGTCATCGTATGGTGTACTCACTACTGAAGAATGAGTTAGAGGTTGAAGGGGGGGTCCATGCTCTTCAGCTACAAACTAAAACACCTACAGAGTATGCTAAGCTTACATCCCAAAACTAGGCTAGTGTACCCCTACCTATGTGACTAAACAGAGCATATTTTTCAGAAAAAGTTGTTAATTTCTTTCTTCCTAATGGTGGTGCTTTCACAGCCTGATCTCGACATTGCATGGGTGCTAGCCACGGCTGGCAGTCATTCCAATGTGCACAGAGTTAACAGGAAAGCCATTCTTTCGATGCCATTGTCTGCTTTGTGTTTTTTAGTTTTAGATCAAACTTCAGATTTGTTTGGCCTTCCAATGCTTTCGCACCTTATGTATGGAATCAGCTTGGGTTACCGCTACCAAATTAACGACCTACTGAGTGTGTTTCTATTGTACAAGTGCCGAACTGTTCTTACACAGCTAGCTCCATCTCTGCATCCAACCGCCTGTCTATGGGTTCTACGTCAATTGATCTAGCTAAGTCAAGGTAAAACCTATCCACATGCTTCACAAGGCTAACGAAGGTTCAAACCCGAGAGCCTTCAAGTTCCTCTCGATAAATGTTTCTTTGTTGATTTTGATCTGCTACCACCCCTTCCTAGGAACTTATCCATCCTACCGATAACAGCAGACATGTGCCATATACAAGGGTCAGCATCTATTGTACCTCTTGTTCAATTTGATTTCGGCGACAACGATAATCTAGATCTTGGCTACGAAATAACTGAAGATGGCGAAATTTCACTGCCATCGACAAGCCCTATTCTGACGCCTGAGTTAACCAGTACCTCACCTGATCGAGTGATCACAATACGTAAAACTCCATTGAAACCAGACCCAAACACCATACTAAACGAACTGTATAACCTGGCAGATGACGATGAATACAAGGCTCGCATGGAGATTCAACGCATTCGTCGAGCCCTCGCTGGTAAAAAACACCAGGTAGATTTCTATCAGAGCTGTCTCCAACATATGCCTGAAGTATTCTCACATCTTATGGCTGAGATTGTAGCCTTGGATCTATTGCATGCATCTGCCACAGCACCAGCGGGAATAGACGCCCGTGGTTCAAGCGCTAACACCAGCATTGAAGTAGGCCGACATTGGTCGGGTAGACTGTCATCAACTAGAAATAGTGTTGATTTTGCATTTCAACGGTCTGCTGATTCTCTCAACAGCTCGTTCATGCGTGATACTGCGAATTACCCCAGACATTCTACACCATTAAATAGATTGGAAAGTATAGTGTACTGGCATCCAGGGAATATTGATGCTGACTTGTCTCTTGACTTAGAAGCATTGGATATCTTTGATACCATAAAGCAAAAGTATACTTGGAAGCAGAGATTCCCATTTAAGCAGTTATGTCCATGTGATCATACTTCCAGATCTGATGCTGCAAGATCATTTATGTGCATTCTGTGGCTTTTGACTGTGGGCAAATTACAAACCGAACATCAGACGCTGTTCTACGCTATATAGTTATGAAATATTGAAAAGGATGTCGACGATGTTTTGAGTTGAAACAGAAATTTCAAGTGCTGTAAACCGAATAGTAATAAAGGGGATAGAAAATAATGGATTGTCTGAAACTACAACGACACTTGTCGCATGTGCAATAATTAGTTCGACTACATGTACAATACCAATCTGCTTAATACAAAACATGATTCGTTAGATATATGCACACCTAAGCCTTGGCAACAGCCTTTTGGATAGCATATCGTCGCTGCTTCTTGAGAACGAGAACCTGGAATCGCTCAAAGTCAGTGAGCTCTCGTCGTCGGGTTCTCTGTGCAATCTTCTTGGCCCAAGAGGAAGCAGCCCACTTGGCATCAATACCGGCAGCCTCCCACTTCTTGGAAACAGCAGTAGATCCAGCAGACAGAGGGAGCTTGGGAATAACGTGAGGAGTCAACACAACGTGGCCGAGAGAAATAGCCTGTCGGGGAACACCAGTCTTGGGTCCGTCAATGAGAACTCGCTTGTGGTCGACAATCTCAACAATAGTGGCCAACTTTCCAGAGTAAGCACCCTTGGAGACAAGGACAACTCGTCCGAGCTCAACGTATCGCCAGTTGGCGGCCTTAACAGTGGTCTCGGTAGACATTTTTTTGTGAACTGTATGTATGAAGCTGACGATATCGAATGTACAGGATATTGAGTGACTGACAAATTTCTGAGTGCGGCGGGTTATGTGACTGCTTTGTTTCCTAAATGGGCAACCATAGTTTAACGGGTGGTCAAAATGTCAACGTCTCGTTCAGCCGCGCCTAACATCAGCATACCAGCTGCGGCTGGGACCGTACACAAAATGCAAAATGCGAACCGCAAAATGCCCACTGAGAGTAAAAGTACACATGTAGTACTATTGTGTGTAGCAGACACAGTGTGCACCCAGCAATAACAGTCGGCGAGTGGTGGCTGCTGGCCACGAATAAAATATTACACCTTTAAGATGATTTAGATGGAATGTGATGATGATCTAGATCATTCTTAGAATCCCAAGGCCAAATCAAGAGCATTAGCCGGATCAAAAGAAGTCCAGAGTGGCTTAGGTCTGCCGGACGGGTGGTTGTCTTTCTATCGTAGCGTAGATACTGGGTATGTAGGTGGTTGGCATGCGTACGATACGTGAACTGAGGCGTGATGTGTGCATGGAATTGTCTTTGTACAACAGCCGTACAGCGTCCGACGTCTTCAAAGTGAAGGCGCCAGAGATGATCTACAATAACAACAAATAAACATTTTGTCACTGAACGAATTATGCGCCCAAAAGTCTTTTATTTTTCAAATACACCAACAAATATTGAAACCTGTCTGGCGATTACATTTGTGCCTTAGGCTTGCGGTTGGAGAATGGCCATTTTTACATTGTTTTACATCGACTGATGGGTTGAGGTTTGTTGATAAGCACACAGGTGGTTGCTACTACTATACTTGACTCTCAGGGGTGCATAGGACTTCCCATTACGGGTACAGGGCCTGGAGGCAAATACTTGTCACGCGGCATTAAGATTATCAGAATCGCGTATCAGTGGACCTTACTGCGTGCTCATCGTGGCCCATCCATAGCCCACTAGCTTAGCACAGATCCATGCCACAGACCACCCACGTATCTCTTTGTTCTTTCATTCTTGATGTACGTGAGCGACGGTAATGGAATGTAGACGCACACCAAGAAGCCCCTGGCCAGCCGCATGCAGACAGCCTCAGTTGTAAACAACCACCTTGTAGACGACATTGGCCCTATAAGCTTAGACAATTCAAGGCGGATTTCAGAGCTAAACGTCGCCAGGCAACCGCCCACCTGCAAAATCCTTTCATAGTTGCCTGCAAAGAAACATTGGAGTACCTTGCTGCGGAGATCTTCCCTTTAGCGTTTCTCCACACCGTAGCAACGCTTTTTCTCTCTGCACCTACGTCCCGCCAAATGGATCGATCGGCATTCTTTGCGTTGAATACGGTGCACCATCAATAATATTGAAAACAGCTGTATGCCTTTGTCCTTATGCCATTTACTGACTCGTGAACTCTTGATATTCAAACTTGTCCACTTTGCTATTCATACACTATTTGAGCCATTCTTCAATCCCACCACAAACGATTCTATTTTTACGCGATTGAATAATTGAAGTTTGTTGATATGGCCGCTGTAGCTGCTGCTGTTGCTGCGACTGCCACCATCAATGGTGGCCCTTTGGCCGACGAAGCAGTCAAAGCTCACCACCGGTTGTCGCAGACTTCAAACAATTCAAATGCATCAAAGCGAAGTAGAACTCATGTGGGACCGTGGAGACTAGGCAGAACATTGGGTCGAGGCTCTTCTGGCCGAGTCAGACTCGCTAAGCACGCTGCCACTGGCCAGCTTGCTGCCGTCAAGATCGTGCCTAAGGCTCTACCGGACGAGATGCAATCTACAGACACAAATCCAAAGCATCACCGCCAAAACACAAATGACACGGCCACAAACGACACCCGAGACGCTGGTGGTCTCCCTTATGGAATTGAGCGTGAAGTTATCATTATGAAGCTTATTGAACACCCCAATGTAATGGCACTATACGACGTGTGGGAAAATAAGGGCGAGCTTTACTTGGTTCTCGAATATGTTGAGGGCGGAGAGCTGTTCGACTATCTTATAAAAAAGGGTCGCTTGGATGAGCGTGAAGCGATAAACTATTTTCGCCAGATTGTATTGGGAGTCGACTACTGCCATCGGTTCAACATCTGCCATCGAGATCTGAAACCAGAGAACCTTCTTCTCGACAAGAACAGAAATATCAAAATAGCTGATTTCGGAATGGCTGCTCTAGAGACCTCTGATCGGATGCTGGAAACTTCTTGTGGTTCGCCTCATTATGCCTCGCCCGAGATTGTAGCTGGAAAGAACTATCATGGCGCCCCATCGGATATCTGGTCTTGCGGTGTCATATTGTTTGCTCTTCTTACAGGACACCTACCTTTTGATGATGATAACATCCGCAAGCTGTTACTTAAAGTGCAGACTGGAAAATTCATCATGCCCAGCGATTTGTCACCAGAGGCCCAAGACTTGATATGGAAGATGCTACGAGTTGATCCGGCAAAGCGAATTTCTATGTCGGAAATACTTGTACACCCTCTGCTTAAAAAATACCCATCAAAGCGTGGTCAGTATGCAAACCCACGCAACCACCACCCAATTAATCCTGCATTCGCAAATGTCGACCGACCAGTAAAGTCTCGCTCCGAAATCGACTATGAAATCCTAAAGAATCTTCAGACTCTGTGGCATGGTGCCTCCTTGGAGTCAGTGATCGAAAGACTGTTGTCTCCAGAACCAAACTCAGAAAAAACTTTCTACTGCCTGCTTATGAAATATCGCCACGACCATTTACAGGATTACGCGTCCAAAGATCACCCACCTGCAAAGAAGAAGCCTTCAAAGTCTGCATCATTTTCGGGTGCTCCTGGTTCTGGTAGTGCCTCTGCTTCTTTGGCGCACCATCGCAAGCGTAGCAGCCAGGCATCTCTCGTAATGAAGAAGAAGAATCCTACGTCGGCTGGTGCAACTCACTCGCGAAATGGTTCCAGAAGTTCGGTCATAACAGCGTCCTCCAGCCATCGAAGAAATGTCGCTTTTGTTCATAAGAAGACGTCAAATTCTCAATTGCGACCTGGGAAGAGAGTAGACCCAGTAGAAATCAAGAATGCAAGGGCATCAGTTGCTTCCCCATCAGCTATGCTCGAGACCAAGTCTATACCTGTGGCAACAGACACTACTGTGGCAGATGCTCGAGATATACATAGGGAACCAACTATACGGGCCCCATCTCCAGGAGGAGATAGCAATGAGAGGACACCTCGGCCGTCTGAAGATAGAAGATTGAAGACATCGACGATTGATTCCAGCAAGCCGGTGCCCGTTCCAAGAGAGTCTCGAATTGTTTCCGTTCCGGTGACACACAAGACTCAACAGGACGTCGTGGTAGGCAAGCGGGCCTTTTCTCTTGGTGAGCATCCTTCAAGCTATCTCGATCCGGGTTTGCGCCCTCAGTCTGCTTACTCCACCGTATCTGACAATTCTACTATATCCAAGAACTCTGGAGAGCCATTCCTTTTACCAATGATTTTCGAAGAGGATAGGTTTGCCGATGCTGTGGAAGAAGAGGTTGACATCATTTATAAGCGTCAGTCCCAGATGGATGCTTTCGAGTTTGAGGACTATTTCAATAGCAATGCTCCAGCTCCAAGGATTCTCATCACTGACCGTGAAACCACCGAAGGTGAAAGGCCAAGGAAAAGTAGTCCTAAGAGAAGCAGTCCCAAAATCAAGCACAAGCGACAAACTGTTCCCTCATCTAATACCCACAAGGAGGCAAGTCGGCTGCAGATATCTAATTTGGTCAAGACCGACAGCTTCAGAGTTAAGAGTCATACTGGGTTTGCAGCTTATCGAACGCCATCTCAGGCCACTGAGGCAAAGCGTATCAGCACCCCATTGGATCCAGATTCAATAGTTTATACCCCGACTGTTGCTGGCCCTCAAAACACTCAGCCTGTTGCTGCCACTAAACCAACTAATAAGACCAACAGCCAAAGTCAAAGGCCACAAAGGCCTAAGCCCGTCCAAGCCTCAACGAAGGAGAACAGCGATATTGTCGTTCTGAAAAGACAGCAGCAGCCTGTTGCCAGAAAGCCACTCGCCACAAAGGAGAATGCCGAAAACATTATGCCAGTGTTCCAGCCATCGAAGCAAAGGGAAACATCTAATAACAGTACAAGCAGTGCCCGTTCTACGGCAGCTAGCTTGTTCCGAAAACTCACACTTGTACCAAGACGATCTGCTCCCGCACCTCCTGAAAAGGTCTCACAGCCCTCGCCAAGTGATGGACTCCAAATGGATGACAAGAAGGCGCACAGGCTTTCGATTTCGGCAAAATCCACAAAATCGAATGAGGTGAAACAGAACTGGTTCATGAAAATGCTTAATCCCCAAAATGGAAGGGCCGATCTGGGGCGACGACTTTCAACATCTAATAAGAATCGAGAAACAAAAACACTGTTTTCCACTATGAGTGTGACTACAGTACGGCATATTATTGTGGAGATCCTTGAAGATTGGCAGAGATATGGTATTTCTGGCATCCATGAAGATTCGTTGACGTCAACTGTCACTGCCACTATCTCGTCACGAAACGTTCTGTCTCTACGGTCTTCCAAATTCCGCATTAATGTATATTCTATCCAAGGTGGAACTACAGCAGTTTTCACTCAGGATAAAGGATCAAGAACCTCGTTCTTAAGGTTCCTAGGTGAGCTTGAGCGGGCGTTAGCAGAGATGTCCGTTTTGGCACCTCCAAGAAGGGATGCCCAGATTCCAATAACCGTGTATTAATATTGCATAATGACTAGATGAAATTATTAGAAATCCACTGTAATGTACTCTATATTCTATTTTGAATTACCAAGAAAGCTTAGCAGCTGCTACTACAAGCTCAGCTTGGGTGATAGTACGGCTGAAATTGATAATGTTTGATAGGTTGTAGTATTGTAGAGTGAGTAAAACAATAGTGGTTGACTAGATTGAATTCACCAGTGAACATACGGTAGAGTGTTGACTGATCCTCGCTTACTAGTTGATCGGTGACTACTGGAAAGTATACAAGTCAGCCAGAAGAGACAGATGACATTTAAAGCTCAGCGTGACAATTCAAAGTCACGTGAGTTACTTTACGGTGATGATTATACATCCAACAGATAGGGCAAGTTCCTCATCCCATCAACTCCCGAACGTAACGATATGTCATCACAGTGGGTGGACCGGCGGCAGCGACCAAAAAGAGACAGCAGAAAGCGCTCCAGGTCAGGTGTTGCGGAGCTGTTACCAGGATTGAATGACTTCAGTGATGTATTAGAAGCTGTGCCCACAGACTTGATTCGACATCTCACGCTGCTTAAAGAGATCGATGCCAAATGTGTAGGAACGACTCCCATGCTCACAAGCCTTATCGAAGAGTTTCTCAGCTTGGCGATTGCGGACCCTACTGATTATGAGGCAGTCAATCATCGAGAAGAGATGCTGGGGAAAATCCGGTCGTTGATTCGAGAACTTGTGCCATGCCTGGAAGAAAAGATGCACGTAGCAGGCGTGGCAGCTGACGCCATGGCCCGACATATTGCAAGATTGGATTACGATTATGAGTTGATTACTCGAAACGAGATTCCTGAGTCCATCCAAATTGGTACCCTTGATCACCCCGCTTTCATCGCTGAACAGAAAGTGAATGAACAGCAACGCGGGGCCCAGGCAACCAGAAGCGAGTCTCGAAGAGAAGCCATGGCAGCCAAAAAGGCAGCAGCTGCTGCAGCGGCGACTTCAACAAATGAGCGAACACGGGCAGGCACTCCTGGTGGGCAGTCGCTAGCAGGTAACATCAATGGGTCTATGGGACCAGGACAAGCAGCTAATAATGGACGAGTATCTCGCAAGCCCCGAGGACCACCCGCAGCTGGAATTGGAGGAGTGAGCGCTGGAGCACCTGGCAAACGTAGAAAAGGAGCAGCTGCTGGCAGTTATGCATACCAGGACACCAGTGACGTCGAGTACAGTATGAAGAGAGAAGATATTTACAATGGAGGAAATGGTATGATGGCAGCAGAGGCGATCCCTATACAAAATCTTAATGGAGGCTATGATATTAATGGTCGAAATGCAAGTTTAGCAGCAGCTCAGTATGGCGGGATGCCCCCTCAGCCGACGGGTATGGCGATGCCGACTAACGGGTATGCAGACGAAGCAGACTCACCTTCACGACCGTCATCAAGACCAGCAACTCCTGGAGCTGTGCGTAGAGGCCGTAATCGAACACGGACTATGGGATCTAAAGACGACGAGCCCGTGTACTGTTATTGCAACCAAGTATCTTACGGTGAAATGGTTGGATGCGATGGCCCAGAATGTAAAAGGGAATGGTTCCATTTGCCATGTATTGGTCTGTCTTCGCCTCCAAAGGGGCAATGGTTTTGCGAGGAGTGTTCGGTGAAATACGGGAAAAAGGGTGGTCGTGCAAAGCTCAACTAGACTTAAACCAGCTACATGCTTGGGATATGACGGGGTTCGCTTTGCAAGACATCAATTGATAGTCTTGTTTTTTTCGTTTTGGCTTAGCTAACAGTATTATTATTTATTGCCTGCCTATGCGCGCAGCGCGCGCGCGCACTGCAACCCCCTTTTAAACCGACATGGTAGTTTCAAGAAAAGTAAAAAACAAAATTAGATCCACCGTTTAGAAAGCGTGCAGCAACGCATGTATATGCCGATTGGTCGACAGTTGTATGAATCGACACAGCACTCAAGAGATGAAAAGTGCATTTGTCCCCCGTTGGTAGCAGCACAGATAAGCATGGCAGGCGCCACCTAAGTTTGCACACGGTGGTGATCGGTCATGAAGATCGTGACAAAAGTGGCAGGTAAAGGTCCGGCAGATCGTAACGACACTCGGAGGGTCCACTTAGGCATGAAAGCAAGGTGGGATCATCAACAGATGGGCCCGTTTGCATGAGGTACCACCGTCATGCGCAAGGTACAGTTAACGGTCGCCTTGTCAGAGAAGCGCTCCGACAGGCGCCATGCCGTCCATTGTATTTTGGTTTTCATGGCCCCAGCTTGATTGTCTGGATTTGCGATTCGGATCTGGCATTAGTGGCTACGTGGGGGCTGCAAATAGGGCGCCATTCACTGTAGTATTGTCTCAGCTTACAGGGCTTTATGCACCATTGTGTAAGCTAGCTGCTGATACTGTCCATGGATCTGCATGACCCCTGAGATAACATACGGAGTCCAGGGTCTACGATTCCGACGTTCTAAATGTCTACGGGTTCCAACAGCTGGCTGTTGTATGCTATGATTTTGGCACAATTAGACTATGCCATCCATTGCTATACCCTAAGTATGCCGTGTTTTGTGGCCCTTAATGCTATATCCCTTCTCTATATATATGGCCCATGGTCATTAGCCCTATAATTGAATCATTCACACCACCACAAACTTTGCGACGCCCCCTTATAAAAAGAGCCGTCTATGCGAAAGGCGAAGAACGGATACGACCCCTAGCCCCGATCAGCAATGCAGCAAAGTCATGCATCCATTAGGGGCCCTTCCGAGCACAAATTGACGGCAGAGAGGGTTGTGCGAGGGCGAAAAACGGCTAAGGCACACAAAATGAGGTAACGGAGAAAGCGCACGCAAAAAAAACAAAAAAAAGCAAGACCGAAAAGGGAGAGGGGGGCAGACATATTGTAAGGCAGTGGGGACATTTTTGTCAGGTTTTATATATTGCTGAAATCCTCGGATTACAACTGTTGGTGTTAGCACTTCCCCACAAAAAGTTGAGTGAAAAAGAGGTCTCTTGACAGTCACAGCAAAATGATGGTTAGAGAATACAAATTAGTCGTGGTGGGAGGAGGAGGAGTTGGTAAATCAGCGCTTACGATTCAGCTGATACAAAACCAATTTGTAGACGAATATGACCCGACCATTGAAGACTCGTACCGAAAACAATGCCAGATAGACGACGAAATGGCTATTCTGGATGTTCTAGACACTGCTGGACAGGAAGAATATTCAGCGATGAGAGAGCAATACATGCGAACTGGTGAGGGGTTCCTTATCGTGTACTCGATTACATCCAGGTCGTCGTTTGAGGAGGCCATTTCATTTAAAAACCAGATCTTGCGAGTGCAAGATTCCGATGCATTCCCTATGGTTGTCGTTGGTAACAAGTGTGATCTCAATGAGGAGCGCCAGGTGTCTTACGAAGAAGGTCAGCAGCTTGCGAATGAGGCCGGGTGTCCGTTCATCGAGACATCTGCCAAGCAGAGAATCAATGTTGAAGACTGCTTTTACGATCTTGTTAATGAAATCAAAAAGTTCCAAAAGTCGGATGGTGAGTCCCAGTCTTCTCTGGTGGCCCGCAATATCCCCACCAAGAAGAAGTCCACCTACTTTGACCATGATGATGCTGCTTCCCACGAAAAGGCCTCCGGTGCCAAATGTTGCATTATTAGTTAGACGCTCGTTGCATGAATGATTATTTTTTTTTGATTAGATTTTTATAGCGCCAATAACCAGGGTTGTAATGAATATTGAACAGTTTAGTTGTACCTTGATCCATAGAGCAACTCAATTTCTAACAAACTATTCTAGATGCTGAGCTACGGGATATTGCCCAAACAGCTTGAAAGTGCGATATCAATAGTAATCGAGGAGTCCCTCAATTTCTAGGGGTTTCTTTATCAATGTGTCCTACCAATGGCATATATGTCACTCGTGTCACTTTGGTCACTGTAAGAGGCTCTTGGAAATATGCCTCGATATATCAATGTATTCAACGATATACAAACGTTTATTTGCAAGCAAACTTTTTTTACACATTCTAGTTAATAAAGTGGTACACAATAAAGTGCAATAAAAGACTGCCGAATACAAAGTCTCCAAACGCCCGCTCTGGAGACACGTTGGTAAACTCGCCAGCATTGGCACTGTTGGTTTGGATTCGAAGACTGGCTGTGAGAACAAACTGGCCCACAGTCGATGAAAACCCTCCTAGGAATCCATTGAATGGCTGAGTTAGTTAATTGCTTGAAATAAATGTTTGGGATCCACTTACAAATGTGCCTACAAGCACGCAGAACACAAACTGCATCACGCCAAGCGCAACCAAGAACAACAGAAAAGCATCAATCAGCTTAGTTCTAGTGGTAGCAGACTCTCGGTAGCTGCTTAGCACCTGGGAAGTCACCTTTCCAAAATCCCCGCTCAGTGCAGAGATCCTGATCGGGTCCTTCTTCTTAACAGCTGTCTTTTTGACCATGTTGTGAGGTGAAATCCTAAACCACGTTCACCACCCAGCATATTTAGTCCTGCTAGGCGAGCCACGCTGCCCTGTGCCATCACCACCGCAGCCATGGACGTTGAAAACCAACAGCCAGAAGAAGTAAAGCGTATCACTCGTCCACCACCTGTCCGGTTGGTGCCGCCTCTGAATTTTGCGCCGGCTGAGAGACAGTTGTTTCGCAGTGGCCAGCCTGCACCCATCAATTTCCCATTTTTGGAGGGCTTGAATCTGCGAACTGTGGTATGGTTGGCGGTCGAAGATCCGTCAGATGCGTTTCTGGGATTTGCTGATGACCACGAAATTGAGTTCCATCATTTGGGTCTGGTCACCGAGGGTGGAAATCCCTGGGATCAACTCACTGAGTCGTCCATTGTGCGAGCTCTCGATATTATAATGAACAAACACAGCTATCCACTTTTGGTATGTTGTGGAATGGGAAGACATAGAACCGGAACTGTAATAGGCTGCTTACGGAGGTTGCAGGGATGGAATCTTGCTAGCATTTCGGATGAATATAGGCGGTTTGTTGGTGCCAAAGGTGGCCGAGTTCTTATAGAACTTCACATCGAAGCTTTTGACACCAAATCTGTACACATAAACATGGGTGATGCTCCAGAATGGTTTCGTCGGGACAGTACTGGAGCAAAACATAGCTGACAAAAATGTCGCTGTGGACTGACCATGCTTATCCAAGCATGTTCAATAACTCCCTACCACTCTAATGTCAGCATTCAAGCTACTGTAATGATACACTCCGAATATAGATCAATATGTCGGATATATATATATATATATAAATACACTTTAACTGCATCATCTTGTGAACTCCAGTTAACATCAGATACGTATTATCATGGTATGAACATAGACAATGCTGCTGCTTCGTAGACATTCGCGCCCAATCCATGACACCTATGGCACGCAGCAAAAATTGGTTCGATTCATTGAATGGTGGCTGACAAGACGTGGTTTAGCTGTTTAACCTTGCGATCGACTAAGAAGCGCTGGCTATCGAAGTCAATGCCTCAAACAGCGAGAGCCATTCTCAGGTCACACCAATGGCCAGGGAGCATATGCAATAGTGAAATAAAGTTGAGAAAGTCACTCCGTTAGGCCCGTTTATGAGCAAGCATAATATGATGCGCTACAAAACCATTTTGTAAGTTCTGACCACCTTCTAGTTGACTTGTATGTTGAAACTGACGGCAGGAAGCTGCACAGCATCGAAACTAACAGTGCTATCTACACCCAAAGCCGCCAACACCCCTCTTATCACGCCAGCAGGAAACCACAGATATGGTGTTGCACGCCTGAGAGTCTCTTTATCTCCATGGGCAGTGCTCATTCGCTGACAGTACTTGAAGTTGTTGTCTATTAAGACGTATGTGCCCCGGTGATTCGTCTTGAGATTGTCAATTTGCTTTTTATAGAGAATGACCCAGAGCTCCTTGCACACAAACTTCATGATATCCAACTGATCTGTGAACCATGGTCGTTCTCTAGTGAATATTTGCGACAGGCCATGGCCCACTCTGTATCCATAGCTCTCGACTCGATACAACACTTCATCTTCATTGGCGCCATCGCTAAGTAACTGCTCTACCACCGACTGGGCCAATGGAACAATCTCTATCAGGAGAAGATCCAATGCGGACGTGGCTACCAGCTTATTGTTGCTGCTTGTATATGATGTTTCAACTTCCATGTTGCACTTACAAGTCTAGACAGGGACTAACAGATGGTGTAGTGAACCCTAAAATCCCACTGCTTAATTATTACTGTAGCACATGTTACGAGCCTCATATCTGGGGTCCAGCTCAGAGCCACATTTGTTTAAAGTTAGCCACAAATTTCCTTTGTGAATTGGTAATCTACTTACGCTGGGCTTTTCTCAATGTCTCGGTTAGACCCAGGGTTGATTGCTTTACATGCTGGTGGGTTGGGTGCGTTGTTTGGAGTGTCTGTAATCCTAATTACAGGGCCTCTGCCCAAACTTGCAATCTACTGTGGGGCACTGGCGTTATTCCACTTTCTCGAATTCTATATCACTGCCCGTTATAATCCTTCCAAAGTCAGTATCGACTCGTTTCTGCTTGACAATGGCAGGGCTTATTACATTGCCAATGGTTCGGCTGTGATAGAAGCTCTCATGGCATCCTGGCTGCGACCGTCGTCTAGAGGATACTCTATCGTCACTATAATAGGCATTGGAATGGCAATTGCTGGCCAGACTCTGAGATCACTGGCAATGGTCCATGCATCGTCAAATTTCAATCATAAGGTGCAGACCCAAAAGACTGACAGCCATGTCTTGGTGACTTTTGGGGTATACACTATTTCTCGTCACCCGTCGTATTGCGGGTTCTTCTACTGGGCACTTGGCCTCCAATTGGTTCTTGGGAATCCGATAGCGTTTGCGGTTTTCATTGTAGTGTTGTGGCGGTTCTTTCATAGTCGGATCTTGGACGAAGAGGTTCACTTGGAGAAGTTCTTTGGCCCTGACTATGTAGCCTACCGGGAGAAGACAGGTACTGGGATCCCATTTATTCAATAGTACTCACTACAAGTACAACTAAATAGATCTATGCATTTTAATATATATTCATGCCGTTATTAATACATTCATTAATCTTCGTCTGAAAGTGTCAAATCAACAAATTCCTGGTCCTGACTTGTGCCATACCTACTAGCCTGTCTAGGAGCATCTTCCGTCACTGATTCAAGTGGAGGCATCGACGATCGTATTGGATCTACGCGGGAGCTGCTTATTATCGGTAGAGATCCAGATGCAGTTCGCACTAGCCCAGACCCCGTTGGACCTGGTGGCCTCGAAAATGTCCCAGCCATGGGACCAATCCTACTCAAGTCTCTTGGAGGACTCATATCGCTTGTAGCCAACCCTTGGGAAAATGTACGGACCATATTCCCGACTCTTCCTTGCACTATTCCCGACAAGTGCCTATCATTCGAAGGCAACTGTCCATTCGCACGGCCATTCTGATAGCCATTGGAATGGGAGTACTGCTCGCCAGGTAAATCATTCTGCCGCCCACCATCATCTCTCCGTCTAACACTTCGGGAATCAACAAGCTCAGGTCCAGGACGCTTATTAGAAGCATCCTGCCAGGTTTTTGGATCGCCTGGCACTGTCCGACTTGATGATTCTGTCATCTGTCGAGACGCGGACGAACCAACAAGCATATTGGATATACTCATGTCCCGATGCCCTGGAGCACTAGATTCTGCGAAGGGGTCTGGTCCTACCAATTGGCTTGAAAAGCCTGGTTGCGCAGAGTCATAATCCGGTGTGGATGATCTCGAAAACAGCCTCTCTAGTAGCTCTCGCTCGGATGCTTGGCGATTTGTTGCCGCAGATTGAGATTGGCTTTCAGTCTGATTGTGATTGAGATTGTGATTGAGAGTGTGATTCTGAACTTGATCAACTGATGATGGAGGCTGATGAGTCCATTCTCCTTCTCTGCCGTAATCAAACGAATATCTATCGCTGCCACCGACATTCGTAGATGCTTCAGTTGCTCTGGGCACCTGCGGCGAGTGCTGACCCAAAGTCTGTCGTACTGAAGAGGTGGTAGCTTCAATACGTTGGGCGTCCCTGAATAGCATCGAGTTCGACTTCCAAGAACTTTCCCTTGTAAATGTCGTATCAGCATCATCACTAAGCTCACCAGCTTCTCGGCGGGTCGAAGAAAGAGCATCTGCTCGCTCAGAAATGAGGTCCATGACTGACCTCATATCTCTGTCCGAACTTGTTTCATCCCCATCATCCTCATTAAGCATATCATTATTAACATTAGCATCATAGTCATTTTGATGACTCTGAGAAACCTGCTGGTTATTATTACTTATATGGGGCACTGAAATTGTAGGTGCTTGCTCTTCATCAGAATCATCGAGAAGAATAACGTCGGGTTCTTGAGATCGAAACACAGTAGGTGATTCTCTCTTGAGGTCCTTTTTCAGAGATCCAGATCGCTTCCGGTTGAGAAGAGCGTCGTCGCTGTCGCTATCAGATGAATCGTCAGCGGAATGATGGTCACGCCATGTGCCATCCGGCAGAACTTCTATCTCCTCAAGCGAAGTTGACGTTGACCTCAAGATGGTGGAAAAATATTCATCCATAGCCAAATCGTCATATTTTATTGCCTTATTGCATATCGGACATGTCCATGTTGGAATTTGCTTTTGAAGCTCGATGAATGTGGTTGCATCAATGCAATCAATATGCTCACACATAATAGATCTCACAGGCATTTGTATACGCACAAATGACACCGGGTCTCTAAGAGAATGAATCGTAGTAGTAGCAACCACATCTTCATCGCTATTCTGATCTATAATCATCTTCTTGACAGCCGTTTCACTGATGTGGGGCCGAGCCCGAAGTTCATCGAGTATTTTTGCCATAGGTGTTGGTTCGGTCAGAAAGACTGCTATTCCAAATACATCCAGAACAGGTGTAGTGTCTTTATCTTTTCGAAACGAGGCCGTGACATTGATGGTAAACCTTCTCTTTCCATGACCATATGCTTGCTTTACATTATCAGTGATATCTACAGGGCGGACAGTTCCCTTCTTTCCCTTGATGCCTTTGGTTGCACTTGGTGCTAATGGTTCCTGGTTGACAACCAGGTCGGTCTGATATGGAAATTCCACTAAAGCTCCAACAGAGCTTCTAGATAAATACACTTGGCCTAAAATATAGACGCCATATTTCCCTTCGAAAACGCTCTTCATCTTATTATCAGGCACTATGAAGTGAAAAGCCCTGCTGACCCTCTCTGAATGAGGAGGGCTGAACATCAAAGGCTCATTGAGCTGCTCAACGATAGAATACAGTGGGCTCTTTTCAAACTTCAATCGCACAGGCGTGGAGCGACTGGAAGCGGGAGGGATTGAGGGCCATCTATTGTTCGAAGAGCTGCTGTTTCCAATCGAATTGACCGTCATTGAGTATGTCGGAGCCGGGGGCTGCATGTTACTGCGACCGCTGCCTCTCAGAAGACCCGAGTTCGTATGAGCAGCACTCATGCCATTCTGGATACCGGCAGCCGTAGCTGAAGCGCTTCCATAGCGCTCTCGCATTACCCACTTATTTGTGTTGTCAATACTGGGACCATCATTAATTTTAAGCGCATTCGACAGATGCTCGTTGAGTCTTGTCTGCAAAACAGCCTTTTTGCCTGTTGTCGACAGTCCTACAGATCTCAAGACATTTTTCAGCTGTGTCACTGTCAACATCTCGTTGATCATGGACGACGTTTTATGGTACAGTTCGTTGATATCGCCCGCCATCTTGTTGTCGCTATATCCAAATCATACCGTACAATAACGTATCCTGTGCGTTTCCTATTCAAATTCACGCTCTATTTTACCGCTAGTTATCACCGACAAAACGCCCTTGCTCGGGATATATGTTGAATACCCAGATATCGTCTTTCAAGCGCTTTTATGGCCCGGTTTTTATTATAATGTGTTATTTTTCAGCTAAATATTGACCGATAGCTACTATAATCTATTGAGAAGCGGTGCCGGGTAATAGCTTCCTACTCAGTTCATGGCCCATCACGTGAAACATCAACGCGCGCTTCCCCTTCTGCTTTAATCCATCAAGAAAGTAACGGGATCTCGGCCATAATCGACACCATAACTGATCCCACGTCCGATTCCGTGGAGCTAGATTCAATATGTTGTCTAGGTTGTGGTTGCGACAGTTGGTGAAGCTCGGGGTAGCTGTCTCGGTGCTGTCATTATTTGTTATAGTTGTAGATGTGTACTTCAATTTTCTTCCAACGGCTGTTCAAACCAGGCTGCCTCTTCCACATCCTGAAGCAGTTGTGATTGACATCAAGATGGAGACGTGTATGACAGTGACAGGATGTACAGAGCCGGAGGGATGGTACAAGGTTCCAAAAAATCTATATCTTGACAGCAAATGGGTCAAGAAAAGCTATGTGTATGTGCAGCGGGTTGACGAAGAAGATCTTGGTGACAATTTGGTGGTTTTGGATGTGGCTATGCCAGATTCGTCTGCTAACAAGAATGGCATTCCAATGGTGATAGTTGATGAAGTTGTGCAGGCGTCTGGTAATGGCGAGGTGGATCGCAACTCGGTTTCTGAGAAGAATGCTTTGCAATTTGGCTGGAAAAAAAGGACCAATATGTGGGTCAAATATGGAAAGTATCATCGAACTGAGTCTGTTACTGCGGTAGATGTTCTTTTTGGAGATGATGCTGTGGATCCTCGGACAGGATGGCATCTGAAATCAGGGTCTCTTGAGCCCAGCCAGAAGATTTCCCCCCGTCTCACTATTCGAAAAGGCAAGAAGGCAGTAAACCCATCGGTAAAACTGCGAGTTCGCCAGGACGGGAAATTTAAAATAATGCAGTTGGCTGATTTGCATTTTTCAACCGGGGAAGGAAAGTGTCGGGATCCATTTCCCGAATCTTCGGCCACTGACTGCAAGGCCGACCCCCGCACTTTGGAGTTCATTGAATTCGCTTTGGACTTGGAGAAGCCTGATTTGGTGGTCATGACTGGTGACCAAGTATTTGGCGATACCTCGCCAGATGCTGAGACTGCGATCTTTAAAGCTGCTGCTCCCATGATCTCAAGAAAGATCCCCTATGCAATGATAAATGGAAACCATGATGACCAGGGGTCGCTTGCAAAATATGATCTGTTCACCATTATCTGCGGTCTTCCTTATTCGTTGACTCAAATGGGGCCCGACAACATTGATGGTATCGGCAATTATCTGATCCAGGCGTTGGCTCCTAAGAACGATAATCCTGCATTGAACTTCTACTTTTTGGATGCTCACACTGAGGTCATCCAGCCCAAGGGGGGAGTTGTGCATGATCATGTTCGTCAATCGCAACTTGATTATTTGTCGCAGCTCCATCGGCAAGTAAAGATATCACAAGAAGACTATTCGCTGATCCCTATTTCAATGTCGTTCCTGCATATCCCACTCGCTCAATACCGAAAGGCCGATAAAAGCTCTATAGTGGGAAGTTTTAGAGAGCCGGTCATTGGGCCCAATGAAGACAGTCTGGGAGTACGAAATATACTATCGAGTATGGGTGTTTCGGTAGTATCAGTTGGCCATGATCACGTCAATGATTTCTGCCTGTTTGACACTGGTGACGACAAGTCGCCGTCGCCTCTTTGGCTATGTTATGGTGGAGCCGTCGGCGAGGGTGGCTACGCGGGATATGGAGGCTACGTGAGACGGATCCGTATGTTTGAAATAGACACCCAATCTGCGTCTGTAAGATCATACAAGCTGATTCGGGACGACCCCTATAATTTATTAGATGACCAAATCCTGGTCAAGAACGGAAAAGCGATAAATAAATAACAGCAAAACGCTACATAACAGGCGTTTCAGAATACATCGGGAAGTCGCTCTATAACATAAGAATGCGCTCCCACGCTCATGAGAGGAATTCCTGGCACCTTTCGGATTCGGCGCTTCAAATCTGCATCATTGGTAGCCACAATATAGCACTTGTGCTGCATCACCCTCTGCACCAGGCAGTCATCAGCATATGTTCCTTTATGACTACAGGTCAACCGCTGGATTCGTGGATCTCGGGCCATTCGCAGAGCAATTCGGTATTTGGGTCCCAGTTTTTCCAACTCGGCCATCACACAGTCTGTAACTATAGGAATACACCTAGCGTATAACGAATCCATCATGCCCCGTACTAGATCTAGTTTTTTTTGAATGCTAAAGTTGATGAAGTTGGTATCCACAAGCACCTGGTACGGTGGCTTGATGGCCTCATTATACTGAAAGAATAGTGCCGACGATACTTGAGGAATGTCTCGTACTAGCTCTTCATCCTTTGGCTTGTTCTCAGGCTTGTCCTGATTCTTCTTGATCCGTCCATCCTTGGCACCTATGATCCGCTTAACTTGAGCAAACTTTCTGGTCTTCTTCGCTTTGGCCATGATTAATTTACTGGTATATAATCCTTGTCAAGTCGCTAACATTACAGTTTTCTATAATTTTTTTATCTCCCCCATCCCCATGCAGGTTGATGCGGCGCCTAGGGTTGATGTTCGCTATCGGTCAGGAACCTGTCTTTACTATTGTATATATATGGCGCTCGCAGGGGTATGTTGGATTTGTTAATATAAATCTTAACACAGTGGAGACAGTTTGGGTTTTTTGACCTGACTCCCATTCGGGACCCGTCGTCAATTGATGATGGAGGCCCGCTGTACTCGGTAAGTAATGGAAACAAACTATGCAAACTTCTCTAACAATTCAGGACCCAAAGCTTTCATGCATTGCCCCAGGGCGCGACACTGTTTTCATTGCCAGCCAAGGCTTAGTAAAGGAGTTCAACAGTGATATGAAGCTTATACAGGCTTTCACAGCTCATGACAACGATTGGACCATTAGCCACATGAAGTTTCTTAAGGACACAAGTTTGCTGATGACTGTAGCTTCAACCCAGGGCCAGCCAGTCACATTGACGTTGTGGGATCTCGACCGTCGGGATAAGGCTACTGATGGACCTTACTTACATGCAACGGTCGACGTTGCTAACGGTTCCAACACTTTTCCTCTGTGCGCGTTTGCAATCAACTCTGACTTTTCAATAATGGGATTTGGTTTTGCTGATGGCAATGTCATCATTTGTAGAGGTGACATTATCCACGACCGTGGGTCGCGCAAGAGGTTGGTGTATCGGAGCCCTACTCCTATTACTGGAATTGAGTTTTGTGAAGACGATGCTGGCCATACTCTTTGTTTATTTGTGACTTCCATAAACCAGATTATTACAGTTCCCACCAATGGCCGCAACTCAGGAAAGCCAGAGACTGTTCTGGACAAGGTTGAGGGTGCTGCTCTGGGCTGTGTTACTTCTAGTGAGCATCGCTTGGTAGTGGCAAGAGAGAACGATATTATTTATTACACATCCAAGATCAGAGGACCGTCCTTTGTATTCAGCATACCCAAGCGCATGATTCACGCTTTTGGCAATGGTTACCTTGCAATTGTCACCAGTAATGGAATGCCTTTTCCTGGTGGTGAATCACAGATCAGCTCGTTTGTAGGCTCAGACATGTGCAGGCTTTTGATTCTCGATACTGTTAACAAGTTTGTTGCGTATTCGGGACAGATCCCTGTGGGTGTCAAGTCGATGTTTGTCGAATGGGGTAATCTTCATGTTCTTGGTGCTGAAGGAACTTTATATGTGCTTTCTGAAAAGGACCTAGATGCAAGAATAGCAATTTTGAAGCAGCGAAACCTTTATGACGTTGCCATTGACATGGCCAATAACTTGGGTTGTGAGGATGATGTCGTGCTTCGAATAGAAAGAGAGTACGCTGACTATCTTTATACGGAAGACGAATTGGTGGATGCTTTAGAGCATTATATAAAGGCTATTCGGCTTGGTGACACAAGTCGGGTCATTTTGAAATACCGGGATTCTCAAAACATTGCAAGTCTGACAACTTACCTTGAAGCTCTTCATACCCAAAATGCTGCTACGAAGCAACACACCACATTGTTGGTGAATGGTTATGCAAAAACAAAAGACTCTTCGAAGCTTGCTTCGTTTGTTGAGGGCTGCTTAGATAGCAATGACACCAACTTGGACTACGATACGGTCATTCGCATTTGCCGTGAGTCTGCATATTACTCTCTCGCTGCATATTTGGCTCAGCGTACGGGAGACGCTGATCTAGCTGTACAGATAAAACTTCGTGACATCAAGGACTATAAGGGTGCATTGGAATACATAAAAAGCCTCGATGTTCGAGATGCGCTGCGTGTCTTGATACAGCACTCGCGAGAGTTACTCGATAGGTTTCCTGTTGATACGACTGCGCTGCTTATTTCATTGTTTACTGGTAAATATGAACCTATGGCTGTTGACATCCATATTTCTGATGACACAGTTTCACGTTCCAGTGGTTCTGAAGGTAATGCTCTGACTGCTCCTGTTCTCCAGAGCTACAGGGCATTTGTCAGTTACATGTCAAGTATTGGATCCAACCCCGCCGAGGGTGATAACACTTCCACAGACTCGGCAAGTTCAGTGGCGAGTCTCACTCCAACTTATCAGCCACCTCGGCCGCGACTAATTTTTTCATCGTTCATTGATCATCCGAACGAGTTTGTTATATTTCTAGAAGCATGTTTAGAGAGTTACGACAAATTTGAAGCAAACAAAAAGGATCGCAGTGACCTCTTGAGCACGCTTTTTGAGATGTACCTAAATTTGGCAAACAGGTCAACAGAAGAATCGGATAAACAGCATTGGAAAAATAAGGCGAAATCAATTGCTATGAACTCTTCAGATAGCATTGACAAGAATACCTTATTGCTATTATCGCATTTAATGTTCTACCATGATGGAGAGATCATGGCTAGAGTAAATGAAAGTGGGTTTCAAGTCGATCTCTTTAGGTCTTGTATGGCCGCGGGAAATGTCGCCGAGGCTGTGAAGGTTTTACATCAATATGGCCATGAAGAAAAGGAGCTGTTCCCCCTAGCACTCTCTTTCTTCACTTCATCTTCAGAGACATTGAAGCTGGCGGGAGACAGTGAACTAGAATATGTTCTCAACACAATCAAGTCCGAAAAGATCATGTCTCCATTGGAGGTTATCCAGGCATTAAGTGTGAACTCTGTGACCACAGTGGGTCATGTTCGTCGTTATTTAATTGATCTCATAAATTCTGAAAAAGTTGAGATCGATCGCAACCTCAAACTTGCAGAATCATATCGATCCGAGACAAATGCAAAGAAGGAAGCTATTGATAAGCTTCTACACGAGCCTACTGTAGTGCAGTATGCACTTTGTATGCAGTGCAACTTGCCGTTAGATTTGCCTGCAGTGCATTTTAGCTGCAAGCATTCATATCATCAAAGGTGCTTGGACAACAGTTCTTTGGCATCGACCAGTTTTGATTTGCCTAGCACTCCTCAGTGCCCCAAGTGCATTCCAGAACTACAGGATGTAAAGGCTCTACGGGCTGCACAAGATAGCATAACTGATCGAAATGATCTATTTGAGATCGCAATGCAAGATGGTGACAACAAGTTTAAAGTTGTGACCGATTTTCTTGGCCGAGGTGCCCTCACGTCTCTGTATTTATGAGTACATGTATGTTATTTGTAATTCAAGCCAAAATCTTTATTATTACATGAAATATATATAGAGATTTGTTTGTGTAGTAGACCTTGCTTACATCCTCTCCACTGGAGTCAAGCCCAATAGAACAAGACCATTACGAAGAACGTGACGAGCACTGGAATAGAGAGCCAGTCTAGCTGCAGCAAGCTCTGGCTTCTGGCCAGCAACCCAAAGAATGTCGTAGCAAGACGATACCGTATGCGTCAGCTTAAATAAATATGTAACAATTGTAGACGGTTCAAGGTTTCGGGAGGCAGCCAGCAAAACATCAGGAAATTGGGCAAGAATTCGCACCAAATCCTCAGCGATGGGCTCAGTGAGGAATGAAAAGTCAGCAGAAGCAAGGTCGTCAACATTAACAACATCGGCTGCTTTTCGTTCCATGGAGCAAAGTCGAGAGTGAGCATACTGCAAGTAAGGACCAGTGTCACCCTCAAATGACAACATTCGCGACCAGTTGAAACTGTAGTTGTTGATTCGCTTAGCCTGCATGTCCTGGATCATGACCGCAGAAATACCGACCAAGTCAGCAATCGATTCAGGGTTTTCGACTTGGTTGTACTTGGCCTCGTTCTTCTTCATAACCTCATGCATGTTATCCTTAGTCTCTTCAAGAATGTTGTCGAGGAAAACCACAGTTCCCTTTCTGGTACTCATACCTTGGACCATACCGAAGTTAACATGCTGCAACTTGCTAGCCCATTCATAGCCCATAAGTTCAAGAATCTTGAAAAACTGAGCAACGTGCAAGTCCTGCTGGGATGCAATGACATAGATGAGCTTGTCGAACTTGTACTTTTCATATCTGGCAATTGCCTCTCCAACATCTCGGGTCAAATACAATGTGGTACCGTCCTTCTTCTGGATAACAGTCTTACCCAGCTTCTTGTTATAAGGAGTGAGATCAATAACAAGGGCACCCTTGTCCTCAGTGACAAGACCCTTTTCCTTAAAGACCTCAGTTGCTTTCTTCATTAGCTCAGAAGACACCTGAGATTCTCCAGAGTAGCTGTCATAGGCAATGTTCAATCTTTTGTAAGTGTCTTTGTATTTAATAATACTCAGATCACGGAATTTCTTCCACAAGCTAAGAGCCTCTTTATCACCGTCCTCCATAGACTTAAAGTACGCTCGGGCGGCATCATCAGTGGCACTAGTAGGTGCTTCAGCTCCAGCAGCAGTCGAGGCCTCCTTTTCAGACTCAATATCCTTGTTAATCTTCACGTAGACATTGAACAAGTGGTTAATAGGGTCGGTTTCAAGCAATTTCTCGTCACCGTATCTCTTGAATCCAACGGCAAGCACTCCAAATTGTTTACCCCAGTCTCCCAAATAATTGATTCGAACAACCTCATAACCAAGTTTCTCGTGAAGATTGGAGATAAATCCACCAATAATTGTACTTCGCAAGTGACCAGCGTGGAAGGGCTTGGCAATATTTGGGGAGCTGAACTCCACACACACTTTCTGCCCGTTACCAATCGTAGATTCACCATATGAAGCCTTGGCCTTCAGAATATCACCCAGAACCAAATCAAAGAGAATTTCAGGGTTGAAGTTAAACTGAATAAAAGCTCCTTTAGCGGTAACGCTCTTGAGATACTTTGACTTTGGGAATTTGCTAACCCAGTCTTCAGCTAACTGAGCAGGAGGAGTACCCTTCACTCGCAACCGAGGAACTGGGATGACCAAGTCACCACGTTCAAGAGAAGTGGTCCATTCTAGTGCTGGATAGATGAGATCCCTAGAAACTCCCGAGATAGATGCAAGTTGCTCAGAAATATACGATCTGAACAAGTCGAAGGGGTTCTTTGCAGGGTTGGAACCTGGATATGGCGAAAACGATTCCAGGCCGAGGGTCGAGAGCCGATCAGTCAATTGGTTCACTTCAGCCATTGTCATTGGAGGATAAACCAAGGAAAGAGATGGATCAGATCTGGTTATGGGATTGAATCCAAGTCGAGTTCTACCAGACGAAAATGTACAGGCTGCACTACTAGACTTCAAAGGAAGATTGATCAAAGGTCGAAAACAGGCAAAGCTCTTTTTTTTCAGTATCAGGCCCAATAGCATAGACTATTGAACAAAGCGAAAGTTTTTTCGTGAAAGCTGAAAGAACGAACTTTGTGTATTAAGAGAAGAAAAGAAAGCTCAAGCACCCTAAAAAAAATCTTGGAGTAATTCGTGCCGCACGAAGAGTCATGAAACTAAGCTGATACTAACATCACATATGTCTGTTACATGCATATGGCGACATGCTGGACTGGCTCGACTATCTCGCTTGGTATACGCTTAAATTCAAGCATCAGTCAGCTTCGAAAGGCAGTGCAAGTGCCTATTACTTCTTATTGACATATTATTTCTACAGGGGTTGCAATTGGGTGCTTGCGATCTTTTATGGGCCCCGAGTCTTGTCTATAGCCAAACAACTCGAAAGCTTTCCCAGTCCCAGTGTTCATTTAGTTAAAGAAACAGTCCTCAGTATTCAGGCTTCAACAACAATAGATAATCTATTCAATGAGGCGCAAGGCCAAGAGGTGCTGGATAGTGATGCCAGCGAAGTCAAAGAAGAAACAGACACTTCTAGCGAAACAGGGTTACTAAACAATGAGTACGGAATTGTGGGGTGGGCAGCAAACATTAGCGAGAATACCAAATCCATTTCAAACGAGTTTCAAAAGCTTTCGAAAGTGCCAACCAAGTGGGCAGATATAGGTGATAATTGCATCGAAATGTATCACGCGGTGTTTAGCGAAAGTACAGGACCACAACCAAATCCTAAATCCAGGGCGTCTATAGATTGGGTCAGCCTTGGGTTCCAGGGATCTGACCCATCGACAGACTTCAGAGGTACTGGTCGCCTGGGATTTTTGTTTTATCATGATTTTTGTATTTCAGTGCCGTCGCTAGCAAGAATGCTGGTAACAGAGAGTGGTTCTATCGGTGCCGACCCTACAAAAGCCTGGTACAGTGTCGCTCTCGTGTCGATACACTTGACCCAGTTTATAATGGGTTTGCTGAATGATGAAATTTCACTCGCACATGGTATCATGGAGTATGTTGATCTCTACCCATATCTCTCGCAGTCGGAAATAGCTGGCTCTTCCTTACGAGATCAGATTCACAGATCCATTATACAACTGCATCATTACCTTCTTACAAGCTTTCATAATGAATGGAAGCAGGCCGTGCTAGATGGGAATGTTGTCAGTGTCATGGATACAGAAAAGTTCTTAAGCGAGTTTGAAGCGAGTGTGTTAGATTCAGTATGGATTGGCCGATGGAAATCCATTCAAGCGGATTAGTTGCGTCTTTATTCTATTACAACTGAGGCCATTACTCAAAATTATCACTCTATTTACAACACTGGCGAAATAGCGAGTACTGTTGTCATAGCGGCAGGGCATCAGTAGAGAAGGTTCAGAGTTGGAGATATCCTCCAAGCCCACCATACTGATGCAAAGCGCATTGATAGTTAACAGCGACATCCTTTAACTAACTAGAGCGAACTTCTTTCATGTTGACTTTATGAAATTAACTGCTTTTAAGACACCACGCAACGAGCTATGGAAAAAAGGCGCCCTGACACCACTCGTTGCATTATCTGCGATGGCCCCGCATTA
Organism: Sugiyamaella smithiae; assembly: GCA_030579815.1. NCBI lineage: Eukaryota > Fungi > Ascomycota > Dipodascomycetes > Dipodascales > Trichomonascaceae > Sugiyamaella > Sugiyamaella smithiae. The sequence continues at coordinate 1,287,953 of JAKTRV010000002.1, forward strand.
GCACAATGCTTATCAGGCATGCATGTCATCTGCATGGAAGCATTACATAAAATCGCTGTAAAGCATTTGGTATGGGACCCACACAAACAGTATATCTCTAGAAATTCAATTAATCAGCTTCGAAAACTTATCAAACTATATCTATCATGAGTTGCCATAAGTAATTCTGTCCAAAACTACGTATTACTTTTCATGCCCTTGCAGGGTAAGCAGTTGAATTCTAATTATTAGCTGCAGCTGCCTAAAACGGCGAGGATTCATGGGGTCGTTTGTTTCCTCGGAACCCCAAGCTTCATTTGAGCACTTGACAAGATAGTGATGGCCACTCTCACCAAGCTTTCGACCAAAAAAGCCAAGGTGTCGGAGCCAAAGTCGCATTCATCTCATTCTCAATCGAGTCCCGTTATACGGCTTTATCCGCTTGCGAACTATCAGTTCGCAACCAGAGAGCAGCCTAAGCATATAAACCGTTCACTACAGAACCAAGGCTCAACTGACGTTCAGCAACAATTAAATAGCTACTATGAAAGCCATGGAACAAGTCATTCCTTAGAGGCTGTTCTGATTTGTCATAACCATGGACAGCCATATATTTTATTGCTGAGAGAGAACGGCACATACAGGCTCCCTGGAGGACATATATCTGCCAGGCAAGATGTTACCGAAATTCTAAGTTCATTAGATCAAGAGCTATCTCTACCTTCGTCACAAGTTGATTCGTCCTCTGCAGAGGTCCTTGATTGGGAGGTAGGCGATTGCATTGCTCAATGGTGGAGACCTCATCTCGACTCTGAATTCTATCCATTTATACCTCCACATATTTCACGACCATTCGAACACAAAACACTATATATTGTCCAGTTACCGCCATTTAAAAGCATATTTGTGCAGTCTGGACAGGAATTATGCATGGTTCCACTGTTTGAGTTGTATGATAATGCTTCTGTGTTTGGACATCGGCTGGCGTCGGTTCCTCTATACCTGAGTCGGTACCAACTACAATTTATCGACAATGACTAAGAAAACAGTACGAGACTTTGCTCACTTTTCTCGAATAAATATGTGTGTACGTGTGTGTATGTATATTTTCTGTGTATGTATTTTTATGATTAATTATTGGCATCTACATTAATTGTAATTGGTAGGCATTAGATTCATTTGACAGGCATTTTTTAACTGCTTCTGTGAAGTTTTACATTAATAAATAAAATCAACCAAACCATCTCTGCGTTTGGAAAAATTCATATATCCGGGTAGCCTTGTTGACATCGACTTTAAGCAACTCACGGACAGTTTTCTTTTTCAAAGTTCCGCCATTTCGGATCAGCTCTCGGAACAGAGTCTCTTTAATAGCCAAATAAGGCCGTGGCAACATTCGCAGCTGGCTACACAGCGCCTGCTCTTGAGAACTTAGCAACTCGACATCGGGGGCTGATGATATATCTAGAGGAGCCAATGAACCCTTTCTGATTTTTATTGATCCGCTGGAGCTTCCATTGATGGTTCCATTGGCAAACGAGCCAGCACCAGCCAAAGTAGGACTGCTATTACCAGGCGTGCTCTGTTTCTCCAGGTCCGCAATATTCAGAATAGTATTCGGGGAAAACTTTGTGCCAAAAGCCGTCGAGCCAGCTGTCGAACTACTTTTGGATGGAATAGTACCCATCGAGTTTGAAGTAAACCTAGTGGATGGCTGTGTCATATTCGTAGGCACAATTCCCAGCCTGTTCAGAGCATTCAGACGAACCGTCTTATCTCTCTCATATTTAGCAGCGGCATCCAGAGTTCGCAACCCGTTTCTTCGATATTCTTGCAATTCAGCAATACGTCGGCGACACTTAAGCTCATTCAATATCGACTCTGAAAACATAACAAAGTCTTTATAATTCATTAATCGAGCGAACGGCTTGATCTTGTTCAGCAAATCACGCTCTTCTTTTGTTCTCTTTTTATCGAGGGCAGCATTTTTCCTATAATCCAACAGCTCATGGGCGAGGATGGAGCGCTTGCGTTCTGCCCTTGTAGTCAATCGAGAATTATAAATATCCAAGATAGTGAGCTTCAGTTCCACCTCCATCTCAGTATCTTCACTCTCAAATACCATGTCTTTCACAGTCATTTCAGCCTCATTCTCAGCCTCGGTCTCAAACTCAAGACGTCCAGGCATGTATCCTTGAACTTCATGGCACGCTGGAACAGAAGCAGTTGGCTTCTGCTTGGGTATAGGTGGATCGGGAGCATTCTTACGACGGTCTTCCAGGCGCCGCCTTTTCTTTTCAACGAATTCGGCTGGCGAAATAGTAAAATGCTTATTCATTTCAGGCAACGGATAGCTTGAACTTTTTAGGTACACCTCATTGTAATGAGCATCTACCTCTTCTTTAGACCGTCCACCTATATGGTCGCTGGTATCCTGCCAGTTACCCAAACCATTCGTCTCTGCTCCTTCAAGCAGTAGAAGCTCTTCATCAGCTCCCCAATCTTCATGAAATATAGGGTAGCAGTGCTGCTCGACAATCATATAATCATGCCATGGCTTGTGGTTGCCAGACGAAGCTCCCTGCGAAAAACATTGAACACATAAATCGTAGTCTTGGCATTCAGCACATCTTATGCGAACCAAATTGGTACAATCACAGGAACAAACATCACAGTGGAACCTAGATAGGTTAGATATGATCCTAAACGCCATGCATTATGCACGTATCAGAGGGGCTAACTTACTTCACTCCTGGTTCGGCAGCCTTGAGGGGGTTTGCAGTGGCCTTACGGTGAATAACCGTCATTATACCATGAATTGCAGCTACCTTCTAGGCGAGGGCGACTCAGACTACCCAGGGCACGATTTTTCGTCGAAAATACCTGGTATTTTCCCGCTGTACAAGCCTCAATTCTAAGCGCCTGGTTACGCGTGAGGGTGGTTGCTGGCAAGTGGCGGGTGTCCTGCTTATTGTTGTTCGCACTGCTTGCTCAGATGTTAGGGTGTCTTTTTAGGGGGTATGGCTTGGCGGATAAGCTGCATAGTCGGCAATGTCTAATGGTTTTCACATTTAGGATGTCAGGGATATCATCGTTTTCAAGGCGAATTCTAGTTGCCACCGGTGAACGTCAGGGAAAACCAGACTGGTCACCACAAAGGAAATCCATGTATACATAGTGAATATAGGGTAAAAGTCAAGTTGAAAGAGCCTTTAACTTGAAGCAATTCTTCTCAGGGGAAATCTAATATAACAGGGAATCATATCCAAACATTAATGGTCCAGCCGCCATCAAAACAAGGTTAAAATAGTGTGAGCTGAACCTGACAGTACATGGTAAGAAGGCGAGACAACTGGCCCCAAATACTTTTGATAATGTACCCTATGCAACGATCGACGCTATTGTCACATGACTACGGCTGTACGGCTTGTCACGTGCAATACACTTCGTTATGTGTATAGAGACCAACAACCAGTTAGAAGTTAGAAGCGTACTGTATACATGCGAGAACCAGTCTGTTACTTTGTCACCATGCAAATATAGCGGTTCATATATAATTGAAGTATATAATGCGCTATACTTGATGGATTCAAGTAGATGAAGAATTGGTGGAGTTAAATCTGCTAGCATATCCCTGAATTACGGCTTCTAATTGTTTTTTTAAAACATCAGTCGAGTCATTGTGACTGGAAAGAGAGGTTTATTTAAGAAAAGACCCGTAAAATCATAAGAAATAGTGTTAACCCTCAAGTCAAAGTTCAGTAATGGTTCATTAATCTATAAACTTGCCCCTCGTCATATTGATGATATTTTTGTCTCAAAAGCTTCGAGTAGACATGTGCACTAGGAAGACTTCGTATTTTGAATCTGGGATCTCAAATTCTTGTAAATGGGTATCTAGGAACTATTCTACGTCGTGAGTGAAACAATTTCTTTGCCTACATGAATTAGAGATGAAATATAGATGGATTGGGTTATGTCAACTTGTTCATATTTGAATACTGAAGAATGAGATTAAAAAAACCTCATTTGATACAATAGTTGCCTGCAATGATATTTAGTAAATATCGGCCGGATTAGGCATTTGTCAAAGCCATAATTGAAACAGAGGTCAGCAAGAGTGCCAAACCTAGAGAGTATGGTATACTCCCCTTAGTATTAGAAGCGGACGACGTACTGGAAGATGAATAAGGAACGAAGACAGTGTTATTAACGCAAATAGCACTCTCAGAAATAGGGAGAGTGACAGAGGTATTTCCGCAATCCAAGTTGAATGTTTGAGCCATCTTTGCTGTTAATACCCGGTAACAATTACTAGTAGGAACTGTGTTTTCTAGTACGGCAATATTGAGGGAACTACCTTAGTTTTATCTGCATTCGGAACAGTTTTATCTGGCTGCAAATCGTAGAATATAGTATGTGTAACGTTACAGGTGGGGCGTCTTAGATGCATGCATGACATTTTTCACTAAGCTGACAACATGGCCGATCGCGTCGCCAAGCTTATGCATGATAGGGAGAGGTTCTCGAAGTTCTGCATAACCCGCTAATCGTGGGCTCAGAATATCGTAAGGAAGAGCCTGTTTTGAAGCACCATCTTACAAGTCTATCAACATGTGCCGCAATGGGAATCTGCTGGCTTCGATGTATTAACCTTCATTTCCCTTTAAGTGCTGAACAGTGATGGCAATCTAGAATGAAAAATGCTGAATGGTTAACACGACAGCTTGGCTTATTGGTGCCGTGCCAAGGCAAGCTGCAAAATAAGCTGCACCTAGCGATCGCCGCGCCTATTCGGTGACGGCAAAAGAAAAGCTGTAAGGTCATGTAAACTGTAGGCTGCTTTAAAAAATATGCGCCAGATTGCCTTATAGATATTCGTGCATGGTATGTATTCAGTGGCCACCTTCCGTCTTGATTAATATTTTTGCTAAACAGAGGCACCCTTTCTCGTGCATGCATTGACCACGAGACCGGTCGTTATCTGCATTCGATGTGCCGAGCCACTAAATAGTCGAGCCTAGATACTCGATGCGTCATATATTCAGAGCCTATAAGTATCCGTCAGATTATCTAAATGTTCATCTTAAGAATTCGAGAGGCATAAGATTTTTCTCCGTTTTCTTTTCTATTCACAATGACAGTAGAATTCTGTTGTTCATCATCAGTCTCCCTGGTTCCAACACAAACAGTCGGAAATTCAACAGGATACAAGACCATTGAGGTATATGGCCAGTGCACTATGGTGCCCTCGGGCTTCTCTGCTTTCTGTGCTAATAACACTAACGGCACTTCGGTTCCTGTGGTGACAGAGCTACCTCTCCCGCCTAGCTCTGCTAGTTCTTCAGCGTCGAAGAACTCTTTAATTGCTCTCGGAACTCTGGTATTAGTCGTTTTTGGCGGCGTGACTGTAATGTAAATGTCGTTACTCAATAGCCCATTAGACGGTCAAGCTAAGTTGCTAGTTACCAGCACTCGATATATTGTTAACACCATCTCGAATTGTATTGACCCCTTGCTCAATTTGAAAACATTCGCCTTGAGGGTTGCATATTGATCTACATCCTGCCACGCTTTGAATAAAAAATGACAAATGACAGCGCTAACCTAATTGGTTAGTAACCGCCCTCATATCAGTAGTCTCTTTGGGCTGTGGCAGCCTCCATGTATCAAGCTAAGCACGACAAAACTTGTGTAAAATAATAGCAATGGGTCCGCAATATATCTCTCTAAGAAGCTTGATTGATTATTATAAATCTTTCAGTATTTCTTTGTGCAAGCTGGGCGGCAGGTGCAGCGTATGGCTATCAACACGGTGACGTGTGGCGCATGCAATAGAAAATGCCGTGTGAAAAAAGCAATTGCGCAATTAGCAGCGATCTATATAGCTTGTAAAACTATGTCACTCAATCCTCCGATTACCAGGTAACACTAACTAGTTTAAGTTAATTTATAAGTTGGCACTAGCTTAATCCAATGTGAATATTTATATATACACAACATCGGAAGGAAACTTCTGGCAAGAGAACTTCTCTGCAGAATATCGTACCCCTTCACGTCGTTTCACTCCAGGACTGCTCGAATCCACGGAGAAGCTGAAAAAACATAGAATCACACAGTTACAAGTGAATGATAATCATCACACATGCATGATATACATTATTGGCCGCTTTTTGTCTTGTTGGGAGGCAATAACATAACCGCATACTGCAAAAGCAAGACGACAGAAGTGCAATCACAGACCGCTAAACATAAACTACTCTCATAAATTATCGCAGTAAGAGACAGGGTTATAGTCAATTTGGAATTTCCCTCGATCAACATGTTGATTCATTATAACTGCAATTGGCGAATGTTCATTTACCTTCTAGCCATATAGCGGGGTAACCATATCGTGGTGATAGGGCTGAATCACATGACCTGACGCCGCACCAGATATATGAAGGAATTTGTGGTTGTTATAGAAAACAGTCACATTTCCGTTTTGGGACGGTGAATATCTGGGACCACTCTACCTAGATCACTCAAGTGACATTTCAACTTTAACGCATTACCGTATCACCAATCGAAAATGGGACGAGTTAGAACTAAGACCGTCAAGCGAGCTGCTAAGCAGATGATCGAGGGCTACTACCCCAAGCTCACTCTTGACTTTGAGACCAACAAGCGACTTGCCGATGAAATTGCATACATCCCCACCAAGCGACTGCGAAACAAGATTGCTGGTTACACCACCCACTTGATGAAGCGAATCCAGAAGGGACCTGTCCGAGGTATCTCTTTCAAGCTTCAGGAGGAGGAGCGAGAGCGACGAGACCAGTACGTTCCTGAGGTCTCTGCTCTTGACGTTTCTCAGCACGAGAATGGTATGGAGGTTGATGCTGACACCGCCAACCTTCTCAAGACTCTTGGCTTTGCCAAGTTGCCTGTTTCTGTTGTTCATGTTGCCCAGCCCCAGGCCACTGAGCGACGACACCGAAAGCGAAACTAAGTGTAAAACTAATGACTAAGTAGCTAGTAGCTCATAAAATGTGAATATGGACTCCATTAGAGCCGATACAAAATGCATGATTCGTAGTGCAATATATAATTCACTAGAAAGACAACGTACTGTAAGCATTCCATGTGATGTTTGTTTCGAGTTTTCTTAGCCGAAGACGCAGAATTACCTTTTAAATGGCAGTTTTAGATATTAGTATCATTGGTATGGGAATTAAACAACTATCATATAGTGTCAAAAAAAAACCTCCCAAGTATTGAGCAAATTTGATATGCAAATTTGAAAAAAAAATGTCTTATAGCAATGCCGTTGGATGAAGTTTGCAACACTGGCATTCCCTCATGGTCTTTTACAATTGGAAGCCTAATATCTTAGCATTTGATTCTTAATCGATGTAGCCACACTTATCGGCGTGCGATGGATGATGCGTCACCACCTGCATGATTCTGGAACAGGCGCCATATTTACTACTTGCGTGAATTACTGTTGATGGGTTCTCTACATCCTGCGGGGGAGATACCCACCCAATGTGACAATCCTTCCAAGTTGATTCCGGCGAACTCCCCGATGCTACAGCAGCAGTGAAAGATGATATTAAGGTTTGGTGCGTTTACTGTGATGTAGAAGTGAATCAATGATAGCAGATAAGAAAACAATGCCAATAGTTAGACCAGGGATACAAGTGCTGACGGAACGACATTTGGATCTAGTTCAGGGGAAGAATGTAGGACTAATATCGAACCAAACCGGGGTTCTTCCGGATTTCACACCGACACTGGATCATTTAGTAGGGCATAATGTCAAGATCAAAGCCATATTTGCACCAGAACAGGGATTCAGAGGTGAGGATCAAGCAGGATACTCGAGTGGAGGGTATGTGGACAACCAGTCTGGGATCACTGTTCACTCAATATACGACAAGTCTCCAGCTGAAATCAACGATATATTAGACAATGCTGTGGTTGACACCATTTTGTTTGATTTACAAGACGTGGGAGCCAGATTTTATACTTATATTTGGACTCTGTCTGATGTAATGGAAGGGATTGCTGGTACTACAAAGACAATTATTGTTCTTGACAGACCCAACCCACTTGGAGGCCTTTCAGTAGACGGACCTCTTGTCAAAGAGGGGTTTGAAAGTTTTGTGGGGAGATATGCCATTCCTATAATCCATGGGATGACTGTAGGAGAGCTTTCTCAAATGTTCAATGACGATTTCATAGCTCCAAAACTTAAAAAGACTGCAAACCTGAGAGTCATTTGGATGCAGGGCTGGCAACGAAGCATGTACTTTGAAGATACCGAGCTTCCATTCATATTTCCGTCTGTCAACTTGCCTACGTTAGACAGCGTATTGGTGTATCCAGGTCAAGGTCTGTTTGAGGGTCTAGGAGTGTCAGAGGGTCGTGGAACGACACACCCGTTTGAAATCATAGGTGCACCATTTATGGATTACTATTTAGCCAAAAAGTTAAATTGTGTTGCCTCCACTAAAGGTGTACATTTCATGGAGTCGCACTTTGTGCCAACCTTCCACAAATTTGCGACTGAGTCCTGCACCGGAGTTCAACTGTATGTTCGAGATAGACAGCTGTACCGCCCAATTCAGACAGCACTTGACATAATATGCGCTTACAGAGACTTGTACGGCTCTGAATTCCGGTTCAAATCTACGTTTGACGTTTTGGCTGGCACTGATGATGTTCGCAAAGCACTCGAGGCAGGAAGATCGGCCGACGACATAGCAGCAGGCTGGGAGATCCAATTGAAAGAGTTCAAGCTTAAAAGAGAGAAATATTTGTATTACTAGATAACTCGAATATACTGAAATGTCCTCTACAGTATCACACAAGCATAGTGATCTTCATGCAATACCTCAAAACGTGTAACTCTATGTAGCATTGCAGTTCCCCCGCCCGACCGACCGACGCTTATCACTGCGACAATGCTATCAGTCCAGTTGTCTAGGGCCTATTGCCGGCTATTCGGCGGGGGTTCACTAATTAATAAATGCGGAGAAAGCAATACGAAACACTTTCAACACGCTCACGCACAAGTATATATATAGATACGCGAGAAGCAGGTAACATTCAAGCCAAGGCTCGGAAGCAAAATTTCCCACGCAGAAATGAGTGAGATTCACGAGAAGACAGTCACTCGAGTGGTAGACGAAGATGAAGCAATTAAGGAAGGGCTACAGGAACGAGTAGTTCAGGGATCAAACGCTCTCAATGCTGCGAGACTCGTCAACCCACCAAAGCCCTTCAGCAAAAATGCCTGTCGGCTGTATTTGATAGCCATGATAGGCCTGTTGACGGGTACCATGACAGGTATTGACGAGAGTATTATGGGAAGTTTTCTTGTCATGAAACCATTCCAAACTGAGTTTGGTGCAGAAGTAGACGGCGCCAAGGCTGGGTACCTTACAGCAATGTTCCAGATTGGGTCGGTATGTGCGTTGCCGTTTATTGGCGAAGCTCTTGATAGGTACGGGCGAAGATTTGGAATTGCAGTGGGATGTTTTTTTGTAGTGATTGGAACAATTATGCAGGGAACGTCTCAGATACATGGATCGTTAGGCCAGTTTCTCGGCGGACGATTTTTTTTGGGATTTGGCACAAACATAGCTCTGGCGGCTGGACCAACCTATGTGGTGGAGATCTCGCATCCTGCATACCGAGGAGTGTTAACAGCACTTCAAAGTGCGACACAGAACTTCGGAGGTTTTATTGGAGGGTTGTGCACCAGGCTGACAGTTAAGTATACCAACAATTTGTGTTGGTTGATTCCGGTATGGCTGCAGATCATCCCCACTTCAATTATCTTGGCTTTTGTACTGTTTGTGCCCGAGAGTCCTCGATGGCTGTACACTCACGGTAAAAAAGAGGCAGCTATCGATTTCCTGGTCAAGTTCCACGGAGAAGAAGATCGATCAAATGCCTTTGTGGAATTGGAAGTATCAGAGTTCGAAGAAGAGCTCAACGATGATGGTTCTGACAAGAGATGGTGGGACTACAGGTGTTTGTATAACACTAGAGCTGCTCGATATCGAATGATGAACAACCTTATATTTGTTACATGGGGAAGTCTCAGCTCAGGAGGTATTTCGTACTTTGTCGGAGCATTTTTTGCGTCGGCAGGAATCACCAACCCCGCTACTGTACTTAATTACAATCTTGGAAACGGAATCCAGAGCTTTTTGTCTTCGTTCCTTGGGTCACCCATGTGTGAGTATTTCGGCCGTCGAATGGTCTTGCTGCCAACACTTTTGGGTATGTCTCTTTCGTGGATTGGAGTAGCTGTATCCACTGCCATGGTGGTGCAAAATAAGGGCCCCGCAGCTGCCAAGGCTGGTATTGCTTTTTACTACATCTTTAACATTGTGTATTGCATAGGAATCACTCCACTGCAAGGTATTTATGCAAGTGAGCTGCTATCATACGAGCAGCGAGCCAAGGGAACAGCCATTTCTCGGTTTGTAGTTAGTGCTACAGGACTCATCAACCAATTTGCAACGCCAATTGCACTTCAGAAGATTGGCTACAAGACTTATATCATCTGGGCGGTGTGGAATTTCTTTGAGTTTGTTGTATCTTATTTTTTCAACGTGGAAACCAAAGGTTATACTTTGGAGGAGCTGGACCAAGTATTCGAGGCTCCAAACCCTCGTAAGGCTTCCACTCAGAAACGCCATGTGTTGGTGGACTCTGCAGGGCGATTTCTCCAGGAAGAGGCAGCTTGAAAGGTTCACTGAAGTGTCAGGGTTATGGATTCTAGTCGCCTTAGATAGCGACTCGCCTGTAACCCACTTGCTTAAGCTGCTAGATATTATAAAGCAGCACATCGAGATGTTTTGACGTTATCAATATAAGCTAATTGAGGCGAAGAATTGTTTAAATAAGCAAAAAAATAATCGTGAACGAATCGTAAAAGTGTAGCGAGCGAGCCCACAGCACCAATTGTACCTTTCTAGAGATGTAAAGTGAATAAACACACATAACATAAACTCTTCTATGCCATGCAAAAAGTGCGCGTATGCGAGCCAAGGCGTCACAGCAAACTCTATCAACTCGAAATCTACTGCTCCCAAGCAAACTGCTGAACTGGTGGTCTACGGTAAGAGGCATGTGCCAGCCAAAATAAACACAAAACAAACGCGACTCGCTATATTCTACCAACATTCTATGAAGAAGGAGCCAAAAACTAACAAAATAGCAGTGACTAGTGGCCGCCAACCTGTTGGTTAAGAGCCTCAATCATATCTCCGTCATTAATGCCCAACTACTGTTAGTATGATGATATCCCCCCCCCACAACTAAAAAAAACAAAACAAACTGCAAAACTCATTCAACTTACCGACTCGGGAGTATCCTGCTCGGAGATCCGCTCGCCATCATACAAGAAACGCAGCGCCTTGGCGTCTTTTCCAGTTCGCTTACAGAAGTGATCAATGACCTTGCGCAGAGCAGTGGTTCTCTTGATCTTGAAGAAGACCTCAGTGGTCGAGTCGGTCACCTTGATATTGATGTGATCAGTTTCAGGCTTCACTTCGGGGTGGCCGCCGTCCTCCTGGGGTGGTGGCGTCGACATTTTTGGTAATTGACGTGTAGGAGCCTAAGTCCGGAGGGGCCTCTGTCAAACATAAGTAACTATTCCAGTTACCCTATGATGCTGTTATCAGAGATGGTGATGCGGCTAAGCGCCACACGGACGCCGCTTCGAATGCGGCACCAGAGCCCGCTCCATGCACCATCAGTACGGGTCAGCACCTGACTGTGCCTATTTCAGACGTCACCGCACGCTAGATTTGAGTTGCGTGCATTGGAATGGTTGCTTATGACTGATGTCCTCCCCCCAAACCATCGCATGCACACACAAACAACCGTGCTCTCCACAGAAACCACGCCACTGAAAACCAGGAAAAACTATCTCAAAATCTGCCTATTGAAACACAACATAGGGATTAGTTCAGAGACTCGGCAGTCACAATCCAGCCATTAAATCTAGCCGCTGGGTTCCGTCTGCCAGATTAGACACGGCCGGCGTCGATGTGTTGTCTCACCGTTAGCGTGTGCCGCACTACCCCAGATTTCGTTGCTTTTTTGGAGGGCCACTAACAAATCGATCAGACGTTTTGTCTGGCAGTTCCTAACCTAATCGATGATGCTTTGTTGGTGACAATACATTTTAACGTTGGACAACCCCATCCACATGACCCGTTTGCCCCGAAGTTTAGTGGTTTCTTACAGTAAACCAGGGGGGAGGGGGGCGATGAGGCGCCACAAATATGACGGAACGCTCGCGTGCGCAAAGCCTGGCGCTGGCTCAGGATCCCAGCTCGTTGCAAGAACCAATTGCTGTAATTAATGTACTCAATTGTGTTGTACATGAAATCATCCCTTAATACAGTCGTTTCAGTTATGGATATTGAGCCTACACAGCACTCGTCGTAGTAGTGTCTCTCGCTTGGCCCTCGTCTAACCCATCATCACCTGCTCCTGCCTGTTTCGACTATGAAAGCGGGGTACGGGCGATCCGCCTGTCCTCCACACTAATCGGTGCTATGTCAGGTCAGGGCAACCCCAACTTGGGGAGCGCCTAGGCCATCCCAATTTCCACTGTCAGTGGGCTGTATAAAACGGCGCTGCCTGCACTTTGAGATAAACTTGTGGCATCTCGTGTACCTACTCAACAACATTGCCGAAACCAACCCAAAGGTTTGATATCTTTTTTTTTTTTTTGTCTTGATAGAGCAGGCGCTGTGAGCCTTTACTGTTGATTAATTAAATCCGGGCTGAGCCTTTTTTTTTGAACTGCAAATCTTCCCCGTGCATTGCTGGGGATTGGAACTTTTGCAGTTGCTATATTTATTTTGTTAAGCTTTTTGATTTCCCCAGCTTAAGGCCTGCCTCTGTGGCGTGTTTTTGCAGTTAGCAGTCTGTCGTGTCACCTGAGCGATCGAGCCGCGATCAGACCCCAAGTCACGTCACTCAAAACTTAAAAGTGGTCAAACTAAACAGTGGTGCTTAGTTTAAAGTCCAGTGCCGGTGACGCCTTTGGTACAGTATTTTTTTTTAACGTTTAAAACTCGGTTATTTGCTTGACATTTGTTGTGTCTTTTTTGCTAGTGGTATTGCCGTTGACTTCGTGATCTGTGCATTTCGATTAGCTGTCCCCGCACGGTAAGTATAGAAGGCGCCCTCGCCCTCCTCATCCCTATTCCCCGCATGCCCCCCAAAAGAAATGTGTGGCCGGTTCCAGTAACAACCCCATTACTTATCATGATGTCGGTGCACTAGGTTGCCGTTCTACAGCATTCACGTTTCAAGCTCGCCCTGCGTGTATACTGTGATCTTCGCGCAACTCCCATTACTACCGGATCTGTAAGTGAAAAAGGTGGCCAGCAACCTAACTTGGTCACACACACATTTTTTTTAGTGGGGCGCGAGTTCAAAGTGGTTCAGACCCGGAATGGTGGATTCGTTTTATGTTACTAACTTTACAGGTCGTATATTTTCATATCAAGTATACAGGAGAGACAGTTCCGCTTTTGTTCAGCAAATCAGTCCCTTGGTACTCCGGGTCTTCAGTGTACAATTTAGAAGAGGGGTATTGCAATGGTAAGTTCTGAAGACAGGCCAAGCCCCGAGGAGGCTACAAAGCCACCAACGTCTCAGCTACCTTCATCATCATCTTTGGCAACCCCACCGCTACCGAGCTCCAATGATAGCAATTTTCCGCCAGCCATGTCTTCGTTCGATCCGATGTCTCCCAGCTCTGGCCAGCTGTTTGATCGTCGTCCGTCTGCCTATTCGTCCATGTTTGGTGGTGTGCCCCCTAGTGACAATTCCATCCCTGGTTTATCATCTCAGGCTGCTGCTTCGATTAAAGCATCCCACACTCAATCAATGGGCCCAAATATCTCCGGTCCTGGTGGTCTTTCTGCTGCATCATCTAGAAGGCCGTCGTTTGCTGCAGAGTTCTCATCCCGGCCTCGACTCCACGATTTATCGGAAGCATTCAACCGCCACGGGTCGATCGGAAATCCGGCTTTCACTTATGACCATGACTCTTGGTTGCCATCTAGCAACCCCTCACAGTCGATTCCGGGTGCTGGAATGATGGGGCGATCTACTTCTTTGTGGAGCGTTGAGACTGGCAGTAGTAGTGGCGCTGGTACCGGCACTGGCCTTGATAGGTCTCCAACTCGTGAAGAATTTATGATACCTGTTCCTCCTTCCCAGAAAAAGTCATTCCGAAGTTTAAGTGTTTCTCAGAACCATTTACCAAATCAACCGGTTGGCCATGGTTCTTATCTGTTGGGATCGTTTAATGAAGATGATGGCGAATATAATGGAAGTGACCATGGTGAATTGACAATGGAGCCTGCAGATACGAATTCAATGCTTCATGGAGCTATTGGACAAGCATCGGCATCGTTGTGGAATCTGCCTGGATCTCGCCGACATTCTTATGCTGGTGAAAACCGGACAAACAGACATCAAGAGGATTCTTCCAATAGTGCTTTTGAGGGTCAGCACAATGTTAAAGCTCAGGAAGCAACGCCTCAAAAGCCTACAATGAGTGCCAAAGCTGATGAAGTGACTTCTGCTGCAATGGCAAAAATAGATGCAGCAAAGCAGTCTAGCTATGTGGGAAGTGCTATAGACAAGTACTTTTCCGTTGATGTTCTGGGAAGAAACGCATTAAACGAATCGATTGTGAATGGGGGCCCTCCATCTCCATTGTCTCTTGATAGTGGAATCGATATGGCTGCTTTGATATCGGTTCCCAGCAAGAAGCTTTACTTTGTACAGTTCAAATCTGATCGTGTGGATGTATTTTTCATTCCTGAGAGCTCAAGCTTGGTTGTCAAAGTTGGCGATTTAGTCATTGTAGACGCTGATAGAGGTCGAGACCTAGGAAGAGTAGTCAAGACCCGCGTGACAGTTGAAGAGGCTGGAATTTTGAAATACAAGCGCCATCAGGAGCAATTGGCCATTTTGCAACACAACCCGTCGTCTGCCGGTCCCACTAATGCTGGCAGTGCTGCTGGGTTATCGCCTGGTACTGCTCCAACCCCAGGGCTGACAATGCCCAAGCAAATCCTACGATACGCCCAGGCAAACGAGATTCAGCAGATCCCTAATAAAGAGGCCGATGAAGAAAAGGCTGTCAGTGTCTGCCTGCACAAGGTGAAGGAAAAGGAACTCGACATGAACGTTTTGGATGCTGAATATCAGTGGGATCGCCGCAAGCTGACGTTTTTCTACTCTGCAAACCACCGAATAGACTTTAGAGATCTGGTCCGAGAGTTGTTTAGAATATACAAAACAAGAATTTGGATGTGTGCTGTTAACAGTGCCAACAACAGCTCTACAAGTGGTGCGGGTTCTTTCGATGGTATTTCCGATCATCCTGTATCCCCAGTCACGAATCATTCTGCTTCAAGCAGCCCTACTAGACACTCTATGGCTGCGTCTGACGAAGGGGCTTCTCCTCCTTTGACGCAGGCCAAGGCCAGAATTCACCAAGGAGACCATGCTGGATATTATCATCAGAGCCCCCAGCATGGTGGACATCATCACAACGAATATGGATTGGCAACAGCACAGCTATTTAGAGATTCATCTAGGATGCAAGACTACCAACAGCCATCTTATTCTCCTTCTGATGTCCCAGTCCTAGTTAGCCCCCAATGGCATCCTCAGTTTGATTCTTTGACTACGAAGAAACATGCGAACGCTCCAGCTCAGTCGTTTCCTAATGCCAGGTACGACAACTTGAATAGATCGGCAGGTCCGATGCCCGCATACCAGTCGACATACAGTGCGCGGCCAGTACCTGCTACATTTCCTTCTGGACCAGAAATGAACCAGTATTGGTACGGACCTCCTCCTGCTAATACGTACTATTGAAGCAGTTTATTTCAACTTTAAAGGATTTATTGATACTTATCACTTATTTATTGAAGCGATTTGGGACCGCATCAACGTGACGTTGAGCATCCACTCTTTATAGAAAAACAACCGAAAAATAGACTGTCAATTAATTTATATATCTATCATGTATCTTGAGTTGCCCATCAACCTAAAAGTTAGCTTTGCTCAAGAAAGACACTTTAAAGAAGTCAGACAAATAACTTAATTGCATAATGACCAGGGTCTATAATGAATAGGCGATATTCAGATCCCTGGCCCCTCAATCGCAAATTATATCATCACAAGCTCCTTACAGCGAGAAAAACTTACTCGTTTGGAAGTTAAGAAGGAAGAAAAATTTACCAACGATTCAGGCGATATAATTTGCTGCAAGGGTGGGGATACGTCCTAACCCATGATCCTCGCGAGTGAGATGGCCTGCCTCTGTTCACTGGCAATTCTACAAAATGCAGATGTACAATATGCAGAAATCCATCAAAAAGTAGCTGAATAATCAGAGCAAGCCAATTAAAACCATTTGAGTTGTAGCTATTTATTCATATATGCAGACTAGTTCTCCTGATTAAATACCATAAAAACTGGATGAGTCGGTTCCACAGCCAACGAGCACACATCCTACTCCAGATGCAATGCTTATTTTAAATTAGGTAACAATAAAAATAGCCTAATGGCGGCATTAACATCTCGATGATCTGTTGAAATCAGAATTGGTTAGGCAGTTAATGCCGAATATTCAAATATGTAACACAGAATGTCCAACATCTCTTTTCGCGATGTCCAGATGATGTTCTACCAACAATATCTGTTTTTGTTTTTGAGATTGGTGGCTTCTGCCATCACTTTCCGTGACACATCTAGTCTTGGATGGGATCCGGCTGTAAAGCAGTATGCAGGCTACGTGGATGTTGACCATAGTAGCAGTAGCCTGTTTTATTGGTTCTTCGAGTCCAGAAACGATCCGAGTAAAGACCCTGTTATATTGTTTCTGAATGGGGGACCAGGCTGTTCATCACTAAAGAACGCACTGTGGGTGAACGGGCCTGCCATTATTACGGAAGATTTGAGACCGGTCTTCAATCCTTACTCCTGGAACTCGAACGCCAGCATTATTTTTCTTGATCAACCTGCTGGCGCAGGATTATCGATTACAACCCAATTAGTGGACTCGTGGAAACAATCGAGCCATCAAATATACGACTTCCTGGACTCATTTTTCAAGGCATTTGTCAAATATTCCAATCTACCCCTTCATATAGTTGGCGCTTCCGATGCTGCACATATATTGCAAGATCTCGGAACGAAAATAACGTCCCATCCTCCCCGAAATTACAGATTGGCATCCTTG
Organism: Sugiyamaella smithiae; assembly: GCA_030579815.1. Lineage (NCBI taxonomy): Eukaryota > Fungi > Ascomycota > Dipodascomycetes > Dipodascales > Trichomonascaceae > Sugiyamaella > Sugiyamaella smithiae. The sequence continues at coordinate 1,305,222 of JAKTRV010000002.1, forward strand.
ATTAGTGCAAACGGATTACTAGATGCATCCCTACAGTACGGATACATTCAACCTATGCTCTGCGGTGGCGGAGGCGCCCTTCCAGTAATAACTCCAGATCAATGTATAGTGATGAGTCTCAGCACCCCATATTGTGTCGAAATGATTAACAGATGTAATCGAAAAGCAGATAATTCAACGTGCTCTAGAGCTCTACAGTACTGTGATAATGCCACAATGAATAGGTATCGAGGTAATCTGTTTGATATTTCGCGTCCTTGCTCTAATCTTACTGACCAATGCTATCCGCAAGACACGTACTACGAAAACTACGTGAGGTTAGCCAAAGTCCAAGAAGTTCTTGGTAGCAGGCAACCATTGTTCGCTGCTTGTAATCAGACCATAGAGGACGGCTTTGCCGCGTCGGGAGCTCAACTTGAGTCCAACACCGACAAAATTGGCCAATTGCTAGACAAGGATATTCCGTTCCTCATTTTGGCGGGGGATAAAGACGCAACATACAATTGGCTCGGTAATCAGGCAGTAGCCTTGACCATCGAGTGGAAGGGTCAGACTCAATATATCAATTCACCTATTAAAGATCTAAAGATTGACAACCGTGTTGTTGGTCAGGTAACTAATTACGCGCATTTAACTTTCGCTCGGATCTATGGAGCCGGCCATCTCGTGCCACACGATACCCCTCAATCTGCTCTATCTCTCTTGAACTCTTGGCTACAAGGTAATTGGGCCTTAAATTGAACCTACATCAGTACCCATGTTTAAATAAACTTCATCAAGCATATTATTTGCTGTACACCGCTTACACAACCGTTGACGTTTACTAGATCAGCAATTTCCCTTTTAGGCAAATAGCAGCAGACGCAATACTAAATTAGTGTATCCCAGACATGTGTTGTCCACAGCGCCTGTTTCGACATTTTCCGTCCATAAACCTATAAATATATCAGTATCCACTGTGCTCAGCAATTAGTTTAAAGTAGCCTAATGTATTTTCCTTCTATGTAATCAAAAATAATGCTGTTTGTCACCGAGTCGCTGCGCGCCTCATGGCAACGCGTAGCCAACGCGTATCTTCATTAAGTCGCATTATGCACAATTGTAGACATCCTACTACCAACCATTGTCAACAATGAGTTTTGGAAGCGGTCGCCGAGGAACGCGAGGAGGAGGTTCCAATAATACTCGGTTCGTTAAGAACCCTTCTCGTGGTCAACGAGAAAAGACCGAAGTCAATTCAGCTTTCATTTCGTCTGATGCGACGTCTTTTGCTAAACGATACGAAGATGTCAAGACCATAGACAGACTGGACAGTACAATGGGCTTTGATCGGTTTGAAGCCGGCGAAAAGAAGACGGGCTGGCTCGTAAACATGCATAGTGTAAGTGAACCTGGAGAACTGCCAAGGCTGACTTAAGACAACGATACCTTCTGATGAAGTGCTGGGTGGACTAGCAGGAGTAGACTACTATTTCTTAGACGATGAAGGTGGCAGCTTTAAAGCTACAGTTCAGTTTGATCCGTATTTCTTGATGGAATATCAGGTATGTGCCTCCATGATATGACCAATTCACTAATAATAGGAAGGAAGAGAGACCGAAATCGAAGAGTACTTAAGGCGTCATCCTGAGCTATCGGTGAAAAAGGTAGAAAGAATCGAAAAAGAAGATCTATCCCTAAAAAACCATCTTGTTGGTATCAGGAAAAAGCTTTTGAAGCTCGAGTTCCACAACGTCAGTCTACTGTTGGCAGCAAGGAGAGTGCTGTTTCCCATAGTGGAGCGTAACAAGAAGAGAAAGGATATGGCAGACTCATACGCGGAAATCTCTCTGTAAGTTCACAATTCGTTGAAAACCTCCAGCCTAAACTAACATAAGATCGACCCTAACTGGAGACGACTGGATGGATTCTAAAAGCTCATCAAGGCAGCGCGAACCATCGGATTTCATAATCGATCTGATGGAATTCGACGTCCCATACCATGTTCGTGTCGCCATCGATAAAGGTATGTTTATACACTACTCACTGCTCGTTTATTAACTCTAGATATCCGAATTGGTCAGTGGTATTCAGTCGAGGTTGGCAGCGGCCAAGTGATCTTAAAGCATCTCCCAGAACGAATCGCTCGAGCGGATCCTGTTGTAATGGCGTATGATATTGAAACCACCAAGAGCCCGCTCAAATTTCCAGACTCGTCAGTGGATAAAATCATGATGATATCTTATATGATTGATGGCCAGGGATTCTTGATCACGAATCGAGAAATCGTTTCAAGAGATATTGATGATTTCGAATACACTCCTAAGCCAGAGTTTCCCGGTATGTTCACGATATTTAATGAAGAGACCGAAAAGGACGTTATTGTCAGGTTTTTTGAGCATATTCGTGAAGAGAAACCGACGGTCATTGCAACGTTCAACGGAGATTTTTTCGACTGGCCATTTGTTGATGCAAGAGCAGCTTTTCATGGACTGGATATGTATAATGAGATTGGATTCCAAAAAGACAATGAGGGCGAGTACAAGAGTAACCATTGTGTCCATATGGATTGTTTTCGATGGGTCAAACGTGACTCGTATTTGCCCCAAGGTAGCCAGGGCCTCAAAGCAGTCACTACCGCTAAGCTTGGCTATAACCCTTTGGAAGTTGATCCAGAACTTATGACTCCGTATGCGATCGAGCAACCACAAGTAATGGCGGAATATTCGGTTTCCGACGCTGTCGCGACATATTATTTATATATGAAGTATGTACATCCGTTCATCTTCTCTCTGTGCAATATTATCCCACTGAATCCTGACGAGGTTTTACGGAAAGGAACTGGAACACTTTGTGAGATGCTTTTAATGGTCCAAGCATATAAGGGAAATATTCTACTTCCTCACAAATACCAAGATCCGATAGAAAGGTTTTACGACGGCCATCTCATCGAAAGTGAAACATATGTTGGTGGCCATGTGGAATCCCTTGAAGCTGGAGTGTTTCGTAGCGACATACCTTCTGACTTTACTATCGATACAACTGCTGTTGACGAATTGCTACGTGACCTGGATGCCGCCTTGCAGTTTACAATCGAAATTGAGGCCAAAAAGAAGATGTCTGACGTCACAAATTACGATGACGTAAGGAAGGAAATCAAAGAGGCGCTCGTCAAGCTGAAGCAAGAGCCAAAGCGGACTGAGGAACCGTCTATTTATCACGTCGATGTGGCATCAATGTATCCAAACATTATGACAACCAATCGTCTACAGCCGGATTCGATGATTTCTGAGGAAGATTGTGCTGCCTGTGATTTCAACCGGCCAGGAAAAACCTGTGATAGGCGACTCCCTTGGTCTTGGAGAGGAGAGTTCTTCCCTGCCAAAAAGGACGAGTATCTCATGATTCGTGGAGCGTTACAGAACGAAAAGTTTCCCGGTAGACACGCTAACGCCCCTCTACGTGATTTTTCAGAGTTATCTCCCGCCGAGCAAGCCTCAAAAATAAAAAAGAGACTTACCGACTACTGCAGGAATGTCTATCATAAAGTGAAACAAACCGAGACTGTTGAGAGAGAAGCCATCATTTGTCAAAGAGAAAACCCATTCTATGTCAACACTGTGAGAGACTTCCGTGACAGAAGATATGAGTTTAAGGGTCTTCAGAAGGTTTGGAAGAAGAAGACAGATGAAATTCCTTCCTCAGATACCAGCGGTCGGGAGGAGGCTAAAAAAATGGTGGTGTTGTATGATTCTCTTCAACTTGCCCATAAAGTTATTCTCAATTCGTTTTATGGTTATGTTATGAGAAAAGGTTCACGATGGTATTCAATGGAGATGGCGGGAGTAACATGTCTAACGGGAGCAACAATTATTCAAATGGCTAGGTCTCTCGTTGAGCGTATTGGTCGCCCTCTGGAACTGGACACGGATGGTATCTGGTGTATCCTTCCAAAATCATTTCCGGAAGATTTTACTTTCAAGCTCGCAGATGGAAAGAAACTCCCCATATCGTATCCATGTGTCATGCTTAACCATTTAGTGCATGCTCGATTTACAAACCACCAGTACCAAATACTTGAAGACCAGTCGTCTCTTAAGTACAAAACAATCAGCGATAATAGTATTTTCTTTGAGGTGGATGGTCCCTACAAGGCCATGATTCTTCCAACATCTAAAGAGGAAGACAAAAATTTGAAAAAGCGGTACGCAGTATTCAACCATGACGGTTCATTAGCTGAATTGAAAGGATTTGAAGTCAAACGTCGAGGTGAGCTTCGATTAATCAAAGCATTCCAGAGCCAGGTGTTCTCCATGTTCTTGAAAGGGCAGACACTAAAAGAATGTTATGGCGAGGTTGCTCATGTTGCAAACAGTTGGCTAGATATACTTGATACTAAGGGAAAGACTCTCGAAGATGATGACTTGATGGATTTGATTTCCGAAAACAGGAGTATGTCAAAGACACTGGAGGAATACGAGGGTCAAAAGTCAACTTCTATCTGTACCGCCCGAAGGCTGGCTGAATTCCTAGGCGCCCAAATGGTGAAAGATAAGGGTCTTGCTTGCAAGTATATTATCTCTAAGAAACCTCTTGGGGCGCCAGTTACGGAGAGAGCTGTACCTGTCGCTATTTTTTCTGCTGATCCGGTCGTCAAGGGCCACTACCTCAAGAAATGGTTAAAAGACCCATCTCTCGATAACTTCGATCCCCGTTCCATAATCGATTGGGAATACTACAAGGAGAGATTGGGATCTACCATCCAAAAGCTGGTTACTCTTCCTGCTGGACTTCAAGGAGTGGAAAATCCAGTACCAAGAGTGCCACACCCGGACTGGCTGAACAAGAGAATATCAGTCAAGCATGACAGAATGAAGCAACAAAGTTTAACCGGATTTGTCCGACGTGAGCCTATGTCGGACGCGTCGGACAAAGTGAATAGATTATCAGGAAGCCTAAATCAGCCATTCAGTGATATTGAAGATATTGGATCGAATGTTTCAGCCGAAGGTGTCAGGGACAAGGTAGCTAAGGCTAGTTCAAAGAGACGTATGAAGGTCAAAGAATCCAGTCGCGTGCCAGAATCATTCCCGACTCTTCCAGCCGAGATGCCGTCTCCGGAAGAGGATTATCCAGCCTGGCTGAAATACCAAAAAATCAAATGGGCCATTCAGAAACAGGGCCGAGAGAACCGGGAGCATTTATTCGGAAATGCATCTAAAAGGTCTGGAGTCGCTGGTTTGATTATGAATCAAGCTCAAAATGCATATTCAGATTCATGGCACTTCCTTCAGATGATCCCCTCTTCAGATAAATCGGGAGAAGTACGTGCATTTGTTGCTATTAATGGGAAAATCCAGAGCATTCGACTTGCTGTCAAGAAACAGATATACGTCAGTTTCAGTCATTCAGTTAAGCTTGAGGGTTTGATCGATGGTTGCGTCATAGAAAACGCGACTAATTGTACTTTACCTAATGGTCAAAGTTCTGCTCATCTCTACAAACTTACAATGACTGAATCTGCATTCCAAAATGAAATGTCCCGTGCAAACAGCATATTCAAACACTCCAGCGTTCGTGGGATATATGAGTCCCAAGTAACAGCCTCTGATAGGGCCCTGTTGGATGTGGGATCAGTGACTACCCTGGATAATTCTAGACCAGGCCTTCTGGGAGCAGGATTAGACAAAGGTTTCAACTTAGACTGGATGCTTCCAAGCAAAGAGGAGTATCTTGGTAAAGCAGAATTCGGCTATCTGAACTTGATTCACATAGTTGGTCAAGATTACCAAGTCTTTGCGCTTATTCCTAGTTGGTCCTCGCAAGCTAAACTATTGGTGTTGCGTCCGTCACGGTCTTCTCAGGCTTTGCCATCTCTCAACAGATTGTACAGAGAGTTGAAAGAGTCCATCAAGGTAAAGGAGGATGACAGCATCTTTGGATATCAAGAAACTCTGGAGTTTGAAGAAAGCTATTTTGATGATATTTCAAAGCTTTATAAGAAGATGGGCCAGGAATTCGCCACTATACACAGTGATAATGGTACGAAAACGGTTTTGTGCGTTCAGTCTCAGCAATGGAGTCGTTTAAAAAAGTTAGTGAGAACTGTCAATGATTTCCCAAGCATTGAGGTGCCTTCAGGTTCGACATCTGCACCTAATATTGGATGGCAAGCAGTGGTTGCTCGACGCGTAGTCAAACAATATCTTGCATTGTCTCAGCGGTTATTTCATTTCAGGCAACTTTCAAAATTTGCAAACATTCCGATTGGAAATCTTCGTGGAGACGACATGAGATTTCTAATCGATGTATTGTATGCTCGTCGATTGCAGGCATCGAATATCATATTGTGGTGGTCGCGAAGCCCTATGCCTGACAATGGTGGCCCCGAAAAGGACGATATATTGCCATTACTAGAGCCGCTAGAAATGCCTACGGTCAATTCTCCTGGAGTTTACAATAAGGTGTGCCTTGACATCAGAATCAGAAATCTGCCTGTAAACACAATTCTGACTGCTGCAATCATCAATGAGGCCGAAGGTACAGATTTGGCAGGATCTACAATTGAAGGCTCTGTCCATTCAGAAGCTGTTCCTTTTGTTGAAAACGCATTTTCAACGCCAGCGCTTGCTGTTTTGAGTTCGTTGGTGAGGGAGTGGTGGAACAAGGCAGTTGAAACAAGTGAGATTGCAGATGAGCTCGTGAATTCATTCATTTCATGGGTGCTATCATCAGATTCATTCCTATTTGATCAAATACTTCAGCATCACATTCAAAGTCTGTCGAAAAAGTTGTTCATTCAGCTGGTTAGGGAGGTTAGAAGAGCTGGATCTCAAATTGTGTCTGCTGATCAAAATCGCTTTGTGATATTGACGCCGAAGAGTGTTGTTGAAAATACCTATTCTTATGCAAATTACCTGGTGAAGTCCATTCGCTCGAAACCCCTTTTCAACTTTCTAGATATCACTATCAGCGAATATTGGGAGACGTTAGTTTGGATGGACGATGTGAATTACTGTGGTAGGGCATGTCAAGAGATAACAGCTTCGGCCACTCAAAATTTTCAGACAATCATGAATTGGCATCTGAAAAGATTCCTACCAGAGCTATTGCAGTCAGAGTTTGAAGATTGGGTATTGGTATATCTCGAAACGATGTGCAGGTTGAAGGAACAGTTTGCTACCGATAATACTCTCGGTCCCGATAGAAAAACGCAGGTATCAGCAACCGCGATTGAAAATCTCAATCACGTTGATGATGAAGAAGAGCGGCCCTACTTTGCTAAAGATATTTTCCAGTCTATTCAGAAGCCACTCATTCAGCGAGTCAGACAGCTGTTTAGGAGATATACCGATGGAATATCCAATCCTGACATTGCCGTACAGTTTGCAATGCCTGTATTACCAGGAGCAAACCAAGATACCTCTAATCCGGTTGCTCAGTTTGTGAAATTCTTATCAGCTGTGTTTGGCCTCTCTAAGGAGCTTAGTCTAGAATCGAGGCTATTGAGACGGAAAATGCTTGAAGTTTTGTCGATTCGAGAATTCAGCGATGAGGGCTTATTCAAGAATCCAAGCTCTAGCTTGAAATTATCCAACCTGGTTTGTGACGGCTGCTCTTTTGTTGCTAACATTGATCTCTGCCGAAACTATGATCTGGCCAACAAAGAAACAAATGGAACTAGTACTCAATACTCCTGGGCATGTGAGTGCTGTGGCAAGGATTATAATCGTGTGGCCCTGGAAGAGTCTCTTGTTCAAGGCGTTCAGAAGATAATAACCACCTACCAAGTCCAAGATTTGAGGTGCGAGAAATGTCGTCAAATCAAACCCGACGATTTAGCGCCACATTGTGAGTGCTCTGGAGCTTGGGTCGAAACAGTTCCCCGGGCCCAGGTGATCAAGTCTCTTGATGTGTATCGCCAAGTGGCGGAATTTTATGATCTAAAGCTTTTGCAGGATTGCATGAGTTTCCTCTATTAATAATTTGCATCCAATGGTTGGTATTTATCACTGGAAAGGTACATATTTCACCTCTAGGTGGAATCCCAGTAGCAGATAATTACCGTCCGCCATGTTTATACTTCAATTTAATTGTATGTCAAACTGTTTTCTATTGCGTACGAACGTTTCCCAATTTCTAACCTTCAGCACCTGCCTTTTTGCGATGGTTTTTGCGCTCTCCTAGTTGATGAGCGGAGAACTCCGATGTCAATTATAATTTACGTCTACACTAGTCAGTCGCATTTCATCCAAGATCATTAGATCCAAATATAATAAATAGCCAATAAATACTTTTGCTGTTGTTCAAAAGACGATCTCTTCAGTCGTCATTCCGCACAGGCCACATCGTCGAGAAACCATTCCATCTTGGCCTGCTGTGGGCACCGACCATTGGTGGACATGACGACCCTCCCCTCTTTTAGTGATAGCCTCGGCCCTGGTCTTTTTCCTCATTTCTTTTAGCTTATTGAGGAATTTCTTCTCTTTTCTGTCTTTTTTGGAAGCTTCGCGACGCTCATACTCTGCATCCAAACCTTCTGGCCCTCCCCACTTTTTGAATGCATATTCCTCCACTTGGTACCGAAGATATAACATCATATTGGTATAAGTATTTTTATATGGATTGGGCCGTTCCATATGAGGGAGAAGCTCTTCATCCTTTAACTCGGCTACAGTTAGTAATTGCATGTGTTGATATAATAAGAGAAAGAAAGACTTACGATCAGTAAGAAGATAGTCTTCTCTACATTCCGTTTTGGTTAATAGCGAATATTTGTCCGGAAACTTATTTCGACACGGCTTGCATACTCTTGTCTTGAATACTGAATAAAGCTTGAAATCCAAGTCTTGAGTATTGCACTCGAAACATTTGGGAGCATCAACATCACCAGAAAAGAGGCCTAACAGTTAGAACAAGAATTTCTTTGTATCCTTAACATACCGGGCTTTTCGACATTTTGCTTTGCCTGCCACTCTTCCAAAGTAGGCCCTTCACTTGTAGCTTCCTCGTTATCGACCATGAAACCAGCCTTTGAATCCTGCAATTTTGAGAAATCGTATTCGACATAGTTTTTAAACTTCTTGTTGGCAGGCAGTAATGGATCCGTGCTAGAAGCATCTCGATGCTGCGATGTCGAACCCTCACCAGCAGCTTTGGTAATCTCTGTGTTGCTTTTCTGCTTGCCTTTGGCGTCGCTTAAAAATGTCGGTGCTGGTGCGTTGGATGAAGCTCTTTGCGCTGCTAATCGCTGTTTGGTGGCCTGTAGCCTTTCCAGAGCTTTACGCCGATTTTCTTCCTGAGTAAGCACAATACTCTTTATGTAAAACTGACTTTTCGGGCATCCTGGTCACTCATTTTTAAGTCCCTATCAGTTTAAAAAAGAGGAGTCCAAGATTAAATATCCAGCATACAGCGCTGATTAACTGAGATGGCGAAATATATTAGGGTAGGGGACGATTAGATAAATGAGCATTAACAACATGAAATTAGATGACTTGCTGACGACTGACATAACAAGGCTTTGTAACAAAAGCACAAAATGCCATGAGCGAAACGTTAGACCCAGAAGTAACAGGAGATGTTGACCTGTATGGCCTTCTTGGAATAGAAATCTCCAGTGGTGAGGCAGAGATCCGAAAGGCATATAGAAAAGTAGCACTCAAATACCATCCTGATAAAAATCCATCTCAAGAGGCAAAAGAAAAGTTCCATTTGCTCTCTATCGCACTCAATACACTGGTTTCACCAGCTTTGCGTGCTAAGTACGATGGTCTGCGCAAAGTGATTATAGAAAGAAGGAAAAAAGAACTGGAACTCGATGCACGACGGCGCCAGCTACAAAATGATCTGAAAAACAGTGAACTGGCCGCCGCTAAGCTGGCCCAATCTACAGCAGAACTTAAGAGAAATACAGAACTGTTGAAAATGGAGGGTCTAAAACGCCGGCAGCAGTATGATGACGAAGGAGATCTAAGAAAAAAGCCTGTAGTTGACAGCGGATTGGCGACAGTACGGTTGAGGTTGAGAAATGCGACGGCAGTCGATAAAAGCTCTATTGAAGATGCCTTCTCAAGATTTGGTGAGATACAAACAGTCTTGTTACCAGAAACTCAGGCTGACAAGCGGTTTAGGACAGCAGTTGTAGAGTTTGCAGACCCCGCAGCTGCCCAGGCTTGTATTCGTCAAGATTACTCGCGGTTGTCAAAGCAAGGCCAAATCTACGGCTTGGTGAAAACTGCTACAATTATGACCGCTGGAAAGTCCACGTCAGACGATGAGAGTGTAAAGAAAAGTTCATCTTATGCACAGGATACACTTAACAGGCTGAAACAAAAGTCTAAAGCTGTATAGATAATTGTATATCCATTCTAATGCCATAATAGGTGGGTCATTAAATATTGTTCAAGTACACGAATAGTGTCCTTAAGTTTCGTTTGCCAGTAGTCACGACCCGCATGTAACTCCAGTATGGCACTTTCAGCCAGCCACATTAACGTATAAGCATCCACATGAGGAAAAACTGGCACACAAAGCTGTAGAAAAATAGGAACTGGATCCGACGCTGTCGCTGGCCGGCGCTGATAGTAGTCGAGTTTGCGGAGGAATCCGGCAGCAAGATGTACCTGAGAGATCGCAGCAAAAAGAACGAATTGGATGTAGAAGTATACAGGAACAGACCCCATTTCACTGTAGAGCTCACCAGTATCGACGACACCAGCATGGTAATTGTGATTCCAATAAACTTATACCCGCTGTAAGCCACAAAATCCAGCAGCTTAGAACCGGCACTAAGAAGATAGGTGCCGAGCTTGATAATCGCCAATTCAACAATCATAAATGCGATAGCCTTGGAAGCAACATAACCAAGGATTTCTGGATGGAAGTTCCCGTGTAGACCTGCAAATACCGACGTCAACAAAATGTATGTCGTAAAGGCCATGACTGGTATGTACATGTCAGGGGCATTGATATCGTCTCTGGCAGTTGCAAACCCGTCTACAACACCCGACCCTTCAGATCGCTGAAACATTCGGGACCACGGCTTGTGTCTCCAAGGGAAAAGAACCAGCAAGATCTTTCGAAATACGTATGAATTGGACACCTGGAAGTAATACTTTAGAGCCGAAATTGACACATATTGATTGATGTTTTTGCCGATGTACTCCTGGCCATAGTTGAGCGCATTCCTGCCTACCTCGATACCTATTTGTGCGCTGGGGTCGTTGAAAATGTTGGAATAACCGCCAAATTGGCCTGGCTGCTGTCCAAACGACTGCTGTGGCTGCGGTTGTTGATGTGGCTGTCCCTGCTGAGCCCATTGGCCAGCCTGAGGAGCATACGGATTCCCTGCACCCATTTCAGCTGGAGGTGGAGATCTGAATGGAGGAATAGCGTGCTGTGGGACCGGGTGATGAAGTGGTGGCGACACAGGAATGTTGCTGCTCATTGACATGTCACGAACAATCGCGGGCATGCTAAAATATTGCTGGTCATGTGACTGTCTGGTGGTGAACTCGGTTCGTGTCTGGCTCTGCTACTGGAACAGATGTATTTCCGTAGTGTGGACTTGAACCAATAAAATTTGTTTTCAATTAAATAGGTTTGATAAAGCAGTGATAATGAGAGTTTTATTTCCTATCTGCTCTATAACTACCGACTGCTTATATGTGACTTGTATAATAAACTTACATGCATATGCCACTAGCAGCTGTGAGCCTAGGGATGAGCTGCAAACCATGCCGGTTTTTCTGACCAGTAATATCTGGACAGCTGCTTACGCAAGAGTACATTGATCCGCTGAATTACCCAGTTGAACTGAACTTATGCACAGATATATTAAAGCTATGATTTATAGACTGGTGCTTGCAATCCTCGTGCACAGTCATCTAGTATAGGTCATAAGGCAGACTTGAATTGACGGCGCACCCTCAACTTCTAGCTGTTCTAAAACCTCCTCTTTGAAACCAAACTTCCTGTACAAGTTTAATCCCATGCGAGATGCACGTAAATTAACTTTTGTGGGACCATGGGCGACAATCTTCTTATCCTTGGATTCGAATGGAGCCTGGCTCTCAGGGACAGCCTTCACGGTGGTATCCAGCAGGAAAGTACCCAGACCCTTACGGTGATAAGATGGATCAACAAAGAAGTCAGACAACCACACACATTCGGACATTTCATAGTGCTCATTGGCCAACTCCTCAAAAGTCATGGCAGCTAGCTTGTCAGCACGGTTCTCATCCGAAGGAAACTTTTCAGCCAGCAAGGATTTTTCAGCATTTATAATTATATTGAGAGAGTCATTCAGGACGGGATGAGCGCCATACTGTAGTACAAGTCTATAGTGCCTTATAGTCGACACCAAATTGACATACAGTTGATATATTCGCCATCTGAGCCATCCGAACCCACGCAGCGTGCCAGGTCGTAATTCTTCCATCAACTGCGAAGACAGATATTTTGGATACATATAGTTTGCGTATCCAACCAATTTTCCCAAAGACCCATCTGAGGCCGTGGCGTATAGACCATACTGCACATTCTTATCCCCAACCAAAGTCTTATATAGAAACTCGGCTGTCTGACACACTCGTTCCTTGTACATTTTCTGACGACGGATCCTCTCGTTGAGTCGTTTGGTGCCCTTGGGAAATTCGTTCAGAAGCTCATCTCCAATATCGGTCCTGTATATTGGCGGCGTGAAAAACTTGAAGATCTCATCGTCTCCAAAGCATTTAGAAAATAATTCTCCAACCTCTATCATCTGATCCCATGATACCTTGGTAGGATCCATTCGCTTAATAGCGAACTGCTTATCCTTTGAATACTCCATGTCAATAGTAAATGGTGCCGTTTGCCAACGGCTTCACCGTTTTCGACAGTTTTGGCGTGCATCATGCCTAGTCATAGTTGCAGATGATGATCTGCAGCTTCAGCCGTTCGCTTTTCCTGGGGAATAGCCATTTGAAGTATTGGCTTTGTCTGAATATTCAAACAGTCTGTAACATAGGTCAGTCCATCATACCGACCCAGCGCTAAACAGCAGAGAATCGATTGGTGGCCTGAAAGTCATTTTGTGGTATGTGATGCTGCACGTGGGCTTGTGCCGTGTGAGCTATACGCTCGCTCTGCCAAGTTCATATATATATATAGTCAGCCTGGTAGGGACAAAGCCACTGTTTGTAGCCTCTTTCATTTGACATGCATATCAAGCGAAACTATGTACATGGATTTTCACCTATCGACCAGCGGCATAAACTGGCCACCACTACAAAGTGTAGCTGATATTTATATATAGTATTGTTTACTAAGAGCCGCCTCTGAGTGATCATCGTCGCCTTCATTTACAGCCGTGTGGACCCATGCTTGGGTGGAGGATGTTACTAGCGGTTCGGATGGTGATTTTGTGACCCGCAAAGCCAACCGGCATTCGATATAGCTAAAGCTACGTATAATTCTTTGTACATTTCCTTTTGTAGCCGGGCAAAAATGGGATAAAGTGGCTGAGTTCGTGTAAATCCATGTCAAAGCCTGAACTGAACTACCCCTTCCACATTGTCCTGACGACCCTCTATTTGGGTCTGCTGCCGCACATTCGCGTCTTACTATCCACATCTTTAGCGGTACGGATTGGGAATTAGGCAGTGACCATGTCCACATGGAAGCTGACAAAGAGTAAGTTATTGGCGGGCTCAAGCCAGACTGAGTGGCGTATTAATAGTAGAACTTAAGGAAACGCACTTGTCGTCGGCGTTTTCTGGGAAATCCTCGTCGTCGCCCGAACCAAAGAGCTCGTCTGGGACCGGGTCAGTTGGGTCGTTTGCTGCTCTCGATGGCCCCTCTAAAGCACCAATCAGCCTGCCGTCAGTAGTGGCTGCAGGCCATCACTCGCCAGGCCGCAAAACTGACGAGTCTTCGCCTGTAAAGCAATCTCCTGGGGTGTCTCCGCCTGTAGCATCTTCGCAGTCATCGGGATCTTCGTCTGGTAAGGACACATCCGAGCTCGCCAACCTTGCGAGCAACCCGTCATCGCAGAGCCTCAGCTCGAGTGCTAGTTCGACTGTCGGCGGCGACGATTCAAAGTCCCAAAAGCATTATGACCACTCCAGGCAACGGTCTACTTCAACAATTACCCCTGGGTTGCTCAATGTGACTATCAGTCGGGCTGTCGGGGTGTCATTGCCCCCAGGCCACAGCTGGCCCACCTACGTATTGAATGCCACTGCATCTTCGGTCACCCCGTCGGTAACCAATGGATCTGTGATGGGATCGGTAGCGGGGTCGTCAATATCGCCTCGCAAACAGCCGTCGATGGCAGCACGAGATAGAGCAAACCCGGCTGCGGCCTCTAGGCGTAGACCCCCTCCTATTTATTTGGTTTTGGAGTACGACAAGACTCAAGTCATTTTAGATGCAGTTGGAGGAACTGTTGATGCGCCAGTGTGGGACAAGGTATCCAATTTCGATGTTTCTCGAATAGAGTCGTTCAGTATACAGATGTTTGCCAAGATTCCCGTGGCTGCTAACCAGGACAATGTCGGCGGTGGTTCATCGTCGTCCCCGTTCACTCCTCCTCAGAACTTTGGTTCCAGTGTGAGCGGTGACCACAACAATATTAACAGTGAGCATCTTCGCCGCAGGGGCTTCCAGGAAGTGTTTTTGGGAGCCCTCAAGGTCGACACAGACCTTTCGCGCAGTGTTGTGTGCGATGACTGGTTGGCCGTATCGTCGGGAACCGGAAAAATACATCTTCGCATCGAATTCAAGGCAAATAAAAACAAGCATCTAACAATTGAAGATTTTGATCTTTTGAAGGTGGTCGGCAAGGGCTCGTTTGGCAAAGTTATGCAAGTGCGCAAGATTGATACGCGAAGAATATACGCCCTGAAGACTATTCGAAAAGCCCACATCATCTCGAGATCTGAGGTCAACCATACTCTTGCCGAACGAACAGTCCTGGCTCAGATTGACAATCCGTTCATTGTGCCTCTCAAGTTCAGCTTCCAGTCTCCTGAAAAGCTCTATTTTGTACTTGCATTCGTCAACGGAGGCGAGCTATTCCATCATTTGCAAAGAGAAGGCCGTTTCGACTTAAACCGCTCTCGGTTTTACACAGCTGAGCTGCTATGTGCCCTGGAGTGTTTGCATGAGTTCAATGTTATTTACAGGGATCTAAAGCCTGAGAACATTCTACTTGATTATACTGGACACATTGCATTGTGTGATTTTGGACTTTGCAAGCTCAATATGGTTGGCCAAGAAAAGACAAATACCTTCTGTGGCACTCCTGAATACTTGGCTCCCGAATTGTTGTTAGGTCAGGGATATACCAAGGTTGTAGACTGGTGGACACTTGGAGTGCTGTTCTACGAAATGCTCACTGGACTGCCTCCCTTCTATGATCAAGACACGAGCGAGATGTACAGAAAGATTCTGCAAGACCCTTTACGGTTCCCAGATGACATGGACCGTGAGGCAAAGTCCCTTTTAATTGGGCTCTTGGATAGAGACCCCAAGAAGCGCCTGGGTGTGAACGGGGCTGCTGAAATCAAGGCTCATCCTTTTTTCGCTCAAATCGACTGGAAACGTCTCATGAACAAGAAATACGCTGCTCCATTCAAGCCTTCAGTAGAGAGTGCCACTGACACGAGTAACTTTGACCAAGAGTTCACCAATGAGGTCCCTACAGACTCTGTAGTTGACAAGGAATTCTACTTGTCGGAGAGCGTTCAGCAGCAGTTTGGAGGTTGGACATATACCAACACCGACTCTAAGCTTGCCACCAGTGGTAGGTGGTAGTTCAATATCTGTAAGCAAACTGTGTACTCTTTTTAAACCATTGAATCAATATTTTTGTAACTACCGGCTTTTGCACCCAATAATGCCATTTTTCAATCATGGCAGGTGATCGGCAATGCGCACGGCTGACTGATGTTAGGGCGACAATAAAAAAGTTCCTGGATCGTCTCAAACACTCAACCACAACATGTCGGAAAAAGTTCGATATTATCTAGAGCAGTCAACGGGTGAGCTCGATGATTTGCTTAAAAAGGAGCTTTTTTCAAAGAAAGAGCTTGCTATAGTTATGAGGCGTAGAACAGACTTTGAGCATCGAATAGCTGCTAGATCTGTAAAAGCCAGAGATTTTCTTCGATATGCCGAGTACGAAATGAACTTTGAGCGCTTGCGGAAAAAGAGAGTCAACAGACTTGGGAAAAAGGATGGAATCAAAGGTGGGCCTTCAGAATGGGGCGGTTCTCGTCGTATTTTATTTATATTTGATCGGGCAACTAAAAGATATCCAGGAGACATCTCTTTGTGGCTCCAGTACCTGGAATACGCAAAGAAAGAAAAGTCCATTAATGTCATAAACAAGATTTTCACTAAAATGCTTCAGTTGCACCCCACCAAGCCAAAGCTGTGGATTCTAGCAGCCAAGTATGAATCTGACGAAAATGCATCTGTCAAGGCAGCTCGAAACATTATGCAGCGAGCTCTTAGGTTCAATTATGATTCAGACCAGCTTTGGACTGAGTATATCAAGCTCGAGCTTATATATGTTTCTAAGATTCTTGCTAGATGGAAGTTGCTGGGATTATCTGATGTCGATAATGTTGTCAATGAGCTCGATGCCAAGACACCTAGCGCTAGCCACATTGAAGTTGGCAGTGATCAAAGTGAGACTAATAACATCAAAGCAGAACTGAAAAATTTGCCGGATGCAGATATCTCGATGCTTGGAAACCCCAAGACTAATCCCGCTCTACGTGGAGACGTAGCTCTCGCTGTATACGATGCAGCAATGGCTCAACCCCGCAGTGATGACCGCAAACTGGCATTCTCAGAACAGGTCATGGCACTTTTTGACACTTTCATTGAACTTGACCAGCAGTATGTTTGTGGCCATGTTGTCAGCTATCTGAATGATACTGTACCCACTCCGAAGAGCCAGTTTTTGTCAGTCACTTTATCGCTTCGACACTGTCCCCATGATAAGCCGGAGTTTGCTGATATGGTTAAACTATTTATTGTCAAGTACAACAAGACCGCGGACAAATCTTCCCAACTAAAAGCATTGATCAAGGACTATATATATTCTCGCTATCTAGAAGCAGATCTGTCGCCAGTACTTGATTCTAATATCCGCATCGTTCTGGACAGTTTTGTTAGAAAGCTCTGATAGATCTTCAATAGCTACTATGCATTGTGTATTTTTTTTTTCTGATTTAGATACAATCTAGATTCTTTGACCGTTGTGAAACAGCTGACATGCCAGTAATACTTTAGACCTCCATCAGTCCAGCTTTGAGTAGTCATCTGATAACTTCTTCAGCCGTTTTGGAAAGATAATGCCACACAGAACTCCAATACATACCACCATGGTACCAATTATCGATGCTGCACAATACAGAAAAGTCGATTGGGCCGTGAATCGAAACGCTGAAAAGCTCGGTAAAGTAGTTCCCTGATACCATCTGACGTCAAAAGCAACCGTCATAGAATCACCAATGATGTATCTTTTGGTCGGAGAGTAACCACCACTGAATCCAATACCTGACACCGGCTCCAACGCTCCATTTTCAGCTCTAGGGCCTGCATACATAAGAATATTCAAGTTTGGATCCACATCTATGTGGCTCTCCTCAGTTTCACCTCGAAAGTCAAATGTCAGTGGTACATAGACATTTTTAGAGAGCTCGACCCTGCATGTGAATGGAGCATCTCGATGCATATAGAGCTGGAAAAGGTGATACGTCTCATCAAGTAGGGAAAACGTACAGTTCAAGGGGCCATCCCGAAGAAATGGAAATGCAAGTGAAGAGCCAGTCTCTTTGCAGACATAAAATGGCTCATAAATAATGTTATCTGTATTAGTACTGCAACGTGGTTCAAATATACTCACTCTCTTCATCGAATTTATGTTCACCAGTATCTATTTGCCGACTGATACAGCTTACTGCTAGAGGAGTTCCAACATCCAAACCAAGAACTGTGCCGCCCAACAATAGTACCGGTAAGACACTAAACAATTTCATTTTCCTTTAGGTGAAGTACAGATAGATAGTACCAAGTCACCGTTAAGGATTAACTGTGCATCTTTCGGTTAGGGTAATTTACAAGATTGGCTAGTTGCGGTTCCTTACATATACGCATTTGTTTTTTGCTGTATTATTTTAGCCACAGGTTTGACATGCTAAACACTTTGTAATTACAGAAAATAAACTTGAATATTCAGAAGATGGATTGTGAGTTCTAAATGCAGTTTAGAATAATCACGCTAGTGAAGGGCTTGCTATTCCTTGCACTGGTTTGGGGTCGGTGCTTGACGGGAGATATTGGGTAGCTTTTTCTAAATATTATTTGTCACTCTGTGAGAACCTTATATAGTCTTTCATTCCAAAATTCGGTTCTAATTGCGTCTACATTCGTTGATGTGCTGCGAGCTTGCAGCATGTGGGCCGAACCTTGATCTGTAGATATACAACAAGAAGCTCCAAGTTCGAAACTTATTAAAGGACGTATTAACTGTCTAACTAAAAACAAATTACATCTGTTTCAAGGTAGTCTTGCTTGCAATTGAGCCTTTGTGGTTAACTTGAATATTAACGCCAATAAGCACCAGTAAACACAGTTCAAGCTAGACCAATACCGGCTTTTCAATGGTTGCCATTGGCATGACAGGTGGGAATCATGATAAAAGTCGTTACTATCTGCAGCGTTTTACGACACATTGTCATCACACGTTTAAGGAAGGCAGTACAGCGAACATCTTTAAATGAAGCTGCTCAGCGTGGATCAATTTTTAGGAGTTACTGATCCCATATCGAGTTGGGTGCTCCAAAACTTTCTCTCTCCGAACGCTGCTCCTCTTCTACTGTTCGTTGATTGCCTACTTGGTGGCATTTGCTAGCTACACTCAGAAGCCGCAAATTGACACTCCCTGTGTGCATTGGCACTCTGGCATTTACCCTAGACCAGACCTTCCTTTTGGAACTGAACCTGACTTGCAATACCAACTGTACCACTGTACCTCACCTACTGAGAACCTGACATGGTCAAAACCTATAATCAACGAAACTAAACTGAATTGTGTAGCGATCATGCCCCTAGTGGTTGGAGGTGTATCGGCGGCTACGTAGCATGTCAACCAAATTCACCGTACCGCCTATCTTCCGCTAAAGCTCCTGTGCAACCCAAACCAAAAGAATTAACTAGTATAGTTCAGTGTAATAATTTGACGGTTACAGCAATATGTATATTGTGATGGCGTACAACAATGGTATGCAACAGGTGTTGCTTTGGTTGCATATATGTGCTCTTGCGCATATCAATTTCTCTTATACCCACCGAGCTTAGGACAAACAGGGTTACTGGTTCAGGATTGTACTCAAAACATAAATATTTACGTTAAACACACCTGAAGCATTAGCTTTGCCTACTTCCTAGTTATTCGAGTGCTTGACCACCATTGTGGTCATATGCAGCTAAACAGAACCGCCTCACGTAATCTCTCATCGCCTCCGCCAACATCTAATCCAGCCCATAATACAACGGGTACAGCCCTGAAATAGAACACCATGTCTAGCCAACCAAGCGAGGAAGCTATCCAAAATATAGTCGATATGGGATTCGACCGTACAGAAGCTATTCACGCTCTCAAAGTATGCCAGCTGACCAATTGCCCGGATCTAACAAAAGAGTACTGGTGGAACAGATGTAGGAAAAGCAGTCGAGTTTATGTTTTCTGGAGGAGCATCGTCAGCACCGGTAAGTGAACAGAGCATTTTAGTTGCTAATTGTTAGAATATGTTTGAAAATCAAGGTACGACTTCTTGATAGTGTCGTCTAACAGTAGGTGATGCCCAGCTAGCTACTGCGGTCCAAGAATCGCTGGATTCACAAGCATCGCAGACCACGAACGAGTTTGCACCAGTATATGAAGATTACTATTCAAAGGCTGAAGGTCAAGAATATGGTGAAGTGATTGAAGGCACAGAGTCTCCGGCCAAGTTTGGACCGGCCACGAAAGAGTATTACGATGCTAGTCAATGGGGTGTAGTTCCTTACAGCGACAATGCCAGCTCGGCTTCGGCTCTGGTAACTCCTGAGCCAGTGGTTGTACGTGTTCGAGATGCTGGAGAAAGGCCAATACTCGTGCCATCTGCACAGTTGACGTATATAGGTCCGCTACTAGTAATATTGCATACCATCCCTCTGGCCAGAAAAGCGCTCCTCAATGGTGGTGCAGACGTTGTCCAAGATTATGGATTTGATCCCAGCTGGTGGAATGGCGCCAGTATAGATATGTCTGGGAAATTTGAAAACCCGTCACTCGAAAAGCATTCCAAACTCAGAACATTGGTCGAGTCTCAAAGATATATGGCATTTCTAAGCGGCAAATCAAAGCGTCCATATGCATCGATTAACGGACCTTTCACAGATGCTGTTTCCAAAACATCTATACCTGCCCTGAGAGGGGATGTCAACAGCCCCGATAAGCCGGTAGGCCGATTCCTACAAGATTTGACAAGTTTATGGGGATCAGAAACAGAGTTTTCCCAAGCATTTGAAACCTCAGTTCGCCAATCTGATGCCGCTCCTCAGCAATTCACTAATTTGGTGGTTGATATAACAGTAGCAACTGGAGATACTCTGTATGATATGGTGGATGACCTGGTTTGGCCCTCTCCGGGCATTCCCGACACTTGCTTGACAAGGATAGCCGATGTAGTTAACCTGTCTCTGAAGCGAGATGACCGCATATCTGGAGCAGGAATTGATGTGCCCACCGTCTGGTATCCTGATAGGTATAGCCAAGAGCTGCTGCCCTACATACGAGATCTACACAAAATGAGACAGGAAACCAGCAGCGAAATACGCGAATTAAGCAACAAGAAGTTCGAGCTTTCCTTCACCATGGGAAAAGACATCAATAAGATGCTATCATCAACAATTGAGTACCTGGGTACGATCTCCGACGAGAATGGTGATGACATTCCCGATGCCGTCAAAGAACTGAGTAATGTTCACCAAGCGGTTATCAGCAAGAAGAAAGGAGTCGAAAACCGTATACTTGAACTTCAAAGGAAAATGGAACTTTATAGATCCTTGTTTAAAGATGCTACCAGTCCACAGGCTACGGAACTATTCCCTGAAGCAGAGTTTACTGAGATGCGTCCATTTAGATTGCGTGCCTTAATGATTAGCCCAACGGAATATTGCTTTAGAGACGATGAAAATATAGACGAGAACGACGGAGGCGATGATCTTATTGACATAGACAGCAGTGATTCCGACACTGCTGCACCAGAAGAGAATGTTCCCGTGTGGTGGAAGGTGTCGCCGGTTCCAAATGACGATACCCGCCAAAATGTCGAGCGCATTTCGGAAGCTGATGCCATTGCATGGGCTAAACAAGGCTCGAAACTTTTCGACTGGCAAGAAGTCATCGCCATATACGCCAATGATATGGCATTAGACAAGTCTAAACATGATATCAAATTGAGCGACAAGCTTGAAAGATTTCTGTTACTTGACAATAAAGCGCTCCTGAAAGACATTTCTACTCAAGAGGCGGCAGCCATCTCGCTGAGCGACATTGAAATGGATCATGCGGACTCGCCGTCTTTTGATGGCCCAGTAATCACCGAGAGCCATATTGATCCGGATGCCTCTTCCGACTCAGACAGCAGCGTTGAGATGCCCGACGAACAGTGACAGGATGGGCTTCGGCTATTTGCTTGAGATGTTTTGTAAATATTATTGGATGTTGATTTTTATTATATGTGGATTCCTATGTATGCCATTACAACATAAATGCTCATTAAATATATTGTTCAACTTAAATATTGACTTGCCAAATCACTGCTGCATTGGTTCCAAAAATGGATGCTTCAGCAACTCTGCAGCGGTGGGACGCTGCGTGTAATCGATTGCAAACGTTTTAGACAAGAAATCTCGAGCTTCTTGAGAGCACTCTTCAGGAATATCAGGCGAGCCAGAGTTACCTAGACGGAAAATAGCCTGCATTTGCGTAAACTCCGGGAATGGATGAGTGCCCGAAAACATCTCGACAATTAAACAACCCAGAGACCAGATATCGGCCTTCATAGTATAACTTGTCTGCTTGACCACTTCAGGAGCCATCCAAAACACAGAACCCTGCAAGGAAACCCGATTGTTTGTCAACAGTTTTGTTTCAATCTTTTTCGAAATACCAAAATCAGAAATCTTGATCTGGCTCTTATGATCAACCAGAACATTGGCTCCCTTGATATCTCGATGGATAATATTTTGATCATGCAAATATTTCAGCCCTTGGAGAATTTGTTTGACAAAGTTTCTGATCAGGGATTCTTCAAAAACACCATAATTAGTTAACAGCATTGCAACTGAGCCACCAGGTACGTATTCAAGGAAAATATTCAACACATTTCCTTCCGAGTTTGATCCCAGGTATTGTACTATATTTTCATGCTGCAGCTCTCTAAGAATGCTCATCTCCCGCTGCAGTGCATCCACCATGCTTTTCTTCCGCTGGCCATTTTCAGTATCCTCGTTGGGCAATTCGACCTGCTTAACAGCCATTAACTCTCCAGTGAAAGAATTCATACCAAGATAAACGGTACCAAAACTACCAGACCCAATAAGCCTACCCTTGATCCATTTCGAAGGACATGACTCTTCAACTTTAGCAGTTGCCAGAAACTCTGTGTCACTCTGGGCACTATCGCTTTCATCATCCGCTACAACATTCTCTGTGCTAGACTTGGAAGGCTCAACGGTTTGGCCCTGCGTCGGCAACGGAGCACCATTAACATTCTTCGGAGGTTTGGACAACCCTATGGTTGAAAGCCTGTTTGATAGAACCGACAAAACTCCACTACTGTCGCTGCTAGACAGCCGTCTAGGAAGCACCGACTTTCGCAACGATTCACGGATTGAGGGTCGCTTTGCATCCAGGGGCATCAAGGTATCTGGATCATCAGGAAGAGCAGGAATTGGTGGCGGGTCTTCCTCATCTTCTGGAATCAGCGAGGATACTGTTGACATACGACTGATTCGCGACAACCTTGACATTCGTTTGGAGAATCGCTTCGAGTTTCGAATCGTCTCTTCTAGATCGTTTGTAGCGGCCGTTGGGAAGAAGTGCGCCAAGTTTGACGAAATCATCTCGCTTGGAGGTCTTTGCCGAGGCAGCTTTGCTTGTCGACGGGGACGAACCTTTGTGCCAGCTGAAGACGAAGAGGCAGCATCGTCTTCGACAGGTTCAGGTTCTATATCATCATCGCTGTCATCCAGATCACCGACATAACTTGTCGCCCGTATACTCTGAGCCAACGAAAGCCTACTTCTTGGAGTAGCTGCAGCAGTATTCTCAAATGCTGGTGCAGATGGAATAGTTATCTGGGGAGCAATGAGAACTTGTTTGGATTTGTCCAGTTGTTTTGGAGTTGGCGAACTTCCTGCTGCGCAAAGCATGAGACGCTTTCGTTCTTCATTGTCTATAGACTGACTTATAGAAAGCAATTCAGGGCCAGATAGCTGATGAGCGTCATCATTTCTGACTACAAACACAGTCCAGTCAGCAACATCAAATGTTTCTTGTGTCAGCTTTTGCACGGCCCGCCTAATGATATCGTCAGCCGATTTGCACCCTGCTATGTTGACAGTTTTACTCTGTCCTTGAGAGTATATAAACTTGAGGTTGCTTTGTTTGACAATATCCATGCTAAGAATTTCTTGAGACCTTGCAGAAGACGCAGAGTTCTGGGCCATTGCTGCCTGGAGCGAAGCATTTGCCGCCAGCGCAGCAGGATGGAAAGGAGGACTGGCAGATCCCAATGGTCCCATACTCCTTGCACTATGAGCAGACATTGGCTGGCCGGGTGGAGACCGAGAAGGCATACCACTGGGCCCGGGGGTGCGACGAGACGACGAATGCCGTGACGACACAGTCGACGAACTGCCCAACCTTGTCGAAAAATAGCTGTCCAGAGGAGATGTGGCCGCTGCACTGCCAGAAGATATAGGTCCAGAGTGAATAAAAGGCGATATTACTTCCCTGTTGAGATCATCGAGTGTTGCGCGAAGGTCATTAGACGCACTGCGAGGGGTATCAGGGGCCGTAGTGGTATAATCAGGAGAAGACTTGAGACTTCCAGTGCGACTCAGAGACAATGCTCGAGACCTAAGAGATTTTATGGCTTGGTTGATGCGGATACGATCACCGACCTTGCGGATTCCCAGCTGCTTGAGCACAGACGCATCCACATCCAGCAACACCTCTCCCGTAACATGATTCTCTTCAAAAAGCGGTGCGTACTCTCTACAATTTATACTTTCAAGCCAGGATCGCACTTCCCCATTACCCCAATCCATTACGGTGGAGGGGTCATAAGTGAGAGATGACCGCACAGAGGTTGAGGGCGAAGGGACCACTCGAGGCGTAGGCGGATTTGCAGTGATAGACGCTGGGCCGCCAAGAACCGTTGGCAAATATGGCGGTGTGGATGCATATGAGCTTAATTGACTATTCCCCGTGGAGGGCGGTCGGCTGGAACCATTGGAGCTGCTGGTCCTGGTTGAGGTTGTCTGGGGTAGTACTTGGCCGCTGTGGGTCACCACCGGCTCGGTGCTGCTGCCACTTGAGACCGACGTATTACTGTATCCAATGTGGGCATCTGCTTGGCTGACTGTTCTTGGTACAATACTAGGAGTTGATGCTATACTCTCTGAGCCAGACCCAGAACTGGCGGTCCGGCCAAGAGCATTGGATCCTTGCAATGACAGCGCAGAGGACCCATTTACTGATTCGCCCAAAGATCTTGTCGCTGACCAGGACGATGGCGATGGCTTTGAAGATTCAATGGTGCTAGACGATGACGATGGTTCATAATCAGCACCAAAGTTTTCTGGAAGCTCAATGTCAAACGAGGTACGGAATGGCGACACCGGCTCTGGTGCTGGTAAATACTCAGTCATTGGACCTCTATACTTGCTAGTGCTACACCACTGAGTAGAGGTCCCTCAACTTTAATTAGCCCAATTACAGCTCTAGCAACCCGCAAAATACGGTGGACAGGGTGTTATTTGATAGCAGACACAAGTGTCTAGGGCGACGAACAGCGTTTACGTTGAATCGGACGGCCCTCTATTTTGCAGAGTAATTTAGATTTTGTCCAAAGGGGGTGTGTGGTGCACAGTGGGCATGGGTCCCGATCGGGTATGTTTTTCAGGAGAAGCATTGCATTGCACACACAATCAGTATAGCCAATTGGCCTTTGCCCGAGTAATATATATATATATATATATCTATAGGAACCGGCTATGGCTGAACCACTCTGGAAATCGGATATAAAAGGGTATCCACCATGAAATAAAACTAGGTGATGTCGGTGCAGCAGTTAGTACCACCGAGTTGCGTTAGGGTGCTGCTATACGCTGATTGCAAGCATAAAAAGACCCTCGAGGTACAATGCGAGTGGGGCTCTGTGCTCAACCGCGTGCCGGTGCAACGGTGCTGCAGATCAGATCCCAAGAATCCGTAGGATGCTCCTTTTTAGCGAGGAGGACACAAACTTGAAACGCGATCTGCAGTTTGCATGCACTCTGCAGGTGTCATTCCTAATGTGCATGCAGATCAGATCTGCCGTTGGCAACGGCCTCTCTGCCACTCACAGTCGCAAATAGCCGGGTATTAACAACCTAAGAGTTCGCCTTTAGTTATGCAGCTGCCTTGATGGGTCGTTGTTAATTTGAGATCCTGTGATTGGCAATGTTGTTTATCAGGACATATAGCTGTCCACAATAAGTGTTACCACGGCAGCCAACAATAGCTTGGCAGAGCCGATGAGGATCTAGCTCGTTTATGTTCCAATTACAGAATTGGTTCGACGGATGTAGTTGACTATGTGATTTATAGGCTCGTTACTAAGAAGCTAAGCTTTGTTTGAAACTAATCAGCTACTGTTCCGCCGCATGCCGACGGAACCTGCTTTAGGTTAATCTCCAAGATATATATGACTTGGAGACCGAACTTTGCGATCTGACATCGATGAGTGTTTTTGACGTACATATTGTGGTGGTGTCAGATACCTGCTCCAAGGATTCGTCTCAGGATAAAGTTGTTCCCAAACTCAAATCTATATTACACGATGAACAGAGAGCCAAGTATCGAGTGGTCAACTCGTACTTTGTTGCGGACGACCGAATTCAGATCCAGGCCCAGGTTTCTTCTATTGCTAGAGATGGAAGGGGTCTAATTCTCACTGCTGGAGGCACTGGTTTTCATCCTACTGATGTGACTCCCGAAGCAATCGAGCCTTTGCTTGAATCAAAGGCTCCGGGACTAGTTCAAATCATGCTGCATAATTCCCTCCAGATCACCCCATTGGCAGCCCTGTCGAGGCCAGTGGCAGGCACAATTGGCCAATGTATCGTTGTCACACTTCCAGGATCTCCTAAGGGCTCATCTGAGAATCTCAACTCACTTTTGGGGATTTTACACCATGCATTAAAGCTCGTATGTGGTGCTAATTCCCGTGAACTTCATAGCCACGACCATTCGCATGACCATTCGCATGGCCATGTGCACGATACCAATCAAGCCATCAGTGCAACTGAAGACCACCATCATGGCCATTCTCATCATCATCATGGGCACAACCATCATCACGGACACCACCATGGTCACCATGGACATCAGGGCCCAAAATTCTTTTCAAATGATTTGTCCCTCCCCGTTACGTCTCGGGCTCGGGAATCTCCATATCCAATGATTCCCGTGAGTGATGCTTTTGATCTTATTAGGGATCATGCGCCATCTGCAGAGGTTATAGATGTTGCTATATCTGAGAACCTTGCAGGGTATATTCTGGCCGAAGACGTCAAAGCTGCTGCTAATGTTCCAGGCTTCCGAGCTAGTATTGTCGATGGTTATGCTGTTGGAAACTATGAATTTCCAGGCACATTCGATGTCTCGTATGTTTCGCATGCCTCACATAATGAAACCCAGGATCTGAGGGCCAATACCGTGGCTCGAGTTACTACTGGTGCTTCAGTTCCCCATGGAACGTATGCAGTTATTCCCGTCGAAAATACCGCTGTGGTATCTACAACTGATGATGGTTTGGAAGAAAAATCCATTACAATCCAGGCTAGTGGAGTGAGTGATGGTGACAATATCCGTGAGATTGGCAGTGACGTCAAGCTGGGAGACTTTGTTCTTGCAAAAGGAACTATGATAACAACCATTGGAGGCGAAATTGGTCTTTTATCCAGCATCGGAAGACGGTCAGTCAAGGTATTCAAGAAACCAATAGTTGGAGTGATGTCTACTGGAAATGAGCTAGTAGATATTGCTTCAAAAGACGTTTCTGAATTGAAGGCTGGCCAGATATGGGATAGCAATCGGCCAACGTTGCTCACTGCAATTCAAGGTTGGGGATACCAAGCTGTGGATTTGGGAATAGTCCAAGATGTTGCATCGGATCTGGAGTCTAGCATCAAGCAAGCATACACTACGCACAATGTGGATGTGCTTATCACTACTGGAGGGGTGTCTATGGGTGAGCTGGATCTAATCAAACCAACCATCGAAAGGTCTCTGGGTGGAACTATCCATTTTGGAAGAGTCGCTATGAAGCCAGGAAAGCCCACCACTTTTGGCACTTTTGATGGTATATCTAAGGCTGGTAAAAGAACGATTTTTGGACTGCCAGGAAACCCAGCATCTGCAACCGTGTGCTTCCACCTCTTTGTACTGCCGTGTTTGAGGTTAATTGCCGGATTTCCGTCATCTAAAGCTCACTTACCTAGAGTGCAAGTTGAGCTCGAGTCCTCTGTACAATTGGATCCTCGCCCAGAGTTCCATAGAGTTATTATTCATCAGGTGTTAGAAGACGGAGCATACAAACTGGTTGCTTCAAGTACAGGACGGCAACGAAGTAGTATTATTGGAAGCTTAGTTGGTGCTAATGGTATGCTTTGCCTACCTTCTTCTAACGACGCGCCTTCTAAAACTGTCGAAAAGGGCCAATCAATCAGTGCAATTCTTCTAGGAAACATTGAATCTTGATGACTTCCACTGATGCGATACAATGCTGTTGGAGAAATTTTATGAGAAATAATTGTGACAATAAATTATAATTACACCATATATGCCAGATTAACAGATCAAAAATGGAACTAAACATACCGTAATAAGTGTAGCGACCCGTAACAGCGAACCACCGATCGTTTTCCCATCACCATCGACGTCTAGTTTATCTTCAGTGACTGAAAATCTACTATATATGTTTTATCTACCCTCGAATCTAAGGTCAAGCTGCTCACTGCTCCTAACTAAACTTGCTTGGCCTGGACCCGCATCAACTAGGGAGAAACTGAGTCAAACGATCTCGAACTATTACTCAAGTCGCTTCTTTTGGAATGCAAAACTGTACCAATATACACACCGGGTGCAGTGGGTGCCCAATGCATCGAGTCTTTAGGCAGCAGGCTGTCCCTGGGCGATTGTCCTATTAACGGTGCTGACTCATCGTGCCGATTACCGTTCATACCTATTATAATAGGAAGAGCATCTTCTCTGTCGTCATTAGAATCATCAACGACAGGCTCTGGCCTTGGCATAACCGCGTTCTGAGACCCAGAAGACGCTATTAGCCAAACGCCGATAAAATCCAGGCCACAACCACCAAAAAACATAAAAATGTGGCCCGTATCGCTATCATCCAGGTCATGAAATACGATTTGAGACCCAATGATCACCGACATTGTGAAAAACACAAAATGGAGAGGGATAACCAATGTAGCTGGATAGCTTTTGAGCGCTCGATTGAGAAACAACACTTGCATGGCAGCAGTAACAATCATCACTACTGCTAGCTCATACACCACAGTCTGGCCCAACGCACGACCAAAATTGTATCTCAGCAAACTGCTTATACACTTTGTACTAAGAGCAGTGTAGGCACCCAGTAGAGCGACAAGTAGCAGATTCGCAAACAGCGCCTTCGCTATAGTGGCCTTCGAATATAAGGATACCCGACTGGCATGCGATTGTTTAGTACCCATATCAGTGGCTACAATGCAGAGAAGACCTATTGCAACCACGGTTGATGCAATATATATTTGAACAGCTGGTTGAGTAGCAGCGTCGACAATCAAATCCAATGGGTCACCAGGAGGGTCGTCTGGCCTGTCTGGATTGTGCACTGAAAATATCACCAGCAAGATTCCAAATATCGCCGTGATTACTCCTGCTACGTCTGGAAACTTGATCTTTTCGTGGAAAAAAACAGGTGCGACTATGCAATTCGATACCAACGCAAACACCCCTAATGGAGACACAACTGAAGGAGGTGCCAGTCCATAAGCAATAAAATTGCCCGCTTCACCAATTGTCATTATAGTGATCCCCAACCACCATATCCCATCTCCCATAAACGATTTGGAGGCCGATTCAGCAGCAATCCTGGTGTGAGCATACCGCTGGATGTTTAGCGCAACTGAAATAAGCACGTTGCCACATATGGCCACTATGATACCAATAATCGAGTAACTAACCATCCCGTAGCAGTTTTGGACTGACTTTACCACTCACAGCACCCTATTCCGAGCTTCCTGTTAAATGCAGACCCAGCAGCCCAGTAGATTAGCTGTAAAGAGTCCAAAGTCGACCGCGGACGATACTTGGCTCTTTTAAAACTAACTGTGCCAACAAATAGCCTATGTCGCAAAATTTATAAAACTTTATGTTTGCAAAACCAGCACTGCGACTATGAGAATCGGGGGTTACTTAATCTGACATGGATGAAACCTAAATTCGCACCAGCACTATTGTTGTATGTTATAAAAGCTTCTCCTGCGCCACAGTACGTGAAGAAGCTAGGTTTCGACCCACGGCTACCATACATATTGGTCTAGTTTTCGATTGTCATTCTACATTGCTGGATATTAACAACAGACGAAACAGGATATTTAGAGTACTACATGAGCGGACTAATTGGCTGTGTACCGTGTTTTGTGGTCAAAACCTCCGTGCTAAAACACACCAGTTCCCATCTCCATCGCAGATCTATGCGTGGAACATGCATGTTGCAATGTCACAGTGCATTGAGCGAACAATGATAGCGGATTAGTGGGCGAACATTGATAGCAGATTAGTGGCTTCATTCGCAGTGCATCGAGAAAGGTGTCGAGGTATGATATGCTATCTGCAATCGAAATAACCTTTGTCCAAATTTGTTTCAGGCTCACGAGCCAAACAACCAGGCAACAACATTCAGGGCACTTGAAGTTTAAATAGCCACGAGTATTATTTCTTTTAAACCTCTGGATGTCTAATAAACGGCCAGATTATCAAAACTTATATTCTGATCCACAGATTCGTCTACCGTGTCGTCTACAGGACCGTACAGCACTTTAATCCACCTGTAAGCTACACCCACCTGTCAATACGAGAAGGGTTGCGGGTCACCCGGCGCAGCTGCAGTACCCGCTGATAACGTATGTGGAGAGATCCCGTCAGCTCAGCCATCTTCATACATAGCAATGCAAGGCTTCGACGAGCCTCCAGAATCTATAAATGTGCCGCTACTGGCAGGCCTGCTGTCGGCGCTAGGTACGCTGGTGCTGGGCTGCGTGTGCGTGGTGTTGTGGTTTGCGATCGCTGGTGAGGGCCGTATCCAGTTGGGGGGCAACATGGAGCCCGGCGCCTTCGATGACGAGAGTGCGCTGTTAGAAGAAGAAGACGACGCTCTAGAGCTAATGGACGATCTATCGCGTACCATGTATTTGCGAGCCAAGGCATTTTATGAGGCCAATCCAGCCAACAGTGCCAACAGCGACATCAGCCTGTCACAGTTTATGACGATCCAGGAGAAGGGAGTGTCAGCATGGGAGTTTGAAGTGGACTTTGCAAATGCAAACTGTTTTGTAGAAGCCCGAACAGAGATTGAGTTTTTCGACGGGGTTTGTAGTGTGCAGACCAACCTGCCTATTCCCAAACAGAACGATGTGTATTATTGGGAAGCTAAGCTTTACGAAAAGCCTCCATCCACCTGCGTTGGCATCGGGGTGACCACTAAGCCGTATCCGACATTTCGACTACCTGGATACCATCGATATTCGATAGCGTATGACTCTGAAGGACTGAAGCGCATGAACCAGCCGTTCTCGGCCCCTCACTATGGGCCTGCCTTACAAACTGGAGACGTGGTTGGTGTTGGATACCGCCCTCGTACCGGTACTGTTTTCTTTACCCGCAATGGCAAAAAGTTAGATGATGCTATTCATGGTGTTCGATTCAATTTGTTTCCCACAGTGGGTGCTAATGGCCCGGCCACGGTGGTAGTTAATTTTGGCCAAGCAGGTTTTGTATACATTGAAGCCAACGTGAAAAAGTGGGGTCTAGCGCCCGCCCATGGCTCGCTGGCTCCTCCGCCTCCTTATGGAGCTGAGAATGAGTATGTTTTGTTGGAGGCTAGCCACCATGGCGACCAAGGCAGCAGCCATCATAGTCATGCCATCCCCTCGGATGCTGGCGCCAGTCGAGGAGTAGCACCAATACCATCAGGCTCATCATTCTCATCACATGCTGGCTCTTCAAGCAATATGTTCCCGTCTGGATCACCTCCTCCGTTCGATGAGGCCACCCAGGATCTGTCGTCACCTAATGGCAGTATAAGCTTGGCCCGTCTTCCTCCTCGGAAAAGCTCAAAATCGACTCGTGTTGCTGCAGACAGTCGCGAAGGATCGGCAGCTGTCAATGAACCTCCTGAGGGTCCCAGTCCACAAGATGTGGGAGATGAAGCTGAACACAGTGACACCGACGAGGTTCCACAAGCACCTCAAGATGCATCTCAAGATGAACCTAATGATTCACACACCCCAGACACAGAGCCACTTTTACGACCTTCTCTAGGAGAACGCCCTCCGAGCTACAGTTCAGACAGAGGAGAGTCATGATTGTACGATATTGCATTCTATTTATCTTTCGTTAATAAACATAGTCATTGTATCGATAGTTTGTAGGCGTGGCGACCACTTGTGACAGTTGTGAGTGCAAATACGCACTGGCCTATACATATTCAGCTTACTTCAGGTTACTTTCATAATGAACATTGCAATGTAATTACTATTCAATAGATATTTCTAGTCTTCAATCTATTTGCAAAGTACATATAGGCTCGATGCAAAATAACAAACGATATCATATTTGAGTCTTCATCTGACACTATCGGAAAATGAGGCAATCAACAAAACTAATATAAAATTTGAATACCATGACACATGACAAAATCATTTTCTCTTTGGCTTTTTCTTCTGCTTGGTCTCTGGAGCTGCTGGGGTCGCAACCTCTTCCTCAATCTTTACATCGACTCCAGCCATAATCTTTGCCATACCTGGTTGTGCATGAGCAGTATCAGCCTTTGTAATGCTGACCCCTCGGGGTCCCAATGATGACCATATTCGAGAAAGTTGGTTGGACTTTGTTATTCGCACCTTAAAGCAGGTTCCTGATATGGGATCAAAAGTTTTAGCATAAGTAACGGCCGGTCTTGCCCCAGCCGCTACAGTCTGGCCATCCCCCGAGCCAGCTTTTCGATGAGAGTAAGTGACTGTCACTCGAGTCTATGTCAGTATGCTAGTTGTTTCATTCACTTACAGTGTCCGGTTTGGCTTCTAATAGCAGATTCGACCGCTCTATAAAGTGGTCTATGGACTTTAACTGCATGTTAGGAGTGGTGAAGTGCCTAATTGGGGGAGGGTAGTTTGTTGTATGCAGAACATGACAAAATGACAAAATCACTGCTCATGGCCAGAACGTAGTATGAAGCTTTGGTAAATTTTTTTACATTACAATTAATAGAGAGAAAGGTTTGAGTTTTATTGTGATGCAGTTACGGATCTATAAGTCCTTTTTCGTTAACCCCTGGTTCTCATCACTCAGGTCCAAATCGTCATCGTTCCATTCATCGTAGCCCTGCTTGCTGTCGTGATCCTGCTCGGCAGGAGTGGTTTGCTTAGCGCTGCTATCTGCATCAGCCCTGCTGCTAGATGGCTCATCGTCATCATCGTCGCCCACCGCAAACATAGTTCCCCCCTCAGGGTCATGCTTCGACTTTGTAGGTTTGGATCCCTTGTTCAGCGCAGCAAAGTACTTTGCAGCAGCTGGACGGTCATCGTCATCATCATCTGCATCATATGGTGGAGGTGCAAAGTTTGCCAGCGCAGTTCCGTCAGCATTGCCAACCTGCTCTTCTTCATCTAGGGATTCGCGCAACGATCCAATCTCAAACTCCTGTGCTTCGTTCTCATCCTGAGCAAGCTGGGTCGACATGGCAAATCGTCGGTTATTGGCTGTAGGTCTCCAAATGAAAGCTATCAGGCAAAAGTCAACAAAGTACACAACGTTCAACCATCCGTCCAGCAGGAACCATCGAGACGGCCAGTGCTTGACAATGAAATCAAGATTGGACTCTCCGGCAATTAGAAGCGAGTTGATAAAGAAGAACGCAAACATCACAATCATAGATCCCAAGAATATCATCCACAGGTACTTGTACATCTGAGCCTTGATATGCTGCTTGTGGGATTCAAGGTACTTGATGGTGCTTCCCAGAGAGGACAAAATCCACACATAGAATGTTGTCATAGTGAGGGCTAGAGGGAACACAATCAAAAGCACCATTGACCCAGTGGCTTCGTCGGGTGATAATCGATATGACGAGACAGTGTAGATCACAGTAAACAAAAAGTGTGTTCCAGCAAGTGCCCAGCACTTCCACATGGTCTTCCCAAGGGTTGGCTTTACAACACCATATCCAAGACAGACTATAAGTAGTAAGAAGAACGTAAAGGCATTTCGGAACGAATTGAGAATCGAAACCAGTCCAAGATAAACGGTAGTGCCGGCAGTCGATCCATTGTTGTTGACAGCATCATAGTAACCCCAGATCACAATCATCTCCACAACCAGGAAGGCAGAAATAGCCGTGATGTAGTTCTGGACAGGAAGGACATCGGATCGATGTTGCACATAAGAAAACATCCACAGCGCGAAAACCACCAAATAAGCAAGTGCTGCACCTCCATAAAACGGGAGTTTGGGAATCTGGGACGCTGCCAACTGGCCAAACGCATTCTGGAATACTCCAACTCCCTTGTATTTGACATCAGCAGAACTTCCATAGCTGGCCACACAATAGTAGCCTGTTTTCTTGATCGGATACCTCACCGCCTTTGGGTCACCGACACTGATTTTGTCGGTAACGATCTCAGCAAACAAAGGAGGAGCCCCTGGCACATCATTGGTGATCAAAAACGTTCCAATGTTCTCTTTTTCACAAAGTCCCGCAGAAACCGCCGTATCGTCGCAAACGTACTTCTTATTATGGGTGTCGGCAATTTCCACGCCGAGCATTTCAATGTTGCGGTACTCAAATATCACCAATGCTACCCATTCATCATCTCCACCGCTCTTCATATCAAACGCTACATCGATGTACGGGTCGACCGAGCCTCCCCAATCCTTTTTAGAATAAATACCAGAGCAAACTTGGCGGTTGTCCGTAGTTTCCGACTTGATTAGTCCTCGTTGCCATTTACAATACCTACAAAAGACAGTTCATTGGCAACAGCTGCTCCTACAAAAAGCGCCATGCCAATCCATTTTCCTATCCAGTTAACCATTGTGACAAGTCTTAGGGTCGCTGATGATGTGGATAGTCACTGGTAATCTTGACCCTCGTGTTACTAGCGCTACTTCACCACGCTTCATTTACCCTATTGTGGCTGTACTTAGGGGTGGGGCTTGCTTGGCAGCTACCGGTAGCTAGCCCACCCTGGCTACCAATCACACCTTTGAACGATGGCGTACCATTTATACTTAGGAAAAGTGGATTCTACTGATGAGAAACTTGATTTATCAATGATTATTACACTAGTACATTCGCAATTACTAGGAGCTTGCCATGTCTTTGTAGCCCCACCATGGCAGCAGTGAACCCCTATTTCCGTAACAGGAAATAGCATTCAGGGGTAGCTAGTACTCAGCTGGTACTGTAGAGCGTGAAGCTTCCATCACCAGACTCAAAGTCAAAGTCTTCAGGACACACTTCGTCGTTGAATACTCCATCATGTAGTTGGGGTACAAATGCCTCGGTGCCCTTTGTGTTTATATCAGTCAAGTCTCCACTATTAGAAATGGTGTCATACAGGCAATAATGAGGTCCAATATTATGACGGGTCGTATTGTTTGCATCGCCTACCTCAGAGCCTGGAAAAGGGCTCGACTCAAGAAATGTTTTGTCAAAGTCATCGACCAAATAGTCTTCTGTGATTGTCCTACCATCTTCTTCTGTATAGGCTACCGAGGTGGTGTTATCGACATTCACAGTTACATCCATATCAGTTTGGTTGAATTTATCCGGTTGAAGCGATTCTGGTTCATTCCCTTCCGCTCTTGGAGTACTGTTAAAAGTAATAATATCATCATCACCATCTCCGTAGGGATTGGAATTGTGCAGGTCTGAATAATCACCATAATGGTGGTGGTTGAGATCTTCATGATCAACTTCATCTCGACTCGCTTCATGCGTCCCATCTCTATAAAGGCTGTTATTCTGTGTACCTGTACCATTTCCCTCCGAGCTGCAGAATTGAGATAGATG
The DNA here is from genome assembly GCA_030579815.1 of Sugiyamaella smithiae. Lineage (NCBI taxonomy): Eukaryota > Fungi > Ascomycota > Dipodascomycetes > Dipodascales > Trichomonascaceae > Sugiyamaella > Sugiyamaella smithiae. The sequence goes on from JAKTRV010000002.1 coordinate 1,340,882, forward strand.
ATATTCACGATCTGTGAGGGCGTGAGAACTTGGGCTTATATGGCCGGTTCCCAGTTGTGAGTCTGTGCCCTGAGTAGGGAAATACTGCATATGAGGTTCTCCGGGGGAAACCGAAATTATTGAAGACTCCGAAGAATCTGTGAGAGACAACTGCAGCTGCCGCGTGGGGGAGTGCTCATAGTTTTGGCCCTCCAACTCAAAGAAATAGCTTGAATGGACAGAGCTTGCAGTTTGTGGTGGTGTCAACAACTCTCCTCCAATTTTCGAAGGTTGAAATGCATATATTTGAGCGAGTTGCTGCTGTAATTTGCTAATGTCTCCCGTTATCCTGTGCAAATGGAACTTGGAAGCTTGAGCAGATGCCGAAAAATCGCCACACTGTATCCATCGATAGGGACTTTTGCTGTTGCGGATTCTGAAAGTCGGCTTGGCCTTGAGTTGGATTATAAGCTGTCCCAGTGCCATGTTTCCGTTGTCAGGTACAAGATTTATACTTTCCACCTGCTTGGCAGAGTAATCCATCCTGAGTGCCGTGGAGTCGGTCAATATAATATAGACAAACTGCGACTCTACTGGGGAATAATAAACTACAAGATCAGCATTCAATGGTGATGTTGAAGTGGTTGAAAGTATTCTTCTCCAGTTGCCAATAGTTAGCGACTTGCAAGAAATCATTATCAACGGAGGGGAGTTGACACCAAAGGTTTGCATTTGACCTGGTGGATAGTATCCACTATAGTCAGAGTGGCAGTATTCCATATTCATCCCTTGGTAATACTTATTGGCTGTTTCAAGGTATTGATGATCGTTCACAAATGGGGTGGATTGATTGGATTCCATTGGAGACGATTTAGGGGATTCATTTGACGATCCAGAGAAAAAGTCTGGATTTAACTTCAATCCTGCTATCGGAGGGTTGGTTAATTGGGAGGCTCCCGCATAAGCATTCTGTTTTCTTTCAAATAACTTTGCTTTTGCCCTTTTATTTTGAAACCAAATCTGCACCGACCGTTCTGTCATATCTATTTTCTTGCCGATTTCAACTCTAGTTTTCGCGCTTGGAGTCTTGTTTTTAGCAAATTCTTGCTTTAGTACCACCAGCTGGGCCAGAGTTGCTCTTTGCCTCTTTTTGTTTTTCTGTTGTTGGGTCAATGTTGATTTACGACTTTTGGAAGATGAACTAGAAGTCCCAGATTGGGCTACCATAGTCCCGCCGTTGTTGGTCTGCGACATGAGATGCGGGGAAAATCAATCATAGCGGCATAATCAATACTGTGTGGTCGGTAATATTGCAAGTGAATCAGGATTCTTATGGACGAGAAACTAAGCGTTCAAGAAATGTCGACCTGATAGTTAAATAGTGGAGGTAGCTTGTTCACCCGGCAAGTAACTTTGGACGTTTAGCTTGCCCTTCCGCTGCCTCTTTCCATATCGGGCTGACCTTAGTTATCATATACGCTAACTGCTGGCGGTCAGCGCACTGACACCCGATTTGTTCTACTTTTCGTCGGTATCTTCGCCCTGAAGATCTCTAATTAAAGTTGCATACCCCAATAATGGAAGGTATAAGAACACTTGATTTTTGCTTTTTCTCGTATGCACCATATACCACACCGGTGCAAATCTCGACCGTTGATACCGTGTGTTATGGTTAGTCGCCGTTCCAACAAAATATTTCTGTCGAGGATTACAGGCAACATCACACAAATACTCTTTTTCAGCGAACCACTTGTCCTGCAGATGATATTCTGGCACACTGCAAGGATCATACCTTTTTTTTTTTTATTTAACGAAACCTTGGATAAAATTCAAAATGGAAGAACCTCTGCCCGCTTTTTACTGCGCCAACGTAGGGCTGCTTCGGTTACATTGTTTATAGTTTCTAGATAGAGGATTTGAAATGAAATCTGACGCCTGCTGAACTTAATCAACCTGTGTCTTCTTAGCAGTCTTCGATAAAAATTGTAGCTCTCTAAAATCGTCACAATGCTACTACGAGGGCTATATGCATATCATACCCCACTTCATGCAAAAGGTCATTGCGTCAATGTGCGGCAACTCTAAAGCAAACCCGCAGCAGCTATCACACTTATTTGCCATCCTAACATGTCGAATAATGAACGGAATCAAAATGCGAACAGCGACCAGCATCAAGACAATAGTGGTCAGGCAAGTGACAACGGGAATTCTACGGAGAACTCCCAGCCTGGTGTTGTCAAGGTGCCCCTTTTAGCGAGAACAGGCAAGGCAATTCCTACGATGCCCCACAGTTATCGGCCCCACCATCTGAATCCGCAATTTCGAAGTAACCTCGAACAGGAATCTAGAAACGGGCTCCTTCCCATTGGTGGTCATAGGCCAAATTTGGATCGAACCCAAAGATCGGCCTCCAGCGACATTCAAGACAAAGAGAAGTAGACGAACCTTACGCTACATTCCAGGTTGTTAGGATTCAACCCATATTAAATGGTGTGATCAAATGAAGCATTCGCTAACGGCTCATCTGCAACAACACCTTTCTACATCATAAAGTGATTTGTGTGGTGACAGCATGTTGGAGTTGTGTTTGGAGCTAATCAAATGACGAGCAGCTCAAATAGCCACCAAACTAGAATATTCACTACGTCATGACCCCATTTGAAGATTCGAGCACTACCTTACAAAACGGCGAAATAATAGAGTGGTTTTAGTTGGCTTCACTACAATAATGGTTTTTTGTTGTAATAATTTAGCTGTCCATAATAAGTGTTTAAAAGTCCTGCGATATGCCGAAACGGTAGCATCCACTTTCTTTATAGCTATCTAACTACATTCCGAGGCTGGAGCAGAAACATCAAGCACTCAAGTCCAGAGCGAACGGTTTTATTGGAACCTTTCCAAATAAATCGGAAGCTGCCTCACTCTTATCAATGTTGGGATTTAATTTAAGTATTGGGTCCCTACTATTGATGTGGCCACACCAAGGTTCAGAGACATAATACCCTACTCGTCGCTGATACTCCAATGGCCAGGATGTCACTGTTGCCTGAGATAAACCAACATACTGGTTCTCTTCTTGTCTCAAATAACCCTTAGTGGAAAATGCTCCTACAACCAGTCTTTCTTCGCCAGCTGTGGTGTTTGCGCTCCCTCCATGATAGCAAGATCCCAGCATCATTAAAGCATCCCCAGGATTCAATTCAGCATGGAAAGCCAAATGATCCGAAGGCTCACGATCTTTACCCCAAAGATGGGAGCCAGGAATAAATCTGGTCGCCCCATTGGCCTTTGTAGTTTTCTTTACAGCAAAGAAATAGCCCAACAGTGTTTCTCTTTTCTGAAGCTGGTCGAGAGGATAACTGTCGATCTCAGTCATATTATTATGGTGGCAATGGTCATCTCGGTGAAGAGGCTGATCAGCAGCACCTGGACCAACTGAAAAGGCAATTGATGTATTCAGTTGAGGGGCTGCTCGACACCACTGCTTCTCTTGCCCATACCAATACCAATTAACCTCTTCTAAGAATGCCCGACTTAGATTCCAAAATAGTTCGTTACCCAGGACGCAATCGGCAGCAGTTCGTGATTCTCCAACCACAAGCTCACATCTCCTTGTTTCTGCTGGAAAGAAGTTGCCATCCCAAGAAACGTCTTGTTGCAATGCAGTCCTTATTTCAGCTTCCAATTTCTTCATCGTTGCTTCCGAGTGTAGCGACTCGATTACCACACCTCCAGCATTTGCGAGCGCCCTAACAATATCTTCCAGAGGAGCGTCTGGCTTGAAGCGTAAAACCTTTGGCAAAGTACTAGGATCAATATCAGCAGTCTTTGAAGGGAGTGCAGCAGTCATTTTGTAAAGTTTTTCTTAGATGGTGTTAACCAACGATTTCAGCTAAAAGAGTTCGCCCAAATATATATCTATTAGCGTCTTATATCACTTAACATTAATAACACAAAAGTATCTGACCGTTTTAGGAATCGAAAGATAACCGGCATTGCGGGGCAGTAAAGATAACCAACTCTTACCTAAATAGGCAATTGTGGAGATACCAGCATCAGGCAACTATGTTCTAACAGCGCTTCTTTCCATTTATAGCAGCCGTTTTTGCGAAATACTTCACATACAGAGTGGGGTGTGCTTTTATTGATCGCAAGTTAGTTTGACTTTTTCGAGATGACAAATGTCCAATATGATGAATACATTGCTTCTACTTAGAATAAATTAAATCATGCCCTCAGGTGTACAGACATTCGCCTTGGTCAACAAGCCATTCACGCAACAAGTCCCACCATCTTCTGTCAGGATCCAGCTTTCTCACCTTCCAAATCTTCATCAGTAACTGGGTGATCGTTTTGAACATTCCTGTTCCTCCGGTTGCTGTAAACCACGACTGCAGCATTGCAACAGCAGTGCTATGAGCCTTACTATCATAAGGATTGTAGTCTGCCATCGCAACAACAAATGGCCATAGTACTTGCTTTGTTACTTCTGCAGGGTATTGATCAAGTTGGGTAATTATTCGCTCTCTCAATAACTGGAGCCGATTACTGTTGTAAGGTTCTCGAAAAAATGCCGAATATATGTATATGAGAATTCCATTTTTCCAGCATGAACTGAGATAGAAACGTATTGCAGACGCATCGATCGTTTCGTCAGAGCCCTTAGGAGCTGGCTCCCACGTAGAAAGTTCGAGCAGTACTTTGGTGATGTCTGATACAGCTTCATGGGGTATTTTTGTAGGAACCTCAAATGCTCCAACTCCATATTTTCCTGATATGTAAGAAACGTCGATGAGAATGGATGCCAAGTCATCTGGGCAACCTATTACACTGTACATATTGGAGTCTTTATCATTGCTCATCAGATCTTTTAAAAAGGAAGCCTCTTTAAAAGACTTTTCGAAGCACATCTGTCTGAATACCATCATACTGGATATTGCATCTTGCCAAATATAAAGTCGCATCCAAAATGCTGCGGTCTTGTTGCTCTTAACAACGTTTATCCCTCCTATTCGATTAACAAGCTGTTTCATAGAAGCAAAATGATAGCCGACATGCTGATACGAATCAGCTATAAGTAGGAGATAATATTTCAAGAAACCGAAGCACAAAACCACTTCGCTAGGAGACTCTCTCCTTACAATTGCCGTATGGTCAGAAGCTTGCTTGACTCGAGTCACCACTCCACCCCAAGAAAAAGTTCGACTGACTAAAACATCAGTCACAATGGAGACAGGTTGAAGAAGCGTGGTCTCAGCATAGCAAGATTGAGCAATGCTTTGAAACATCTTAAAACAAGTGGTTGATCCATTCGTTCCAAAATATACCTGTAAGCAATGAGAAAATTGGCACAATTGGGAGTTTGTTTCATCAAATATCTCAAAACATAGAGGCGATAACGTATCACTGTCTTCAAAAGAAGAGTGCCTTTCAGGAAAATCAAGCCTCGAGACTGATTCTCCTTGGTTCACACTTTCAAATTCAAACTCAGGACTAATCACAGGCTGCTCGGGATCATTAGCATTTTCCAAGATATTTTGTAGCCATATAGTATCAGATTCGTTATCCAAGTACACATCCTCCGACAATACATTAAGCGAGATGTTGGTCTTTATTCTCGGTTTTGCCGGTTCCATGAACTTCAACTGGCTTTTATTCCGACTCTTGGGAATCCTCAGAGGCCGGGAAGGAGCATCTAGGACTTTGCTTCTTGTCGAGTTCTCCTTAGGCCACCGTAATTTAGGCGGCATCTCTTGCCAGTTTCATTGCCTTAACTTCTCCTATCCGATATCTTTGAATGTAATCAATCAAAGGTAGACCTAGGTGTGGAGGGGAGGAAATCGGTTGATAAGTGGAATTGCCTGATTAGGAAGGAGTTTGTGGAGCTATTCGATATTATCCGCTTATCGTTGGCTTATCTGAATTATCAAGCATTGCGCTATTATAATCAATGTTACAGTGGTGACATGACGATCTATTCGGCTATATCAATTAAAACTGCTTCAGCTTGAAACTCGCATATCATTCCTTGTAGGCAGAAGGCCGGGCATCCGACGCACATCCATACAGGACGATGACCTGGTACTCTTGTACGCCAAATTTCCATCATAACGGGCTCAAATCGGGGATCAAATAGAAACGTTACAAACTTGTACACACCTCGTAACCCTTCCTTTACTCCAGCTTTCAATAAACTTGCTTCGATGCAATCAAAAGCGGCCTCAAACTGAGCTTCAGGAGAAGAAGTAACAAGCTTTCCAGTTTTCAGATCCAAACCAGCCTGGCCTGCAATGCTCACCAATCTTGCGTTCTTGGGAAGTACAATTGCATTTGAAAATCCAGTAGTGTAGCATGATTGACCTACAGGGCCGTCTGGCTGGACATAATTGAATACACTTGACATTTGTCAATCAAATTAAACTATTCGATGGGGAGTAGAGGATATTGTTAACATTATAGAAGGTTATTATAGTCTCAAGATAGCTGAAATGATGCCATAACCAGTAATTTTCTTTATACGGAAATATAAGTTTGAAATCGTCGATAGTCAGAAGGTGAAACTGAAAATGCCCGATTAGGCAAGTAGTTTTTCGGATTTCGGGGATCAGTCCTTATCAAGTGTTGATAAAGCCACATTCATTATCTATTGTGAAATACTATAAATGGAAAGTAAGCACCGGATATAGGACCCCGATAATCGGGGAAAATGAAGGAATCAGTGATAGTCAAGTCAGAGGAAGTCACTGGCGTTAGACAAGGCAAACTTCGTATCCAGTATACGACTCTTTCACTAATAGGACTCGGCTATAATATTGCTTGTACTTGGGCTGGATATGCGAGTTCTGTTAGCACAGCTTTTATTTATGGTGGAGGACCCGCTGTGGTGTGGGCTCTTCCAATCGGTGCACTGTTTATGACATTTGTTGCATTCGGGATGGCAGAGCTATCAAGTGCATTTCCTTCTACGGGAGGACAATACCATTGGGTCTATATGGTAGCTCCAGAGAAACAAAAGGTATTTCTCAGTTATATATGTGGATGGATGTGTGTGCTATCGTGGTTTTTTGCTGGGAGCTCCTTGTCTCAAGTGTGCGCTACATTCACAATGAGCATGGTCACTATGCTTAACCCAGACTACACATTCACAACATATCAAAACTGGTTGATCTATGTTGGCTACTATGTGTTAGCCGCTCTGCTTAATGTATTTGGGTCAAAGTATTTGGCGAAAATGAATAATTTCATCATGGTTTTCTCTTTACTGGGAGTGCTGGTCACATTTATTGTCATGCTAGCCATGCATGCTTCAGGATTCAGAAGCAATTCGTTTGTTTGGTCAGACTACATCAATACCACTGGTTGGCAAAGCAATGGATTGACATTCATGCTGGCCATCGGGAATTCCATATTTTCGCTGCTTGGTGCGGACGGTGCTTCGCATCTTGTCGACGAGATCATGCTGCCGGCTAAGTATGTCTCCATAGCCATGGTGATCCCCAGTTTCATGGGATTCTTGACGGCATGGCCCTTCACACTTGCATTCACATATGTGGCAGACAGTGTTGAATCTGTGATAGAAGCACCCAGCGCAATTGCTCAGCTGTATTTGGCGTCGACACACAATAAGCATATATCAACTCTGCTAGTATTTTTTGTCTTTGGAACCATGTTTGGAGGATTGGCAAGTGGGCTGCAGTCGGCTTCTCGAGTCGCGTGTGCCTTCGCCAATGATGGAGGAGTGCCGTTTGCCAAGTTCTTTGGTAGCATACATCCTCGTTTTATGGTGCCAGTGAACGCATTATTAGCAGAGGGGGTGTTTGTCATTTGCTATGGACTTGTGATGCTGGGATCCTCAGTGGCTTTCAACGCAGCCACAAGCAGCCAGAGTATGTTTTTTATCTTCACATACGCTTTCCCGCAGGCAATTGTGGCCATTCGAGGAAGATCAATTCTGCCAGAGCGGTATTTTGACTTGGGTCGCTACGGCTACTTTATCAACTGTGTTTCAAGTGCATTCTCCGCTCTGTATTTGGTCCTATTTTGTTTTCCAGAATTCAAAGCCATTACCCTTCAAAATATGAATTGGGTATCTGTATCACTGGTCTCACTATGGATTATATTCTTGGCCATGTGGTTTGGGGGTCTTCGCAACTCATACAAGGGTCCTATTCTAGACATTGAAGCGATCGACTTCCATCGACAAGAGGCTCTGCTCCATAAAACGTCGGAGCCAAGGTTTCATGATGACTTGTTACCAGATGCTTAGCGGGGGTTTTCGGTTGATACTTTTAATTTTATTATTTGAGGCTGTTTTTGATATACAATAACTCGTTATATACTTTACTGCACACTTGGGTGTTCTAGATGTAGGTAGTATTCAATTTATATGCATGCTCAAATCAGGCACAAGTATAGCCCCAACCCCCTCCGCCTTGACACAGCCATTTCGGGAAAACAGATCTCACCAAGTTAACGTCTCGAGATGTCGTATCCAGGACAGGGACACCACACCTACGGCGGTCAAAATGCAGACAGTGGAAACTACGGCCCTCCTTCGGGGCCTCCTGGCGGATATGGTGGCTACGCACCCCCGTCTGGTCCCCCTCCCGGCCAATCTGGTTACGGACCACCATCAGGGCCTCCACCTTCTGGGCGGTCTTCTGGTAGCGGGTACCAGTCCGATAGCTATGGACCACCATCGGGAGCTCCTCCAACTGGTCCTAGGCCATCAGGATATTTAGGGGGACCTCAGGCAGGTGGACCCCCTGCGAACCAAACGCACTCATACGGACCCAATGGAGCATTCCAGTTTCAGTACTCGGATTGCTCAGGACGACGTAAGGCACTGTGCATCGGAATCAATTACATAGGCTCAAACAACGCTCTGAGAGGTTGTATCAATGATGCGCATGCTATGTCGTCTTTCTTGGTGGACAGATTCGGATATAAGCGCGACGATATGGTGATTCTTACCGATGACAACCCCGACCCGCGATCCGTTCCTACCAAGGAAAACATCATCAGGGCCATGCAATGGCTGGTGAATGGTGCTCAGACTAATGACACCCTCTTTCTTCATTATTCGGGCCATGGAGGACAGACTCGAGATTTGGATGGTGACGAGGACGATGGATACGATGAAGTCATTTATCCAGTGGATTTCCAGACAGCCGGACACATTGTTGACGACGATATCCACAATATTGTTGTTCGACCATTGATGCCTGGAGTCCGTCTTACAGCTCTGTTTGATTCTTGTCACTCGGGTTCCATTCTTGACTTGCCGTACATGTACTCCACCAAGGGAGTTTTGAAGGAGCCCAACTTGACAAAAGATGCGGGTATGGGTCTTTTGTCTGCGTTTGGTTCTTACGAGCGGGGAGACCTTATGGGAATGTTCAACAGCGTCAGCGGCGTTGTCAAGAGAGTGTCAGCTGGAAATTCTGCCACCAATATGACCAAACAGATCAAGTCGTCGCCGGCTGATGTGATTCAATTGTCGGGTTGTAAGGACTCACAGACCAGTGCGGATGCAGTGGAAGGTGGTACCAACACTGGTGCCATGTCGTACTCATTTATCGAAGTGATGAGTGGAAACTCCAACCAGAGCTACCTGTCATTGCTCAACGAGATGCGAAATGTCATGGCTCCAAAGTACAGTCAGAAACCACAGTTAAGTGTAAGTGTTTTGCTACGTTGTCAAGTTGTTTGGAACTAACTCTAGTGCTGTCACCCTATTGACATGAATCTGAGATTCATTCTGTAATTATTCATAGAGGGCGTATGCGTGTATTTGCGTGTACCATTATTTTTGTTTGAGAAGTTCAAGTGTATCTCTGTAGTGAGTGCCGTCATTTGAAGATCCCTTCATGGCCAACTTGAAGTACGACACACAAGAGCGTAAAATGATAACGGAAATAAGTTAAATATAAATATTCTTGGAACATGCTAATGCTATGATATTATACAAGACGAGTCTTCAGATGTAGTCGCTGTAGCCTGCTTGTGGATCCCTTCAATAAGCAGCTCAAAAGCCCTATCAACATTGTCGTTGTGTCTGGCAGATGTCTCAATAAACGCACACCCCAGTTCATGCCCCAGGCTTCTCCCATCTTCTTCAGACACCTGTCTCTGGATGTACAAGTCAGACTTGTTGCCCACGATGACAGCTGGCACACTTTCAGCTCCCTGTTGTCAGATCATCAGTACCAATGTCTCACCTACTTTGTAAATAAGGATCTTATCATACACTACTCGGATCATATTAAAAGACGCACGGGATGCAACAGAATATACCAATAAATAACCGTCAATGCCTTCAAAGTCGCGGGACTGGATCAGCGAGTACTCATCCTGGCCAGCAGTATCCAAGATTTCCACCTCATACTCGCGGCCACGATAGCGCACTGATTTGGAAAACCGGCTAGCAATGGTAGGATAGTAGCTCTCTACAAAATGGTCTTCTACATATTGAACCGACATAGACGATTTGCCTGCTGTTAGTAACTAGGCGGTGCTAGTGCTTTGCCATACCGACGGATCTGGATCCCACCACCGCTACTCGTATGGTTCTGCGCGGTTTCGGTTGCGACATGATGACAGGGGTAGGGCCTGCGTCTAGCTGTGGTCGTGAATATATATAGTATGGGAAAGATGTAGAGGTGCAGAGGTCAGCCCGCAAATAATACGCTAGCGATGGGCATTAACTGATAGCGACACATATGTAAGTTAGGGTCGCATTGGGTAGCGCTATGACGTCAAGACACATGTGCGGAGAAAGAGGGGAAATGCGGGGAGGATATTTGAATAATTAACCATACAGATACCATGCAGGAACAGTGTCAATCATGACTATTGAAGGAACTGTGGATTGCTGGGATGGACCCTGTTTGGAGGTCATAGAGCGGTAGCTGCGTTTGGGCTGCGTATGTTGCCTCTGCAATGCCCACATATCGTGGTCGCGTCAATTCTCAGAAGCGCGCATAATGCCCATAGATACCGCAGCATACCTCTAGGAGTGGTTTAGTGTGATGGCACCAGCATTATGGTTGCTCCTAAGCGGATTTGTGATAATTGGAGTCGTAGAGTCAGCTTGAATCCATGGTATAAACTCTATACAACCGTTGGGCACTCTGCCAGAGTGCATTAGCGTGCCTGTTGCCATGCAGGGTTGTCAACCTCAAGTAGGCACACATATCTTAGGAGTCCACCAGTAAACTATAACGGTAGCCACAACGATGGCAGTTCGTTGTATTATGGTCCTTTTAGCGGCCGGTTCAAACTCTTTTTTTTTTTTTGACCGAGGTACGGCCGGAGGTGGATTTTTTTGCTAGTAACGGTGGGCTGGCGGGGCTGGCAGCCGTAGGATGGCGAGAGTGAGCGTTATCAGCACGCTATGGGATTGCCTCATGCAATCCTGCAGCATGGATGACTAAATTTTGCTGATTTAAGAACGGCACTGCCTTTTCACGGGCTCTTATCTTTTCAGACTGTTGTTGACTTGTTGGATACAGTGAACTTCAGATTATGAACACCTGAAAGGTCACAACTCAAATTAAAAAAAAAAAAATAATGAAAATTATTGACCGCTTATACGGCACTTCTCGAGATAAGGAGACGGATCTTCTGTGGAAGCTCGATGTAGCACTGATCCCATATTTCTCGATAATATACTTTCTTTTCAACCTCGAGAGAGGCAGCTACCAGCATGCCTACATTTCAGGCATGAAAGAGGATGTTGGATTCGAGGGCAAACAGTTCAATTACATGCTGACATGCTTCCTGCTGGGATTTGCAGTGTTCCAAGCGCCGTTCACGACGATTCTCGGTATATTCAGACCCAAATATGTGTTTTTCATTGCAAATATCATGTGGTCGCTACTGACACTGATTTCTTTTAAGATGTCCCATGTGTATCAGTTCTATATCATCAACTTGCTAGAAGGTATCTTTACGTCTGGCGCTTTTGTGGGTGCGCATTTCATGCTCGGCAGTTGGTACAAAAAGAAAGAGCTCGGCAAGCGAGCTGCCATATTTGTATCATTTGGTGACATTGGCTCTATGGCTGGCGGTTGGATCCAGGCAGGTTTGTTTAGTTCTCTTGATGGTCGGTCAGGACTTCCAGCATGGCGGTGGATCTTCATTATAGTGTTTGTGCTTACGGTCCCTTTCATCTTTTTGGGACTCTATGCCATTCCTGACCTCCCTCGCCACTCAAATGCTTGGTTTCTTAGTGAAGAAGAAAAAGAGCTTGCCATAAGACGACTGGCCCGATCCGAACCATCAGAAAAGTTTGGATTTTCAGTTGTATGGAGAGTTCTCAAGACCTGGCAGTTTTGGCTTATGCCGTTTATCTTTTTCTTGTATGGAGTCTCTGTGCAGATGCTGGGAAACAATGTCATGGCTCTGTGGATGCAGTCGAGAGGCTATTCTGTTATCCAGATGAACAATTATCCTACTGCTATCTTTGCATGTGCCATTGCTGGTACTCTAGGATATTCATTCTTGTCTGACAGATTGGGATCTCGATGGCAGGCATCAGTGGCTATTGGATTAACATTCACGCTGTGCTGTCCCATTTTGTTGTCGTCATCGGTGGCAGATGCCGGCAAATTCTTTGCATTCTACGCTCTTGGTACGTGCTTGGCTCCGCAAGCCCTGTGGTTCACATGGTGTTCTGACGTCACGGAACACGATATTTACTTACGCAGTATCACCACTGGATGGATGAATTCGATTGACGAAGCGTTTATCGCATGGTGGCCCATCGTCTTCTATCCAGTGACCGATGCTCCCAATTATAACACTGGATACATTGCATCGCTGGTACTTGGAACCCTCATTGTCCCTACTGTTGGACTAATAGTGTATCTGGAGAGAAGGGACGCCAGAGCCCGGAGACTACAAAATCTCGAGGATGACAGTGCTCAGCAATACTCTATAATCAGAAGCGACCATGCTTACCACAGTATTCAGACACATGAAGACCATCCTGCCGATACAAACAACAGCTAGCATCAAGATAATAATCCTAATATAGAAATACTAATAGACTCCATATATGTATACTAGTTGGGAAACTACTACGTCCAGCTTCAAAGAATCGGTGTCAAAAACATGGTCCGTCTTTAATTCAATTGACTCACAACTACAGTGTATATCTACACCAGTGTAATTTATGTACACAACGTCCTTAAGCAGCAGCCTCGACAGTGGAGGGCTGAGCAGACTTGTCAGTGGCAGGCTCGTCAACAGCGGCCTCCTCCTCCTCCTCCTCAGTGCCAGCAGAAGTCTCTTCAGCAGCGGCATCGGCCTCGAGCTTGGCAATCTCAGCCTTAGCTCGCTCCACTCGCTCAGCAGTGACTCTGTCCTGGTTTTCCTTGTAAAACTGGATCTTTTCCTTGATCTTGGAAATGGTGTTCTCAACATCGTCCTTGGACACAGGAATAGCAATGTTCAACGTGTTCAGGTCATCAATGACACCAACGTTCAGAGTCAACTTGTTGCTCTCGGAGCTGCCCTTCTTTCGGTTCTTCTTGGAAGCAGTTCCAGCAAAGAGCGACTCGTCCTGCTTCTTGACGATCTCAGTACCAGGAGCCTCGATGACTCGGCCAATCTTCTTGGCACCGAGTCCATTAGATCCAGTCAGAGAGTTGGACTCAGGTCGCTTGTACTCGGGATCAAAATGAGCAAGCAAGTTCTCGGCAACATCAATCTGGATGGCAAAAGCAGGCTGCTGGGCCTCCTCCAGCTTGGCCTCAGCATCTTCCTTTCGTCGCTCCTTGTCACGAGCAAGCTTCTCAGCTTTCTCTCGCTCGATCCGAGCAGAATTATCAGCCTCGGCCTGCTCTCGGAAAGCTCGCATCTGGCCAAAGTACTCGTCCTTGTGCTTGTGGATGCTGTTTCGAGCAGCCTCGTGCACCTTTCGGGCAGCATCTCGCTTCTCAAACAGACTGTTTCGGTTCTTGTAAGCAGACTGCTGGGCCTCGTGAATGGCGTCAAGCTTCTTCTTGATTTCGTCAAACTGAGTGCTCAATGACTTGGCAGTGGAGTTGTCGAGGTTAGCCTTAATAGAAGCCACCTTGGCCTTATCGGCATCAATTGCCGACTGCAGCTGGGCAAGCTGTCCAAAATTGGTTCGAGCCTTCTTGAGGCCACTGATGTCGGCAATTGCCCGCTTCTCGTCAACCAATCGAAGACTTCCAGACTCAATCTGCGACTCGAGAGCCTTGATCTTGTTGTTGATCTCGTCAACAGACTTGAAGTTGGCTCGAGATTGTAGGTTCTGCAATTCCTTAATCTTCTTCTGCAGACCGTCCTCCGCAGCCCGGATCTCGGTCAGTGTAGAAGCTCGAGAAGACTTGAGCTCGGCTTGCTTCTTCTTGATCTCGTTGAGCTCGCCGGTCAGCTTGGTTCGCTCCTCATTCTGGGGAGAAGTGGCTCCTCCCAGAGCGGCCTTGACAGCATTCTGAGCAGCATCCCGGTTCTTCTCAGCAGTTTTGAGCTCCTGCTCAAGCTCCAAAAGTTTGGCCTGATAGGTCTCTTTATTAGGTCTAGTGACTCTCTTTTTATCGGCGGACACTGTGTTAGGTTTAGTCCTCATAAACACCGGCAAACAGTAAAATATTCTGCTTAAAAGGACAGCCGCACTTGACCAATGACTATTTACGACTGTCGTTTTGTTCGCAGTATTTTGTTTGCAAGTGCCTCAAAATCTAACTTACTGTTTTGAAGTGCTACGTTACTTGGAAGCAGATGGAAATTTCACTGCAGAACGAGGGCCATGTCTATGTACGGCTGAAGCAGGCTGCTGGGCAAGGGCTGGGCTGGGCTTAGTTGACGGATCATCTACCAGGATTTTGGCGGGGCATTATAATTGCAACTTAAACAGGTCTAACAGCGCCCAAAAAAGGTAGTTCCACGTAGCATTATTGGCAGGGTTATATAGACACGAAAATGATTATCTGGCGACAAAAAAGTGGAAGCGAGACGCAGGTTGCCAATCATAGGCTATTGCAGCACGCGGCCTGGTCCAATTGAAGCCAGCCCTACACGTTAAACACTTCATTTCATGTATATTTAAATCAGAGCCCAAAAATACGTTATTCACTTGTTGGCTTTTGTCATTTCAATCCCGGGTCATATATATTTATATTTATATTGCATCTCAGGTGTGTTTTATAACTGATTCGTATCGCCGTGTCGGGACGAGAACGGTAGTAGCCCCCACCCATATATAGTGGGGCTGATTGATATTTGTGTCTACACCTCCAAAGCACTTTAAAAAGCTGCTCGACACTTTAATCCTGGGAGCCTAAGCGATGTCAACGACCACTATCACTGCCCAGGTAGTGACTGCTACTGGTACAGCATCTGAATATGAGCAGGTGATTCAGAACATCTCGGAATCAAACGTTCACAGTCTGTTTCCAGACGTGACCCCCCTTTCATCGTCAACTTCGTCGAGCCGGGCTCAGGATGATGTAGAGCTTTTTGAGGGCTATGACGAGGAGCAGATTAAGCTCATGGACGAAGTTTGCATTGTTTTGGACTGGAATGATAAGCCTATTGCCGGGGGCAGCAAAAAGACTTGTAAGTCAGACATGTGAAAACGATCTATTTTCTAACCTGTAGGCCATTTAATGACAAACATTGACAAAGGACTGCTGCACCGAGCGTTTTCGGTATTTTTGTTTAACAGCGAGGGAAAGCTTTTGTTGCAACAGCGAGCTGATGAGAAAATCACCTTTCCAAGCATGTGGACCAACACCTGCTGTTCACACCCATTGGCCATTCCATCAGAGTTGGGCCATGATCTGCCATCTTCTGTAGCTGGAGTGAAGCAGGCTGCACAGAGGAAGCTGGATCAAGAACTTGGCATTGCTAGTAAATTTGTAAGTTCAAATTTTTTTTTGTTTTTTGTTTTTTTGTCGAAAACCAAAAATCTAACGATAGATCCCTCTGGACAATTTTGAGTTTTTGACGCGGATCCATTATGCATCTCCCAGTAATGGGCCGTGGGGAGAGCATGAAATTGACTACATTTTGTTTATTCGAGCAGACCCTGTTCTTGATGTTAACCCTAATGAAGTCAAGGACACCAAGTATGTGTCAATGGACGAACTCAAGTCCATGTTCCAGGATCCCAAACTGACATTTACTCCTTGGTTCAAGCTGATCTGCGAGCACATGCTGTTCAAATGGTGGGACCAACTGGACTCTGTAAAGCAGTTCCAAGAGTCTGGCATTCGCCGGCTACTGTAAAATACTCGTGTTTATGTTGAGCACTTTAATGGTTGTAAGAACAGTTATCTAATTAAGGTTCCCCCCTCTGGAGATCCTGCCATCTTTCCAAGGGTGAAATTAATAGTCATTTTAGTTTCGAAAATTTATATTTACCACAAATTATATTACAAAAGCGTTTCACCGAGCGCACATCGCACGAGACTCATACCCATGCCAATAGTTTCTCGGGCTGCTTGCTCGTCTTCAAGATGGGGATTACACTCAACCAAATCCATGGCGACCAACCGACCAGTCTCTGCTACAGCCTCGCACAGATAGCAGGCCTCCCGCCATGTTAATCCTCCTCGAACTGGTGTTCCAGTTGAAGGTGCATATACTGGGTCAACAGCGTCAACATCAAATGACAAATGGATGGGTCGAGTGCCAGAAGGATCCACCTGTTTAAGGGCTTTCTCAACCACTTGGCCAATGCCATACTTATCGACATGATGCATGGAAAATGCAGAGATCTTCTTGTCTCGAATGTACTGTTTCTCAAATCCATCCACGTCACGAAGACCAATATAAGATAGCCGAGATTCATGCAGACAGTGAGGAACCCATCCAAATAAATCATCAGTGGATTCGGTAGCTAGAGGGGCATCAGCTCCTAGCAGAAAAGAAACAGGGCATCCATGGAGGTTTCCAGAACTCGAGGCTTCTGGTGTGTTGAGGTCGGCATGAGCATCGATCCATAGTAAAACTGCATCTGGGTACTTGGACTGCACTCCAGACACAGTTCCTATGGCTATGGAATGGTCTCCGCCAAGGGTCAAGGTGAAATCGCTTGTATGGGCTGCTTGTTTGACGGCATCGAAAACCTTGTGGGTGGACTCAGACACGTATCGTGCGCGTTTTACATGTCCAATATTGGCATCTACCTTTGGTTCCTTGAACTCGAGGTGTCCCGAGAACTTGACATCCCATCCAAGCTCTTGGAGTTGTGTCTCGAGCCCTGCCTTTAACAAGTGCTCGGGACCAGCATCCACGCCGGACTTCCCTTGGCCTCCCGAAAAGGGAGCAGAAACGATGTTTAAAGTCTTTGTTACAGTCATTACGGGACAACTGTATCCGGGGGGACTCTTTTTATATTCGTTATGGTGTCACCTGCACTTAAGGTCCTCGATCCGCTAAGTGCAGTTTATAGCGGCATCGCATCGTGATCTACTGTGCATACGTTTAAAATGCGCCTAACCCCCATTTAGGATCAGGCTTGGTCCAAATGGTGAGAGGTATTTGCCTCGCTCGTTAAGAAGCAGCGCTAATTTTGTAAATATCGCAGTGGCTGAGGACTTGGCAAAGCAACTTGGTGCACAGTTTTCATAGTGATTTTGAGTGGGCCAGTCGCTATCCGTAGCTATGGTCATTTAGTGCATGCACTAAACGACATGCTAAGGCACCAGGTTTGTTTACGAGCACACTCAGAATTGGTGTAGTCCAGAGTGAGCCATAAACGCGCAATCATTTTCTGTGTAGCAGATATCATCGGTAATGAAGTCAATAGCTGCTACAAAGAACTGTTTGCCACCTTTTTAAACTTTAATAAATTATCGGTTGGAATGATATATCATTTGCCTAATGGGGCCTTGACCTCAATGCCCAACGCCAAAGATCCCCAGAGCAAGAGACACACAATCCTTCGTTTATTCCGACTGTCTAGTAACCTGTCCAGTAACTTGCCCAAGTTTGAAACTATAGAGAGGCCCGTCTCACTGTCCAGCAAGAATCGGTTGGCGGCTGGGCTTGAAGCTCGAAGCTCTACCTTTCCACCATCAAGTGCTAACCCGCTACTAGACTCATATAACAACACGTTCGATTTGCCTATTGATGTCGTTGATAACTCAACTATCGAACACAAACGAGAAAAGTACAAAACATGGCATGCTAAACACCAATCTCTATTCAAGGAGCTGCCTCCATTGCCTCCTCAGAATAGTATTATATCAGTGAACAGCAATCGTTCATCTCAAGATTCCAGCAGATCAGAAATGTCCAGCTTGAAGTTTCATTTGATTGAACCCATCCGTCCTCTGTCACCCATTGAAGCCACTTGGTCGACACAAGAAAATTCTAGAATGCAAAAGACTGAAATCTCGGCAACGTCAAATACTGGGAGCCAAACTCAGCACCTTTTTCTACCTGATATCATCAACACAGGAAGCAAGTTCATTGAAGGATCCGATACTGACGAGGATTTTGACCACAGCTCGGCATGTTCACCCAAACAATTAGAACCAGATAACTACGAATTGATCCCTGACCACCACCCACATAGAATCTCATTTTACAAAAACCTCGAAAAAGAGATATATCAGTGGGATGGTATTCTTGCCAATATTGACACCATTAGCAAGTCTATGACAAGTTGAAACCGAATTGGGTAACGTCACCCATTAATCTAAAAACAAACCACTAAATTATAAGGCCAGCTAGCCGTGCTGCACAAGTAAAACAATCATTTCAACAATTAAATAAACATTCAATCCAAGTTGCTAAACTGTGATTACAATCTAGTTGCCTTTATTGGCGGTTACTCCTGGCACGGCTGAACGGATGATGCGGACGCACCCGAGTTTACTCGGGCATCTGCATTTATTCTTCACCATTGAAACCTCAAGTAGAATGAGTAAGTTCGTGAGGAATTTCTCTTCTGCGAGAGTCTGGCAGTCAGAGCTCAAGTCAAGGCCCACTCGGTTCACTGATAAGCTCAACAGGGGGCCCAGCTTTGAGGACTTTTTGTCCAAACGAGTTGCCAACGACGAAGCAGCGCTTGATCCAGTGCTTGCAGCTCGAAAAGAAGATAACGTCCGGCTGCCAAAGTGGCTCAAGACAGAGATCCCAAAGGGAAAGAACTTTCATAAACTGAAAAATGACTTGAGAGGTCTCAATTTGCATACCGTGTGCGAGGAAGCACGGTGTCCCAACATTGGAGAGTGCTGGGGAGGTTCTGACAAATCCAAGGCGACTGCTACCATTATGCTGATGGGCGACACATGTACCAGAGGGTGCCGATTCTGCTCTGTCAAGACAAATCGAAACCCCGGCCCATTGGATCCCAATGAGCCAGAGAATACTGCTGAGGCCATTGCAAAATGGGGGCTTGGTTATGTAGTACTAACTACTGTTGACAGAGACGACCTTATAGATGGTGGAGCACACCATTTTGCTGATACTGTTGCTCGTATCAAATCAAAGGCTTCGCATATCTTGGTGGAGTGTCTTACGGGTGATTTCCGAGGTGATCTGAATATGACTAAAGTCATGGCCAATTCTGGATTAGATGTTTTCGCACACAACGTTGAGACTGTTGAGGAGCTGACTCCTTATGTTCGAGACAGAAGGGCCACTTTCCAGCAGTCTCTTGCTGTTTTGGAGCATGCCAAGAAGTCCAACCCAAACATTCTTACAAAGACTTCTATTATGCTGGGTTTTGGTGAAACTGACGCCCAGGTAGAGGACGCTCTTCAGCAACTGCGAAACAAGGCTGATGTGGACATTGTTACATTTGGCCAGTACATGCGTCCTACCAAGAGGCATATGAAGGTGGCAGAATACGTGACTCCAGAGAAGTTCCAGCATTGGCACGACCGTGCGATGGAGCTAGGTTTCCAGTATTGTGCTTCGGGTCCATTGGTCCGATCCTCTTACAAGGCAGGTGAGGCCTTCATTGAGAACATGCTGCGAAAGCGAGCTGCCAAAACTGCATAATTATAAACCAAAAGAAAAAAAAAACAAAAAAAAAAGAACACTCAACCATGGCACGAGACTCCCAATGTATCTAATGTGGAGCGATGGATTGGACTACAGATAGATATGTCATCATGATAATAAATAAATATATATATATATAATATTACACAGGTCTAACGAACACTGCCTCGTAATGGTTAATTAGTTCGCTGAATACACTACCAGGTATATGCAGCGTTGGCGAAAATACAATAGCCAAATTCTTCAAGTTCATTTTGTTGAGATTCATGTTGTTAACAATCTTCACCAAGAACCCACACAACACTGCTAACAAATCTTGGGTGGCAGTTGGCAGCTCTCGAACCAGAAGTGCCGTGGACCTCATTTTCTCACCGCTATCTGACAGCTCCATCACTCTTCTGAACTGAGCATCCAAATATGGTGGAATGATAGGTTCGGGGATTTCCCGTAAAAATCGTTTCAACAGCCCTGTTACAGCATGGATGTCCGAGTTGGCAGCAATGAGATCTACATCGTACTCGCTGTTAAATTTATCTTTCAAGAACCGGATTCCGGAATTCGATCCACTGAGACGAAAGATCCCCTCTTCGTACATGGCACCCTTATGCTCCAAAAGCTCTACACTTCTCGCTAGAATAGATGGAACTACTCTGCCATCCACGTTCTTTGAAGACAAGTTCAAAACCTCTGCTAAAGGAGCTCCAAATACACCATGCTGCAAACTACTCAAGCTGCCAGTAGCACTGAAACTTTCAGGGATACTTCCCATCTCATCAAACAGAGTGTCATATGAATGGTTGTCCCGAGGGGGTGGAGATCTGGGAGATTCTGAGGCCGCGTTGGAAGAGCTTTTCTTGTTGAACAACGAGAATGCAGATTTTTTCTTTTCTCTTCGGCGGTCCATGTCATCAACGTCTTCCGTGACAACATTCCACTTCTCAGGGTCTACAATCCTTTGAAGCTCTATAGGTCCGGATATTGGTGCCTTGCTGCCTGGCCCCATACCTACTGTAGGCGATAAAACTGTCACACTAGACATGTTGCTCAAGTCTTCATTACTATCTGTGCGGGGTGATAATGCACCATTATGATGCTCGTCAAGGACAGCAGACTTTGAGACATTGGCACTTCCAGGTATATCACAAGTCGGGTTCAACTCAACATTGGCCAGCAGAGCATTAATCCACACATCTCTCTCTTGATCAGACTCGGCACAAAATATATGCCTATTATAGCCATCATTATTCTTTTTGGGTTCCATTATTAAAAATGCATGCAAATAATCGTTGTCAGCGTCATCTCCGTTGGTCGCTTCTGAATCCTTTTTGGGACGTCCAATGCGAGCTTTATAAATGGTTATAGAGCCCAAATGCTCGCCATCTGGTCGGTCATAATAGTCCAAATACGGGCCATTGAGACAGAAAAACCTCGTCTTCCACGTTCTCAACCGCTTTCCGCGTTTTGTGAGGTATCCAGCTTTCGAAGCCATCAACACACTGTCGGGTAGTGCATTGTCAGCAACCACATTAGTGCTGACAAATGACGTCAGCAGTTCAATAACTGGTTGAGGGAGGCGAGGGATGGACTCAAGCACGTTGAAATAAGCTGTGACCAGAAACCTTCGATGATCCACCCTTCCAGGTGCTTGAGACACAAATAGCTGCTTTTCGGGCAACCGTGGCAGTCCGTAGTCTAACAAATTTGCTCTCAACGCATTGTCTAAAGCGACTAATTGAGAATAATCTTTGACAAACTTCCACAACTCGCGGCCATCATTTGCGTTTACCGCGCAAAATACAGCTATCGGCTCATTACCGTTCACTCTGTAAGAAGGGTGCACTTTACCTAGTAGCGCATTATACACTTTGATTCTGATGGACTGTAGCTGATCGGGCCCTAGACAAAGAAGAGACTCCGCTACATGTCTTTCAGAAGTTATAGGTGCTGCAGGCTGTAAAGTGGATTCACTAGAATTCTTGGTACGCGATTCGTCAGACGATGAATTCGACCCACTGTCTGCAATATTAGAATCGGCGCCATAGTGATCAAGAGGCAAAGTTGCAGTATTAGGTGCAGTGGCAACTGAGGCCAACACAGGTGTCTGGATCTGGACCTGTGGAACAGAGCTTGGTGTCAAAGGACGCCTAGAAAGAGGCGACACATTTCGAGGAGGATACGCTTCGGCACTGAACTTAAGGGGAGGAGGCCTTTTCTTGGGTCGAGTGTGCGTACGTGCAGTCTCGCTGTCGGTTCCATTAGCGCTTGCCGGAGACGAATTTCGGCTTGAGTATGAGTATTTTGGTCTCGATCGTGATCTTTCTGGAGGAACGGGATCTGGAGCTAGAAGCCTTCCCTGGCGGTCGTTGTCGGTACTATTTGCTGAAGATGCACTGGCAATACTTGGCAATGATGAATTATCGCGAGTCATTTCTCTCAAATCTCGTAGCGAGTCATTGTAGACCAAGCCTCGCTCGGCAGTCAAATCTTGGTCATATCCATTCACGTACAACTCGGGTCCCTTCCAGCTGTTTTCTGTCTGCGCATCCCGATCAACAGGATGGCTCTCACGAATCTCATTTGCATAGCTGCTGTTACTATCTACACTGGCGGCATCCGTCTGTGTCTGCATGTCTATTTGACCGGTTTGAACCGCGCCAGCGCCTGATCTAGTGCCATTTGCGACTGCAGAGTTGTTTTCGGCACTTTCCTTTTCGCGCTCTATGATGACGCGGTACTTTTCATTAAGCTCAACAGCGCTATCCAAATCCTTTCGAAGGTCAAGAATAGTATTGTGTTGGCGCTTGACCATCTTCCATAGTTTTGCATTCTGAGACTGGAGTTCCGAGATCCGGAGCAGCTTGTCGTTGAGCTGAAGACTGAGCTCGTGCTCGTACGACGAACCATGATCCGAGCTGGCAATGTCGCCCCCAAAATCAAACTGATCGATTTGAGACTGTCGCTTGGAACTATTGCTCAACGGAGAATCCAGCGATGCCGTTTCCAGCTTGGCAGCCAGTGCCGACGTAAGCGGGGAATTGGGCGTTGGCGACCGTGACGAAGACGGGCTTCCATGAGAGTCTGAGAACGCCATATCCTTTTCGTCTAACAACAAGTCATCGAACACCCCGATACTAACTTGTTAAGCTGGCCCCACGAGTATAGTTTATTAATTATATATATTTTTCTTTTTTATTTTTTGCTTTTATGCACAGTTAAGGTTCCGAGCATAACCACGAGTGCTACTTGACGAAATGGACTTGCCGAAAACCGCCCACGTAACGTTGCGCACAAGCAAAAAAAACAAAAAAAAATATATATATACAACCGAAAACTTAAAAACAAGCAAATTAAAAGGCTGTTTGCACTGGTGTTGTACACGGCAGCTCACGTCTATTTATGTGGTTGTTACACGGCCATCTAAGAATGCCAGGTGCTGGTGATATATACGCTAAACTAGTCAGGCGCTAGTGCAGCTGCATTTGGCGGCTTATGTCCTTGTTCGATTTTGGACAGTGGCCTAGCTGTAGGATGCAGGCTTATGTATGTGTATGCACTGAAGTAATGGAAAAAAAAGAGCGTGCCTTGAACGCCTTTGCGGCCCTGTTGCGATTAATCCATGTGGTGGCTCTGAGCAACACCAAATGTACTACAGGGGCACTGCTATGGTTGTGGCCAGGTTGTGCTTTTGGTTGATCCCGGATAATGGAAGCGATCCCCGTACTATGGCTGCGCCCATTGTCGAGCATTATCGGCACGGTTTACGCGCACGCTCGCGTTTCATGGCGTTGACGTGGTTGGTGTGGCAGCCAAGCAACGAACCACCACCCGCAATGGTAATATGCAGAGTCCGATCGGAGATCTCAAAGGCCTTGCCATGCACGTACGTACGGCATACCAAATTCAGGTAAATTCCAACGGCTCATGCGACCAGCTTCATTGGGAGGTGTCTTGTAGGACTGGAAAAAAGGCACAAAACGGGAGCCGTTATCTACGTGCAGCAACCGATAGTAATAATCATAGCAACCTCCCGTTGGAAGCGAATCGGTGATCGGCCGTTATGCACATGTTAGTATTGGGCCATGCACCAAAACGCGATCATTGTTCTACAGCCAGATAGAAGCCTGTGGCCGTATCTATTCGTACAGGTACACGCCCGCATGGTTGAGCCAGCTGATGGTGTCAAAAGCCAACAGTGCACCACTGCAAGGCACCTTTTTCAGGCCCTTTTTGGCTAGTGCCACCACGGAACTGCCAGTGACTTGGGTTTCGGTGAGGTTGACGGTATCCAGATTGCAGTGGGCCATGATGTGGCTCATAGTAGTATCGTTGACGGACGCCAGCCCCTTGGCTTCAAAAACCCGGAGCTTTGGATAATTGGCCCATATAGAGCTGTCGTCATTGTTGATTTCCAACGTGCTGCAGCAATTGACATTAAGCATCTCGAGATCGGGACCCACTTTAAATAGACGCATAAACCGATTTAGTGGCATATCTCGATTAAAGTGGTTATCGTTGAGGATCAAATGTCTCAGATGCTGGAGCCCATTATGCTGTGCATGGCTTCTAGACCACCTGAATCCTGCTAGCTCCAAATGTTGTAACTGCGGCCCGCAGCACTCTAGTACTGACATCATGTCAGGGGCATCCCCGCATGCAGGATACCGAATACATAACTTTTGTAGTTTGTTGTTGACGGTTAGAAACGGTCTTGTCATGGAAGGACTGCTGATTGAAAGTGACTGGAGGTTGGGAACCAAGCCGATGACCTCGTGCACTGGTGATTGTGACTTGAGCTCTAATGCAAGGGTTTTCAGATCAGCTATTGTTGACACATCTGAGCTGTGACGGTGATCGTCAGGGGCATTGTTATCATGCTCATGTTCACTGCCTTGACTCTCAGTCCATGTAAACGAGCCTATCAGGGTCAAATCGGCGACCAATTGCATACAGCGTCTTAGATCCGTGCATGTTAGATCGTCGATAACTGTGAGTCGGCCTATTGTAGGCATTGTCTTCAAATCGGCTTGGCCCACTATGGAAGACCCACCATGCAGCCGAAGGTTGCCGATTGTTGGGTGTTGGTTCCGCATTAATGCTGTCCAGTATTGCTTAAATGCACTGTCGCTTAGCGGTCCTATTGTCACCGTTCCTAGTGCCTTGCGCCTAAGAGCCCCTAGCACTTTTCTTGTGACTAGTGCCGAGGTCTTACGATTGATGTCGAGTCGGCGCGACCACAAAAGTCCCACTTGCTCAATGTAGTTTTGCCAACCTCGGCACACCAGCCTCCACTTTGCAAGCTGCTCGATATCAAATTCAGAAAATATCAATGCCAAAATATCAGTAGGCAATTTCGCAACAGGATCCGCCCTCTTGGAGTAACCTAATTTTTTAACTAGCCTACTTAATGCTTCTTTTAAAATAGGATACAGCTTGTGCTTAGGATCTGTTTTTCGTAGTCCTGTCTTGTACACATCCATAGCGTCGAATGCCCTCTTTTGAAGAAGCAAAAGCTTGCCCATTCGAAGATATCCCTGGCATGCTCCAGGAAACGATTTGACCATATCGCTGGCGATCTTGTTGGCTGCTGTCATGTGGTCGAGCTTTTCATAACAAGCAGCCAACTTGTCTAAAGCGCTTAGACGCGAGATGTCACGACGCGGTCGCGTAGATACCATCTCAGTAAGCAGATCCGCTGCCTTTGAGTACTGCTCATCTCGAAAAAGTTCATCTGCCCGTGCTGTATAGTCTGCTACCGGTGCCTTGCGAAGCATTGATGGACCTGTTGCATTACTGAGGCGAAATCAATCGAGGTGATGATGAGCCGCCGAACCAAGACCCAAACGGGTGATGCAGGGTATGTATGCACGCCTGTCAAACATTAAACTCATATGCACCCAATGATAGCTGGGTTTGAAATTCTTTGACTACTATATATTTCATAGCTGATACAATAAATAACGGTTTCTACTTTCGCATATCTTGCTGCAGACTGACAAACGTGTCATACGCCCGCACCAGCTCCTCTTTCTCTTCCCTTTCAGTAGCCACCACGATCTCCATTTCGGCTATGGTGCGCTTGAGACTCGAAATCTCAGTCATCAGGTTGTTCTCCTTGATTTTGAATGACCGCTTCAGCTGCTGCACCTTGGTTTCATGTTTGTGGCTGTATTGTTTGTAAAGCTCTTCAGATACCTTGGTGACCAGCTGTTCTCGGTAACGGTCCTCTGCCTCGAGTTTAAAGTGTGCAGTTTCCAGTGACTGCTTTAATGATTTTACCTCGCTGTCCTTTCCACTCAACCGAGCCTCTAAGCTTGCGATCTCGGCTTTGTGCTTGGCTTTGATCCTGTCCAACTGGACGCGACTGCTAGGCAGGTCGTTGCTGGAATTCGATGGATTCAGATCCAGAGTGCCCATGTCTACCACTGATAACCCAAGAAGGTCCTTTGACTCCTGTTTCAAAGACTCTGGTTTCACATCCCGCTTCGTATTATCGTCTTGTCTCGTCGGCTTGGCAGGCGATTTGGCAGGTGACTTATTTTGCTCAATTCTACTGCGATCTCCAATCCTACCGAGTTGTCGCGTGGCTTGATCTTCTGGCTTCAATTGTACTGCATTGGACGAAGTGGCACCAATGGCACGAGATTGATATCCAATAGGGCGCGTTTTCACTGGGCTTTTATTGCCTTGATTTTGATTGGTACCATTGTTACTTCTGGAAACACTTCTAGGCAGGATTTGGCTCTTACTCCTACTAATCGAACCCACAACACCTTCCAAAGATCTCCTTTTAGGAGCCGGCTCGTTCTCCTTATCGTCCTTGTCGACGTCAAATGGTGTTCTGCTCAGGGAAAGCATGATTTCTCGCTTGGCGCTCTCAATGTCACTGTTTCGTGATCCATGTCGCTGTGGACTCCCTGTCAAATCTGCCTCGGGTCTTTTGGGCACTGGAATCCGTTTCAGAGTAGATCCACTGATAGTATTGTGGCGGCGAAGAGCAGGGCTCGCCTGTCCAACATCCATGGCGAGTAGACGTTATGTTATAGTGCAGCTACGCGTTGCCGCAGCGTTTATTAAATTACAGCTGCATACGCACTACCATCAAACATTTTAATAGCCTTTGGGCTAGAAGTACTTTTGCCGACGAACATTGAACAGAGCACAAATTCGCTGATTTCGGTGCAGTATAGTGGCCTTGGTGTGTTACCAGCAATGTCTTTGGTGGTGCCAATATATGACCAAAATTCCATAAGCAATGCAGTATTTTGCAACATATTGTCGGCTGATGAAAAGCACTTGGTGCTGACCAAGCGCTCTAGCATCCTAATTTTTTCAGTATCATCTTCAGGGCTTGAACTTGTGCACTCACTTCCTGTGTATGGAAGTGTCAGATCAATTGTTGCATTTCAACCGCAGAAAACTACCAAGAAAAACGCTGCGTTTCCTAGCGATTGGCTTTTGTTCACATTAGAAGATGGCTCCATCCGGGTGATGTGCTACAGAAATGGGGATTTTGTTGTGTTTCAAAATGTATACTCGCAATATTCTCTATCTAAGCGTGATGCTGATGCACATATCTCTACTGTGGATCCTTCAAAGTCGTATGTGGCTGTTCGCATGCACTTTGGAGATATCATGGTATTCAAAATATCCAAAAAGTCACTTGGCCATGTAGCCAACCCAGAGGCATCATCGCAACAGGATAGGAAATCTTTGGAATCGGTATTTGAGAAAGTTATAGTCACGCAACCAACGGCTTTTGTCAATATCAAATCGATGGTTTTTGTGCCAGGATGCAAGTTTCCTACTCTGGCTGTTCTCAATGATTCACCCACTGGCCTACCATCTATTTCATTCCATGTCGTTGACAGTTCTTCACGTATCACTATGCGGAGTATAATTGAAACCATAGACGCTCAGGTCAATTTGATCGTTCCAGTCTCTGAGCCTTATGGAGGCATACTACTCCTGGCCAATGACTCTCTAATGTATGTTCCCATGTCTGAGAAGCTCCGAACTGGCGGGAGCGACGAGCATCTTCAGATAATTCAGATTCCTCTGGGAACATATTCTGATAGATTTCTCGCTCACACTGAGATTGATGCTGAGAGGTATTTGCTTGGAACTGAAAGTGGCAACCTATATCTGTTGGTGATCATTCCACACATGGATGATCCATCGTTGGTAGGGTCCTTCAAGTTTGCCCAATTTGGTACGACATCTCCTGCAACCAGTCTTGTCCATTTGTCGGCCAACTATTTTTTTGCATCGAGCCACTTTTCAGATTCGGTCTTGTTCCAGCTGGACCTGCAAAAGCGGTCGCTTACTACAATACAGCCCATTGAGAATCTCGCTGCCTTAGTCGATTGTGAGCTAAGTACTGATGCCATCGGAAACTCGATTATGTATACTTGCTCAGGTGGGCTTACTGCTAGCAGCCTCCGAAAGCTACAGTATGGATACCATTTGCATGTTCTTGGTGAAGTCTCTATGGATGTCGAAAGTCTCTGTGTGTTGAGTGATATAGTATTAGCCTCTGTTGGTGGTGCGACAAGATTTCTATCTGTTGACAAAGATACAGGACAATTCTCAGAGCTGCCATCCTGGAGCAATGCATCGAACCTTAAAACTATTGCCTGTGGCCAGATTAATGCTAGTCCTGTCCAAGTAACTTCTCAGTCTGTGATACTGGTAGGGGGTGATGTATGGACATGTCCGGGGAATATTGACATGTGCTCAATATCAGAATCTCTGATAGCTGTGGTGTTCAACAAGAATCATGTTATTATATTGGACCAGCATCTAGAGCAGGTTGCCAGCCATACATATGATAATACTATTTCTGCCATTGCGCTACTGGAGTCTGGTTTCGCTATTGGGTTTTGGGATTGTCCTTTTATTTACTTGCAAGAGGGCGATGATGAACGTCGATTAGGCATCCCCTCGCCTGCAAGTAGCATTCAGTCTGACTCTAAATATTTGTATGTTGGCACCTTTGAAGGATCAATTGAAATATTCCTACTCAAGTTTCCAGCAACGGCTTCCGCCGTAAGAACCTTTGCATGCTTTGGAACTCGAGTGGACTTGCAACTCTACGACAACAAACTCCTTGTCGTGTCGGAGGAGACCCATCTCCTTGAGTACGATGACATTCTCAAGCGACATTTTCTGCGTCCACTGCTGACAGACTCCATCCCCAGATCGGTGGTATACCTTAATGGTATGTTTGATATATATGGGCACAACAGCGCCATGTTTTCCTTTGATAATAAATTGGTGATTGGTAGTGTTGGATCGCTCGAATTAGTTGCTTCAAAATGCATCCGGTTCAACAACTGTCTTGTCAGGCGCGTCGTGTCCATTGAGCGTCTTAATGTTTTAGCATGTTTGGTTGTGTCTAGCGACCGTCTAGGAGCTTCAGCAACTTCTCACCCCATAAATGAATTGCAGCTGCTTGACTCAAATAACCTCCAGCTGCTAGATAAATATGAACTTCTAGCTGACGAAACTGGTGAGCAACTTGCCAGTATACTATCACGGGATATTTCGCTGAACGGCCTTTTAGTGGGCACAAGCCAAGGTGCTTATGACGTTGACTCGCAAGACGCCAACGATATGCAAAGTGACCAAGGCAGTGGTAGAACTCTTTTATTTGAGATTTCAAGTAATCGTACGCTGAAACTCCATGATATAAAGGAATTTCCAGCTGCTATATATTCCATAAATATCTTGGACAGGGCTGTGACTTCGCCGACCGTGAGGGCTCTTATAACTGTGGGATGGAGGATTAAAGAGCTCATGATAGCCCGCATTACTGGCGAAAAGTTCTCAATCGAAGTATTGGATGGCATAGTTTTCAAGTCTACATTGCCTATTTGCATCTCGTCCTACAATAACAATGTGGCTGTAGGCGAAGTGTACGGCCCTATATCTGCTGGCATCTACAATCCTTCTGATAATCTTCATAGCCTGGTCAAGAGCCCACCCTTAGGCTGGCTGACTAGTCTCGAAGTGGTGACGTCTGAAATTATAATTGCTGCCGATGACAATGGAAATGTTTTCAAGATGAATTATGGCGACTCAGCAGAACTTCAAATAATCCAACAGTTTCATTTGGGAGAAATCGTCAACCAAATTGTATCGATTGGTCATTCGTCTATATGGAGCGATACAGTATCGAAGACAGAGTTCAAAAACAACATTGTACCTATGGTGCTATTGATTACTGTTTCTGGGGGCTTGTATCTTTATGCGGATGTCGACCAGAGCCTACGTAAACGCATGACGGACATTTATCTTGCAATCGCTAAGTACATCCCTGCCGCCAATTTTCCTTTTGGCGGTGAGGACGCTGTGGAGGCTGTGACTACGTATAGGAGAGTCCAGGCCCCTGTTGGTGGGCCAAAATCAGTATCGTCTTCATTGGATTTTATTGATGGCGAGTTGATCCGCAGATATGATGCTGCAGACCCAGAAATTCAAACCTTAATAAAGTCAGAGGTATCTGAAGGAAGTTTTATAGACAGTTTAGTTGATCTGATATCCCGTTTGTAGGTTGCTGAAGACGAGCAATTTTCTGGGACTTTGATTGGCGAGCTGGGTTGGAATTCGGTGATTGTGGATACGAGCCAGTGCCGTCCTGCATATCCCCATGCAGATAACTTAGATTATAACAAGGTAACGGTATATGATATGCATATATGACCAAACATCTGAGTTTTTTTCGCTGCTTATTCGGAGCTGACTGGAAACAAAATTCCATTACTTATGACGGATCTTGTCACGTAAAAAGTCTCTACTAACATTGGCATCAGCTATAGGCCTTCATGTTGGCACAGATCCCCATGCATACATTAACACATGTAAACATGTGGTGCAGAACAGCGGCCGTCACTGTTGATCTGAACAAGACTACACAATAAATGCATACTATATATTCAATTTATTGAAACCACACTAATTCTCAGTATAATCCTAGACACGTATTGCTAGTTGCAAATCGGTTTACTGTATTAGGCGTTGTCAACCTCAGCTGGGCTACATACCTTCTTGCAAGAAGCGCAGGCACACTGTCCCTTAGCACAAGAGCAGGCGCTGCCAGAGCAGCTAGAGCAGTTTGAGCATCCACAAGTTCCACTAGACATTTCGATTTAAGATCAGGTAATAATGAAGACAGATACGGTGGAGTTGCTGCCTTTTTATAGTTGGGGAAGCCCCCGTGGCTCAGGGTTGACAGAGGATCATGCATCGGGTGACGTAGCTGATCCAGGACTCTAGTGTGCATATACTAAAAAATACAAGCCACAACATGCAAGCCTATGTGGCAGCAGTGTGTCCATTGCCGGAATCACCACCAAAATCAACAACGTCTCCATCCAGCATCCAAATATTTGGATAAATCTCAACGGTATGTCGTCCATAATTTAACCAAAAAAAAAATAATAAAAAAGACTAATAAAACATCTGTTGCAAGTCTTTGGCATCCTCTATAGTAGTCAATAACGAAGAATCGTCCATAATCGCTTATTCATGATTCACGTAGGGTTGTAGATCTCCTGGTGCTATCTCTCAATACCCTTGACGGTGTAGCAAGCACACCGGCAGGATCAAGCAGGCCGCGATTATATCGGCGACCGGTGGTAGCCGAAACCTTTGCATAGGCATTAGCCACTTGTTGTTTGACCTCTGCAGGCCACAGCTTGCGGCCAAGCATGATACCGCTGTCAACATCACCCCTTGGTTCATTGGCTGGTGATCCTTTCCATTTCAACTTGCATCCTTTAGCTAGATCCTTTGCCACATCAGCGGAGCACCACTCTGATTGCCAGGGCTGATCGGCCATACCAGACAGATGGCTAAATATTCCTGTCGACAAGGCAGCATCAGAATAGCCACCTTCCAATAATGACAACACCTTGCCATCAGAAAATTTATTGGCCAGACTCATTGAATCTGCCGTGAATTTGCTGAAAAATCCTGTTGGGACCGACACTTGGTGCCGCTGCATGGATAGGTGCTCATACTCTGACGCATCAAACCCAGCAGAAATAATTATTAACGGCTTGAAATGGTTAGTCGATTGCCGTCCACGCTCCAAGAATTCACTGGCTTTGTCAAGCAAAATACGATAATTATCACGATAGATGCGATTGAAGTCTGACTCATCTTTGTATGGTTGCAGGTGGACATTCCAAATTGCCATTCCATGGGCCATAACACAAACTGACGCATTTTTAATATTCTCAGCAGTAGCAAAGCCATACTCAGTTGGGAATGAATTAATATCGTGTAAACTGAAATATCCGAATTGTAATTTTGGTTTGGGTGGTGGCTGCTTGGATTGTTTAGAGTCCTTTGATGTTTGTTTCCTTTTCGACTTTGCTTTCAATGGCGAACTATCGTCGATACTGGTGTCAGAAATATCCTGGGTATTGTTGTGGTCATCGTTGTTTTCATCGTCATCGTCATTATCATCATCATCATCGTTATCGAAGCCAGCTAGTTTCCAGCAAATGTCTTGACTGCCGTCACCGTGATGTAAATCAAAATCTAAAATTACTGCATGAGTGATGTCATAATTGTCGTAGGCATATTGAACCGCAATATGCACATTATTAATTAAGCAGAATCCAGATGGTACGCAGGGGTGCGAGTGGTGGCCTGGTGGACGCACAGACAAAAATATTCTGTCTGGCCATTCGGCGTTGTAGAGCCTGTCTACAGCAACCTCAGTAGCCCCCACCACACCCTCTAGGGCATCAATTGTTTGCCGATTCAGGTAGATGTCACCATAGTTCCAGTCTAGCGGCACCTCTACTTCGGAGTTAGCAAGCTTCTGAGCGCTTGCTTCGCACAGGTCTGTCAGAGTTTGAGCCCATTTCTTACCATGGACCCGTGTGACATGTTTAGCAAACAACGATGACCTTCCATCGCTAACATCAATCTTGAAATGGCGAGGAAACTTGGCCATTGCAAGTCCGATACCCAGTGACGCAGCCATTAGCCGCTGCGGTCGCTCGACAATGGAGTCTACATATTTCTTAGACACCCAGTGGCGAGAAAACACATGGCGATAGCTCAAAGGACTCAATAATACTAAAACTTGGTTCCTCGGGGGAATGGGTTCCCCTGCGATATTTAAATGTTTTTCGAATGCAGCAAAAAACTCTGTCAATTCTCGGTCATCTTTGGGGGGCTCCACGTTGCCAATCACCTTGTTTTGTGGTGTTGCCGGCACCTTAACGGTTGATTCAGGAGGTGTAACAGCTGGCTCTTCAGGAGTCTTAGGTTCGACTTTGACTAATGGAACAGCACTTTCAGGCAATATTTGTGCTTTGTTTGGAATAATATCAGATGTGACAGGTTGTGATTTTAATGGTTCATCAACATGCGTCTGATCTGATTCTACTTTGACGTGTTCTTCCGACGACGCATCAGGATGGGTTACCACTTGTTGCGATTCACTTCCAAGCTCCAGGGATGACAGTGCCTTGGCAAGCTCATCATCATTAATATCGAACGAGTCTTGGTTACTGGTTTCATCCAGTTGTTGGCCAAACTGAAGTTCGTCGTCACTGTCATTGAGAAACTCAACAAAAGAAGTGGGTAGGGAATTCTGGATATCCTCCTCAGTCCAGTGAGTCCAGAACTGCGAATTAGAACGGTCCCGCTCACTCATCTTTTTATCATCAAGTCTGCGGAATGAATTCGTCTGAGACCCGTTGCCGTGGTTATATATATATATATATGGTAAGTACGAAATGATGAGATGCGACGCGCGGCGTGATAACGCGTCGGAGATTAGATATGACATGCAGTGTATTTATTCTGTCAATATGAACAACTAAATCGTTCAATGCTGCACTTCACACCGCCGAATAGGCCTCAATTATATGGGTGGCGTCTGCAAGTGCAGTCTGCAGGTTCTCGTCTGTTTGGCTTTGTCTTTCGAGAAGTTGTGCCATTTCAAGTTTATTGGCTGCTGTGAACCTGAAATAGCATACATATATGAATAAGTACACAACATTGCATGACAAGAGACATTTCGAATGTAGTGAAATGCTCGACGAGCTATCAAATTCTTGTTTCAGACTGTAAATAATTTTGCTGATTGCTTCAGGGTGAAACATTTTGATTGATATCACCATGAGCGTAAACAGGGCAGCATAGTTGATATCTGAATCCATTGGGGACTTATTCAACAGCTGGATTATGAGCGAAAAACATTCTGCTGCCACATTGTCTACTGATGAGCCGAACCGAAACACAGTGACAGCCAGCAGTCTCAGCAATGGAAGAGTTATAGTGGTGTGATTGGATATACAGACCTTGAACCCCTGACTATTTGCTATTTTCGTAAACGAAGACACGAAATGGTCGCAATCAAGATCATGTTTTCGACTCGACTGGTACACTCTGGACAGGCAGCTGAGACGAAGGATATACAAGGTGGCCAGAACAGTGGCCTGTTTCTCTGGTCCTAGAATGGCAATTGGACGAGTGCACTCTGATATACTTTCGTATAGAACTGTCTCTGCTTCTGTGATCAATTTTCGATATTCGTCGACCGATGACAAGTCAACGGTGGGAATTTCTAAAAGCTTGGCTCGAATCAAAAGCTTGAATCGGCAGAGATACCGTCTGGCAATTTCCAAGCATTGTGAAGATGTCATAGTTGGGCCAGCCTTTGCATATGGACCTTCTTATAAAGCCTCCATATATATTATGCGAGCCTTGTGCAAAAAAGATTATGGACAATATGCCAAGCGACGCTAAGTGCAAATGCAGGAATAAATCTAAAGCACGTCTTATATGAGGTATTTATTACATGTGGTACAATTCAACTATTGACATAACCTTGTCCAGACAGACAGTATATTATGGTGCTGACATAATTATATTCATTCTGACATGCATACATGCACTTTACATGACTTGGTCCAGCAGCATTAATAATGACTCTGAGGTCAACCAAAGTATCTACCACAAATACACTCAGGCTCTTGCAGCTTGTGACGAGCAATCCGAGCAGTCCTGGCTTTTCGTCCTGATATGCCACCGTCCACACTGGCTCATTACAAATAGTGTAAAGTATGCACCCCACAATATAGACTGATATGTACTGAGTGCGCAGTAATTCCCAGACTGCCGCACCCTATACCAGTCAAACCAGACCTTTCCTTTGCACATCGACTGACCAGTGGCGACGAAGCAAAGCAGTGATCGCATTTTATTTAATACCAGACCGCTTCATTTATAGATAAAAGCATTTGACTGGCAAAGCCGTTATTTTTCAAAGACTCGGCAACCCAGCGACAAAAAAAGCACTGCAGTGGCGACATATTTACTAAGCTCTGTAAACCAATATATAAGCCGACAGCGACAACAACCGACAGGACCGAACAAGACCCAGTTCAGCCAAAAGAAAGTAAAGCAAAAAACCCCCGAAAGCATCACAGCCATTGGACGACCGCAGTCAAACCCACCAGCATGTCAAACGAAGTGGTAGGCAAGCTGTACAGCGATGTCATAGAAGGAGTAGTCGCAGAGTCTCGCATCGATTTCGAAGACTCTGGAGTAGACGAAGCAACACTCCAAGAGCTTAAAAAGATATGGCAGCAGCGGCTTAGTGCACTCAATGTAGCCCGGCTTCCATGGGATGACGCTGACACCAGTCTGGCCCCAACAGGCGATGTATTTTTTGGAATGCAGAGCGATGCGGGAGTGGCCGCCAGCCAATCCAGCGATGGGCCTGAGGACATCAAAATCAAGAACGAGCCCGGTATTTATGGCGGTGGTTCTAACCCGCCAGGTGCTTTACCTCAGCAGTTCCAGCAGTATCAAGACTCTCGAGCCCCTATACTCCCACCCCATAATGGAGCCGGACTGGTTTTACCAGGCGGTGGCCAAATCACACAAACAGATGGAGCGGATGACTCGGATGGTCTGAATTCCGATCTGGACGACTCCGAAGACGACGAGCTCAACTCTGGAGCCGAAGATGACGACGACGAAGGCGGCATGATCATGCTGTGTCTGTACGACAAGGTGCAACGTGTCAAAAACAAGTGGAAGTATGTTCTTAAAGATGGTGTTGCCAATATCAATGGGAAAGACTATGTGTTCTCACGAGCGTCTGGAGAGTCCGAGTGGTAGCTGTTATTTATAATGAATATTTATGATCTGCACATTTTGTAGCGTGTACGTACAAGTTTTGAGCTTGAGGGCCAATCTCGCTGTAAAACACTAATATCCTTGCACGCATATTATAATTGCGTCACTTACAATTTAGAGCTTGTTTTTTATATTTTATTTTTCATTTGTTTTTGTGGGCATAATAAATGATCGCTCATCTGATTTAATGTTTTGCAGCTTGCCTGTTTTGGTGCGCCCCAGCCGTTTTGGCATCTTGTCATTATGGACAGCTTCAGCAACCTGCAATGGGGGTCTGGAGGGTCGGGCTCCAGATCTGGTTCGCAGCCAAGTTCAGCAGCTTCGAGTAAGCCGCCGACTCCTCGTCCTGGTTCGGGATTGGATTCTTTTGCCAGTTTGGTTGGCGGATCCAAGCCAAAGAAGCTCGAGTCTATGTCGCTGTTGGAGCGACAGCAACACCTCAAAACGACACAGGCCACGACTACGACGGCTGTTCCCACTGCTTGGTCGGGAATTGATTTATTAGATGGGTTGGACGATTCGTTACCACCGGTTTCACAACATCAACAACAACAACAACAGTCGCAATCGGAATCGCATCAGGTAGGATCAGATAACATCGACGATCTGTTTGAGGTGTTCAATCGACCCGCCGAGCCGTCACCACCTCCTGTGCCTGCCAAAGTTACTGAACCTGTACAACCGTCATTCAGCTCGTCAGCTCGGTCGACTCCTGCACCGAGTGGTCCCTCCAGTGGACCTAATAGTGGTAGATCAACCCCTAGAAATCCTAGGCAGACACCTGATGGTGCCATCCAGCTGCCCATATCTCGAGGAGGCACTCCTATGACTGGCTATGGCAGTGAATTTGGTGGCATTGATGAAGATGATGACAGGGAAATGGACGATGGTGCAGACCCCAGAGACCCATACATTGCCGAGCTAGTTGATATGGGGTTCACAGTCGATCAGGCCAAGCAGTCGTTGAGCATGACCGATAATGGAATCGATGTTCGCCAGGCAGTGGATATATTAATGGAAGAAGCTCACCGCAGGTCGACAGGAGAGTCGTCTCCTAGAAAGCAGTCTGGAGATAGACGATCTCAGGCTCGACGAGATGAGCCTGACATAGGCAAGCTTGCCCAGGATTTTTCATATCAGTTCATCTCCAAGGCTGGCAGCCTGTTTAACCAGGGCCGTAAGAACCTGGCCAAGGCTATTGAGACATACAATGTTCCCCAAGATCGTGATGGAACTCCTGCATGGATGCGAGACGCTCGAAAATATGAACAGAGATCAACTCGTTTGCCTGAACCTACAATAGAAGCTGATGCGCCTCGTCGCCGGCCTCAGCAAAAGTCAAATGCCAATGAGGAGCCAGTCACCGACGAAGCGTTGATGCTGGAGGCTGATTCGAGGCCGCGACCACGAGCGCGGCAAAGACCCCACCATGACGATATGGACGTACAACTGCACGCGCCGTCTACGCAGAATACACCTGCATGGGCATCTCAAAGCAGGAGAGAAGCAGCAAGTTCTGCTGCAAAGGGCTCGGCTGACGATAGAGACATCAGGGCCTCGTCTGAGGGAGCTGCTCCAACAAGGGCGCAACTTTTCCGAGAGCGCCAGCAACAACAACGGCAGGCGCCTAATAAAAAATCACTTCTCGGAGACGATAATGAAATGTATGTTTCTTCGTCTCGAAGACGTCCTGCATCTCATTCTCCCCAGCCAACTGTCAATTCGAGTGCCAAGTCTGAACCACCATCAGCCACTTCTGCATCAGCAAGGCCGGTTCCAAAGGCAGCAGCACCTGCAAAGCAGCCTTCAAAACAGCCTTCAAAGCCAAAAGTACAGAGGCAGCCGATTGCAATTTCACCCACAGCTCTTGAAATGTCGGCCTCTTCGCGTGAGTCAGGTGGACAAGCATTCAAGAGAGGTGATTATGCTCAGGCAATAATTTCCTACACCCAGTCATTGCAGTCGATTCCTCCAAAGCACTTATTGAGAACTATTTTGCTATCGAATAGAGCCAGTTGCTATTTAAAGTCAGGAGATGCAAAGTCTGCATTTAACGATACGGAAGAGGCCATTCTCATCATTGGGCCTGGCCTCGGGGATGGCGAAGAAGCCGAACCCAATAAGCCTCTTAAAGAAATCTGGTCAAAGGTGATGACCCGAAAAGCAGAAGCATGTGAGCATTTGGAGCGTTTTAAGGATGCCCTCGAAGCATGGAACCTGTTGCTAAACAATGGATTCTCCAATAACACCGCATTAGAGGGAAAGCGCCGTTGCCAATCAGCATTGCAGCCAAAGCCCAAGCCAGCTCCTAAGAAAGCACCCAGTAGCACAAGTTCAGATAGTGGGCCCAAGTCTGCTGCTGGACGAGCAGCTCTCGAGAGAGTTAAGAATGCCCATAGGTCTGCAGAGAAGTCCGATTCAGAGAAATACGCTTTGCTAGATGTTGTTGGCAGTCGTGTTGAAGGATGGAGACATGGTAAAGAAGATAATCTACGTGCATTGATCGCGTCCTTGGACACCATTTTATGGCCAGAGGCCGGATGGAAGAAAGTATCTCTTGCCGAGCTAGTATTGCCAAAAAAGGTCAAGATAAACTATATGAAAGCGGTGGCAAGAACGCATCCTGACAAAGTATCATCAGATGCCACTACTGAGCAGAAGATGATTGCCGAAGGAGTCTTTATAACCCTCAACAAAGCTTGGGATCAATTCAAGACCGCCAATGGTCTGTCATAGGCTATAGCATAAATAATAATCGATAGAATGTTTTTTTTTCTTTTTCTTTTTTTCTTTTTTTTTTTTTTTGTTGTTAATTTCCATACGATATCCTTCGAGTCATACTGCAATGGTGCTTTCTTCCGATAATGCAGCATTATATCTGTCTAAAGCAGTGTTAACAGATACGACCAGAGGAGCCAGAGAAGTCTTAGCCTTGGCCTGTTCTTCGATTGTAGGAGCAGCTTTGGTGACAGCATCAATACGATCCAAACTTTTGGTCAGACTGCCTGCCAGTTTAGCGACAGATGCTGCTTGACTGGCATCCCCGGATAGAAAAGCTATCCAAAAGTGTCGTAAGAATTCTATGGTTGTGGCATGGCATATTTGCACTTGGTCTAGCAACCGCTTATCGGAGTCGGTTTCCCATTGCCCATTGCCACTGTTGTTCTTTTCGTTGATTCTTTGGTCGATGATGGACTGGATGTCTTCGCTTGCCGCCTTTATGGATTCTGAAGCGTCATCGCCGACATGCTGGAGATTGATCTTGTCATGCAGTTGTTGAGATAATTCTCGATAAATAGGGCCAGTATCAACATGGGCTAGTGTTTTGGATACTGATTCATTGGCAGCCGTAATGCTCTCATCTAACAAATTGAGCTTGATGTGAGTGTCTTTGGCAGCTGCAGATTCCAAATCTGCCAGTTTAAGCTGCTCTTCTAAAGCGACCGACTCCTCAACATCAGCCTGAGAGTTGCCAGAAATGATCCTTACTGGAGAATTGCCAAACAGCATACGCTGACTAAGACTGTTCATAGACCTAATGAGTGACACAGCATTTCTATCAGATTTTCCTGGCTGCATGGTTATATCTGGAGTGTTTCCCAGCTTTTGAGGGTCATTCTCTTCGTTACCTTCGATATCAAGGTACTGCGGTACCCTGGTGTTTTCATGGGCTGCAGTCGACTTTCGCTTTACACCTGCAAATGCAAACATCTCTTCCTGTTCGTCTTCATATTTCGTCAAGTACTTTGAGTCTAGAATCGGATCGACCGCATGGGCTGTGGGCACCTTCTCACCTCTCAGTCGCAGGTATAGTCGAGACATGAAAAACCTCTCCCAGAACTTGCCTTCACTCATATCGGACGGGACACTGTCGTTGTAAGCCTGCTGCACAATAGGGTATTGGTCAAATATATCATGGATTTTTTCTCTTGTAAGCGACACATTAATACGATTATCGGATCCAGTAGTTGGCTTGATCGTTCCGAGCACATTATAAGCACCTCGCTTCTGGGATGATGTCAATGCAAACGAACGCAGCAAGTGCACTCTGGTGCTCCAAAACTTCTGGTGAGCCAGTCCTCCACTTATGACGGCCTCTCTGAAAGTCGTCATGAGAGCCTTATTGGATCTTAGCAGCTCTTCCTGCAGTTGCATGTTCTCCAGCAGTCTTGCAGAATCCAGATCAACAATGGCTTGCTTGACTGATGAACCATTTTCACCATTCATATTGCCTGGAGGCCCAGGAGTCGCACTAGTGCCTGGCGTAGCGACTCCTGGGGTGCCATTGGCCGGAGTCGCCGAAGCAGATGTGGCAGCATTCTTCCTCGTGTCCTGAATGAGCTTTTGGAGAATGGTCTTGAGCTCTTCCAAACTTTCTCGATTATCAAGAAAAAACTTGATCTTGGAGATTGGCTCTCCTTCAAAGCACAGCAGTTGCAGCTGGGCACTATCTGAAGTTGCCGGGCTTACTCGCAGCTCTAATTGTTAGCTTCGAACAACCAGTCAGTAATGCTGAACAGAACAGAACTTACGATCTACAGTGGCCAGACTCAGTCGAAGCACCTTTTCAGACGATGACTGGCCATTATTGGGAGTCCATGTCAGCACCTTGTCGTCCTTGCTAACCTGAATGACTCCCGGCTGCTTCTTATACTTGGCCCCAAATGACGGCATGGATCCAGGGCGAGTTGCTACACCGAGTATATATATATATACAGATGTAGATATACGCATATCCCAAATGCATTGCCCGAAATGGACGAGGTGCGGCAGAAATTTGAAATTTCTATAGTGGACATTTTTCACTGCACTTTTCTGTACACCAGTTATTAAGATTTGCAATGTCTCGACCTACTGTGATTGGGCTTGCTTTTGGTAATACGACGTCGTCGATTGCTTTTGAGAAAGACGGCAAAGTCGAGCTGATTGCCAACCAGGATGGTGACCGAGTGATTCCCTCGATTATCTCCTACGTTGGCTCGGACGAGTACCATGGAGTTCAGGCCAAGAACCAGCTTATTCGAAATGCCAACAACACTGTTGCATACTTCAGAGACTTTCTGGGAGTTGCTTTCGATAAGATTGATCCTACCAACAACCATGCCTCGGCTCATCCTGTTCAGGCTGAGGGACAGACCAGTTTTAACTTGAAGACTGAAACTGACGACGAGGAGTCTGGCGAGGTGAAAAGTGCCCATCCAGTGTCTGCTCACCAGATCGCTGTTCGACATCTCGACCGATTGCGAGAGTCTGCTGCAGACTTTATCGGAAAGCCCATCGATGGAGCTGTCATTGCAGTTCCTACCGACTACAACGAGGAGCGACGAAACGCTATCGTCAAGGCTGCCAAGGATGCCAACCTAAAAATTCTTCAGGTTATTAATGAGCCTACTGCTGCTCTTTTGGCCCATGTGTCTGCCGTTGCTCCTACTGACAGTGTGGACAAGACCTATGCCGTTCTCGATTTTGGAGGCACTCGATCTGACGGAGCCATTATTGCATCGCGAGGTGGTATTTTCACGATTCTGGCCACTGTGCACGACTACGAGTTGGGCGGAAAGAAGCTGGATGAAGCTCTGGTTGATTACGTTGCCAAGGACTTTGAGAAGCAGCACTCTATTGACCCCAAGACTGACGCTCGAGCAGTTGCCAAGCTGTCTGCTGAAGCCGAGACAGCCAAGAAGACCCTTTCAAACACAGGATCTGCTAGTTTTGCAGTGGAGTCTGTGACCCAGGGTATTGATTACAACACATCTATCAATCGTCTGAGATTTGAACTTGCAGGACGAGCTGTGTTTAACCGATTCGTTACATTTGCAGAGGAGCTTGTCAAGAAGGCTGGCTTGGACGTTTTGGACGTTGACGAGGTTTTGCTGGTGGGAGGATGCTCTTCCATTCCAAAGATTGCCTCATCCATTGCATCTGTGTTTGACGACAACGTCACTACTATCGTTGCTCCAAGCTTGGACTCCAAGGCCATCCAGCCCGATGAGACCATTGCTCGAGGTGCAGCTATCCAGGCATCTTTGATTTCCAGTTACGATGATGACGAGATCACCGAGTCTCTTCAGCCAGTTGTCACTGTTGCTCCACACACCACCAAGGCGCTCGGTATTCAAGTTGGAGGAGGCGACTTTGTGCCAATTATTGAGAGCCAGACTGCTCTTCCAATCCGAAAGACTCTTACTGTCAAGGCCACTGCCAGTGATGTGCTGGTTGCTGTCTATGAGGGAGAGTCTGCCATTGAGGTTTCCAAGGTTGAAAAAGAAGAGAAGGAGGCTGCTGAAGACGACGAAGACGAGTCGGACTGGAGCGAGGACGAGGATGAAG
Source organism: Sugiyamaella smithiae (assembly GCA_030579815.1). Lineage (NCBI taxonomy): Eukaryota > Fungi > Ascomycota > Dipodascomycetes > Dipodascales > Trichomonascaceae > Sugiyamaella > Sugiyamaella smithiae. The sequence goes on from JAKTRV010000002.1 coordinate 1,383,356, forward strand.
AGATCCGAACCAAGGTCGTCAAGGCTGGTGCTAAAATAGCCGAAGTGGCTCTTAAGGGCCTTTCTGGCAATGAGTCTGTCGAAGTCATTCTCAACATCACTCGTGACCTCAAGCTGCAGGTCGCTGCCAGAGCCGGTGCTGTTGCCGCTCGAGGAGAATGCTCTGCCGCTGAAATTGCTGCATAGACTGTAATTATTCTATAGATAAATAGCTACTGATATAAAATACTGCTAATTGTGACCTTCGTCCATACCATTTAGGCTATACGCACGGGTCGAGTTCCCAGGGTAGGGGTTCCTCAATATTAGCCAGGACATTCATTTTACGATCTCACCGTTTAACATGAGCTTTGGAGGTATCCAGAGCCAGCAGATGGCTCAGCAGAGGCTAGCCCAGCCACCACAGCCACATCAACAAACACACCAGGGCCCGCCAATACAACAACAGCAACAACAACAGCAACAACAGCAGCAGCAGCAACAGCAGCAGCAACAGCAGCAGCAACAGCAGTTGTTTCAAAAGGCCCAGCAACCGTCTTTACAATCGGGTTTCCAAGCGTTCAGCGCAATGCCTGCTCCAGCACAATTGGGCACTGTTGGACTGGGAAATGGTATGATGGGATCATTAGGTGGCCAGCCTGGAACTGCGGGTGGATACGGTGCAGCATCAGCAGGAGCAGCATTTTCACAGGCATCTCAAGGACCAAGCATGGGATCAATACCTTCTATTGTTAATGTGTGGAAATGGAATCTGGATGAGCAGGTTGGCATACTCAGAGAGCTTATAGACCGATACAAGTATTTATCTGTGGATTGCAAGTTTCCAGGCATTATTGCTCGTCCCATAGGAACATTTAAGAGCATATCTGAGTACCATTACCAGACGTTACGATGCAATGTTGACATTTTACGAGCGATCCAGATTGGCCTGACTATTTCTGATGAGTTTGGTAACCATCCTATTGGAGGACCCAGTACTTGGCAGTTTAATTTCGACTTCAACCTGAAGCAGGACATGTGCTCTCAGGATGGCATCGAGCTGCTTCGACAGAGTGGCATTGATCTGGCCAAGCACGAGACAGACGGCATTGACCCTTTTGCATTTGGCGAGTTGCTCATCAGCAGTGGGCTTTTACTCGACGAGTCAGTCAACTGGATTACATTTCACAGTGGGTACGACTTGGGGTATTTGCTGTCGATCATGGTCAATTGCGAGGTCCCAGTAGAAGAGAGAGGATTTCTCAAAACACTAAAGACATATTTTCCTACAGTGTGGGACGTCAAGCTGATCACAAAGACGTTCAAGCTGTCGAATAAAAGCCAACTTGCGGAAGTTGCCAAGGATTTTGGAATCAGAGGTATTCCTGGGATGGCCGGATCTGCCAACGGACTCAATCAGGCAGGTACCGATGCATTGATCACCAACGGTTGCTTTTTCGATATCAAGCACATTGTGGGCGATAGCAATCTTGCGACCGTGAAGAATAGCCTTTTTGGACTAGGAGATGGCATCAATGACGAAGAAGCTACACCTCCATCTACAAATGTTCCTCCCGCAGCCTCGGCTGGTAGCAATGCTGCTAATGTCTTTCAATTTGGTAAGATGGGTGGGGTTTAGACGTCATTTCGAGGCTGATATACACACTAGACCAAAATCAGAGAAAGCAGCGGCGGTTGATTCGGCCTGTGCTGCACACTCACGACCATGTATGCTATGTAATTTAAATGACGACTTTCTGTTGCGGCTAAAACAATTGGCTTTAATAACTAGAAACAACCCAGACGTATGCAAACAGTGTCTACAACCTTCTAGGACAGGTGTCGGATGTCTCGAGGACATCATCTATAGGACATAATCTATAGGCCAAGCCTTGTTCTAGAAGAACCCTCATCGGGTACCCCGCAATGCGCCCGCCCCGCATGCACTGATAAACCGCCTCGGCCCCGCAATGAAGAGCAGTTTTGGTCAGATTGGACTTGAATTGCTGCAATTGGATGATTTGTGGGCTGCTTGATGAGGTTGATTCGTCAATTGTCAGCTGTATACTTACAATAAGCAGGTACAACAGTTTCAGTAGAGCAGTACCGTACGAAATACCGTGGATATTCAGAATCAGCGAGGGCCAATTACAACGATGGCTGCTTATCACAAAACCGTCTATATACAATAGCCACGTACACGATCGATACACCGTATAAAACTGCACAACGCACTTACCTAGCACTAGATTCGCTAGGTGGGGTTGACAACTGCACCACAGTATAGGCATGGTATAGGCATAGAACAGGCACAGAATAGGCTGCAGTTGATCAACCCCCTTCTTGGTGTCCGCAACCGCACCCAGACTCCACAGTTTGGCAGGCGGCGCAACTCTTGTGACGTAGCACTTGTGACGTAGCAATCACCATGGAACTGCCAATTTGCTCGCGCTACGCCGGTCACCGTTTCATCCGCACAGGTGGTACCCTAACTGCGACTGACGCTAGAAGATCTCCAGCTCGCTGACAGCAGTCCCTAGCCTCCAAGGGTTCTAGTGGGCCCTCACCCTGGCAGGCATCTTTTCCCCATAAGGAACCCTCAAACGCCTTGGCGGCGCACACCAGACATGGTGGTGTTTTAGTAGAGGGCCAGGCAATGACAACCAGGGTACAACTGCGAGCCCCAAACCACCAACCTGTAAGCCAATGAAACCAGCAACCAGGCAACCACCGTACAGCTAAACGGCGACGAAACAGCGACGAAACACCCTTAGTCTGATAGCCCGACAATCTGGGCTATCACACCAAGCGAAGATCGTTTCCAACGGCCAAACCAGTTTAACGATGCAGATTCCCATGGTAATCACCGTTTGCATCTGCACCGAAAGGTGGTGCACTGCACCGATCGGCAGTTTTGCATGGCCAAATTAAACAACCCTTACGCCATGCCCCAAAACAGTCTACAGGTTTCCCCCCAAAAAAATAAAATCCTCCTAAATTATTACATGTTATTAGAGATCCGAGGATAAATGCACCTCATGTAGCGGCCCACCAACCGAAGGGTCTCCCCACTATTAACGTTTATATATGAGTAGCTGGTCGGTGGCACTCATCTCAATTGCTGACCATCTCGAATTTATCTTGGTAGGATTGGTATTGATCTAGTGGTTGCCAGTTTGGACTTGAAATTTATCTCTGTGCGTAAAACAACACCTCAAAAAAAAAAAAGAGATCGCCTCAGTCAACCGTTTCAGGACGTACATTTCAGTGGCCCTCAAAGTGGCTCTTAACGTGGCTCCTATATCTGCTGGATCCAGAACTACATATACGTGAAAAATTACTATTCCAGATTTTGCAGCATCAAACGGATAGTTGATAAGCAAAAAATTTTCAACCTGCTTTAACCACTATCCTAGAAAAGGCCCCCCCTTTGTTCAAACTATCTAGTGGAACTATCTAGGTTAATCTCACACAATATTATTTCGACTAGCAGTACCCCTTGCTTGTTGATACTAACAGGTGTGAAGCATACAGCGTGTGTGTGTGTGTGTGTGTGTGTGCCGTGCATTAACACAGTGTAACTAGGCCTGCTTCCTGCCGCTAACTGTGGGAGTGCATGTTGCAGTGCGGGTCCTGGCCTGTGGTTTTCTTTTAATTTAGGGATTTATTTGTTTTTCGACTTCCGTTTGAGATGATTGACAGACCCAAGTCACTTTTGTTTGGTGGCCAGTCTCCTTTTCACAGCAGATCCGACGGCGTTGCCCCCCCTCCACGGTCCCCTAGACGATCCAATAGTACAAAAGGTCCTAGTGATTCGCCTACCAAACGGTTAGCTGACTCGCGCAAGGTCAGTTTTGATACTCCTCCACCGCCGACTCCACCAAAATCTATCCAGCGAGCCAGTTATATAGCGCCCGAATCTCCACTACGAGAAAGCATAGTTTTTCCTCCTGACAGCGACTTTCTGGTCGATCAGAAGCCGGCAAGAGCATCTTGGTATACACCTCCAGCGACCTCCAACAGTGGGCCAACCGCCCTACCTCCGTCGCCAAAGCCTATTCTGGCCCGATCAGCGAGCCTGAGACAGGCCATCCGAAACTCCATTCCGTCATCCCCTTCCCAAAGCATAGAATCGACTGATTCCAAGTTGAGTTTACCGACTTCCATGGCCACCAGCACTACTTCGGCTGAAATGGGCAGCTCTGGCCCGTCATCGTCGTCGTCGCCTTCAAAAAGCATTGGGGCGCCGTCTATCCAGCGGTCCACGACTCCGTTGTCGGTACTACGAACCAATTCCAGCACGAGCTCGGCACAGCGCACTTCGTTGAACGGATCCAATCTTCCTCCTATGAATGGAGTATGGCTCGACGATGACGATGAAGAAGACGAATATCCTGATAGCACTCGCACCAGAGTCAAGTATCTAAATGCAGCGGGTCTTAGCAAGCTGGACCTAACAAAATCTGGCCATATGAGGTCTCGAAATTCTTCCATCACATTTTCGTCTTTCAGAAAGGGATTTTCTAGAAGAGAAGAGCCTGTAGCCACCGTCACTCGAAGTCGGTCAGCATTGGGCTCTTCAGTTCTGGCTTCTTCTTCACATCAGCAGCATCAGCAGCAGCAGCATGCAGCGTCTTCTCCGGCTGCTAGTCCTAAAAAGATGTTTGCGCCTAGAACTGCTGGTCCAGTTCTATCTCCTCAACCGAGCTTGTCTGATAGCAATAGTGGGATCAAGACTCCAAGCTCGAGCAGCTCGCACAGCAGAACTTCTTCTGCCACTAAGCTGCTGAGGTTTTTGGTGTCAAGTCCTTCTCCCAGTCCTCACACTCACCATCGTCAGTTGTCAAAAGACCAGATCTCCCATCCGACAAATTTCATGCATACTGACCACGGTAATGGCAAGCCTGCCAGTACCACCTCTCAAATTCCCGCCAAATCACCGTCCAGATCACGGTCTTCGTCGGCTGCTGCCACGGTATCGGCGCCAAAATCACCTTTTATGACAAAACCTATGACCCCCACGACATCTACGACCTCAACGACATCTACTGCCTTCAAGCACAAGGCCACTACGACATCAAAGCTTTCTAAAGAAAGCATTTCTCACCCGACAAATTTTGTTCATGCGGGCCACGTTGACGCCTTTGGGTCCGTAGCAGATCTAACTCGTCAGTTGTCGGCCAAGTCCAAAAAGTCGATTATGGAGAGCCCTCGAACCCGACTGTCCCTGGGATCGGCTGTTAACAGTCATATCCGGTCTAATTCAAACAGCTCGCTTTCAACTGGCTCTCCAGCAACCTCGTTGACTCCGCCAACTGAGGGAACCAACTCCCCTGACGGCTTCTTCTCTACGCCTCCCGTTCCACCTCGTGCCCAGAGATCTTTTGGCAATGGATCAGCTATAAAGCAGAAGCCCGTGCTGTCTCATAAGCAGTCGTCTGACTCGTTGGGGTCTTGGGCTGCTCCCAGCACTGACTTTATGGAGCAACAGCAGTGGCTTTTGAGGCATGCACCTGAAATGGATGCCTCGCCGGCGTCGACCAACGCTCGCAATCCATACAGCACTCCGATTGTTCCTCAGGGTCCAATTCGAAGTGGATCACGATCTGCAAACGTTTCAAGCCACTACGACGGTCACCAGTCTGTGCTGCTTCCTTCCCCAGTAATCTCCAACATGCCTCCGTCGAGATCCAACCCGTCTCTGCACCAGGAAATCATGGAATATGACAGAGGGTTTGTCAGCACAGATTTGCACGATGTACAGGAAGAAACATGGTTCTAGTGTAAAATGTATTTAGTGAGATTAATATTTATTTACAATGATTGCTGCTCCTAGTTCATATACTAATATAGTAGTAGTACATACCACACCTCTCCAGCCTCACCATCCATCATGACTGACAGACTCACCCAACTTCAGACCTGTGTTGATCAGGTAGGTGCTGCCAAAGACGCAAAACATGACTGACACAGCTGCTGACGCAATTCTACTCGTCCATCAACCATATAAGTAGACACCATGACTTTGAGCCGGTGGGAAACGAGCCCAAGGTCACTGATCCCAACTATCAGCCAGACGACCCAGAAACATTCAAAAGTATGTTTTGTATTATAACCTAAATTCTAACGCAGATGGAATGGTCGAATTGGCCCGAGATATAGTACTGAAATCGCAGCAGATTGAGGTTCTTATAGACAGTTTGCCGGGAATTGGAATTTCAGAAGACGCCCAAATGGCTCGAGTTCGAGACCTGCAGAACCAACTTGAAGCAGTCAACGCCGAGAAGGAAACCGTATTAGAAGAACGGCAGCAGCTTTTGAAAAGTTGTGACTCACTAATTATCCAAGTAGCTAAAGAAAAAGCCGAGATAGATCGAAGTTGAGCCTACTTAAGAGACGGCGCTGAACGGGCCGAACTTTGCGAATGCTGCTCTGTGGCTGGCAAAGCTGCCTCGTATGGTGCTTCCTCTCGTACTTCTTCTAGAGGAGTCTCTAACGCTGGCACTTGCTGGGCTTTTATATCTTGGATCTTCTTTTCCAAGCTTTGTACGTCCCTAACAGCGTTCATCACGTCGATAGAACTCTGCAGAGCATGTTCAAAATCTTTCTGAGCCTGGCGAAGATTTTGTGGCACCAGGATTCCAAACATCTTCAATGGGTCTTTGCCAGGATTGGAGTCCAATTGTATATTATATAGTGTTTTGTTCGCCAATGGCTGTTGTATTTGGGTCTTGTCGGAATCTGAAGTTGTACTTTTTGGGCTCTCGTCAGATTCATCACGTATCGACTCGTCATTGCTGAGTTGTCTTGTTAGTAGAATAATAACATATTGTGACTCACATCAATTTAGTCGCTTTCACCCGCTCGTCATACATGTCTTTGCCATATTTAGTGTTTAGAGAGGTAGTCAAGTTTGCTTTGGCAAGGTTCAAAAACCCCTGAATTAGTCCCACAATACTATTAATATACTCACTTGGCCGAAATGACTCGAAGAAGACTCGGCAGCTTTCTGATACCGGTCTATTGCGTCTAAATATTCAATTAATAGCTCATCTAGCTCTACCTGCTTGTCCATGGTGAGTTGACAGGTTGATCTGAGCTGCCACGTGACATGCGTGTCGTTTGGTGGTGTTTCATACCATGAAACGAAGCCATATCTAATAACAATGGAAATAATTCAGCTGTCGCCAATCAGACCACACCCTCCTCCACCTGGCGTTTATGTAATCAGCATCAATGGTTCTGATTCAAGTACAGAGGATCTGACAGATTTCTCTGATATCTTTGAGACGGTTGCCAATCCAAGCTCTATCACCACTAACTGGTCAGAGGACGAATTTCTCGTATGATAGACAAATAACGAACGTATCACAAGTCAAAACTGCTCAGTACAAATTCAAAGTTATTAATGAATTTTTCTTTATTTCATTTGCATCTACGTTGTGCTATCTAGGTTGCGTATGATATTTAGCATTTTAATTGTCTGCAGACTCGACAACCGGAACTGGAGTCTCAGGTTCTCGATCAAGCTCCTCTGCAGTGCTGTCATCGTCGGCTTCACTGCTAGGAGTTGAATCAGACCACTCAGAGATGACGGGCTCCTGGGAATCTCCCTCAATCTCATCAGTCTCTGAAGGAACAGCCTGGTCAACGGGCTGGGCCTGGTCGTCAACATACACGTACTCTTCTTGGGCCTGGACAGGTTCAGCATCCTCAGACTGGCCCTCGGCAACAGCAGTAGGCACAGCAGTCTCAATTGGAGCATACTTGTACTCAGCATATGTATCATGGAACGAGTCGCAGCTGAAGTCCATGTCCAGGAACTTGGACTGATTACACAGATCCTTGGTCCATGGCGAAGCATAAATCAAAGGAGAATACCATACAAAGAAAGTGAGAGCCATGGCGAAGAAGCCCACTGTGACAACATCACCAATTTTCTTGCTCTTGATGAGGTAGCTGGTAAGGAACTCCCAGAACTGGGCCAGACCCAAAATACCGAAAAACAACGATCCAAGATAGTGGTGCAGGAAAAGTTGTCTATCCATGAGGAATGAAGGGAAGTAGTGCAAAGCCCATCCTAGCAAAAAGCTTCCGAAACCAGAATCAAATACTGACCACTCTGCAACACCTGCAAAGTCATCGAATCCTCGCTGCCATCGAATGATCAACAGAGCCTTAGCAGCAACATATGTCAAAATCAACAGCGAAATAGTCCAATAAATGACTCCATTTCCAAGAAGATAGATCTGCGAGAAGTTCTTGACCCAGAAGTTGATACCTCTCTTGAGCACGGGCCAAGACTCTGGTCGAGACTGCCATGAGTGTGTGTCTGTGAGACCAGCATTGATTCTCCACATCACCTTGTTAAGCTCGACGAACTTTTCCCAGAAGCTGGGGTTTCGGTAGCTCACAAGCTCAGCATCAGGACCCAATTCGCTGTTAAAGTTGTCCTCAATGTACCACAGAGTGTTGGGCAATGTTCCCTGCTTGATACAACTTACCTCCTGCTGCTCAAATGCCCACTTGGGAAGCTTCACAGAGTGTGAGAACAAGTGGCATCCAGTGGTGGTATGGTACAGACGGAATTTAGACTCCAGAGTTCGTAGTCGCTTCTTGCCAGGCCCATCAGCTGTATGGGTCTTGACAATCTCAACCTTAAACACATCGTTGGCATCTCCTTCAAATCCTTCATAACCGTAAGCAGACACCTCATTGTGGTGATCCTGCTCAGTGACGGGGGGTCTGTGGTCGTGGGAGTGAAGTCGTCGGTAGGTGGGCTTGTGTCGCAATCGAATGTGGGCGCCATCCTTGACGTATACGGGTCCAGTAGGGTTCTCGAGCTCATCAACAGCAGTACCATTCTCAATAACCCACACATTGTTGTTGTCCTTATGAGGGTACAAAGTGATTTGCTGCTGCTGAGAACCAGTCTGATACATGTGGTCGTGCGAGTGCAGATAGCCTCCCTGAGTGTTGACGTGTCGCAGCACAATCTCACTGCCATACGCAATGTCAGCAGGAACGTCGTGGGCCATGTCGCTGTGCTGCAAGGTTGCCTGGAACTCAGGAGTCATGAACGAAGCACCGTCACCAGTGTTGACAAGACACACAAAGTGTAGGTAAAACATGGAAACATAGAACGCGGCAGGAACCACAATCAAAAACACTGCTCGAGAGAAAAAGTGGGCAACAAACTTGCCCAATGACACATCCAAGTCACCCAGCAGCCACCACAGCTGATACAAGGTTAACAGACCCACCCATCCAATGGTGAACAAACCGACCCATTTGGAGCTCACAGTGGCACCGAGTCCAAGACCAGTCAAAAACAAGTATCGGAACCAGTCTCGGGTAAATGGCACCTCGTTTTCGAATTTCTTAAAGCCATAGGCAGTAATGGCAATAAAAAACACCAATGGCGCGTCTAGAAGAATGAAACGCGACTGGGTGACCAAAGAGTTCTCGATGGTCATTAAAGCTGCACCGAAGAAGGCAATCACCGGTCGACAGCCAGATGCTCGGAGAATTGAGTAGGCCAGAATCACCGTCAGCACACCAAGTGCAGCAGGCAGTGATCGCATGGCAATGTACGGAACATTGAGGTTCTCGCCAATGTACTCGACGCCAATGTCCGAGAACTCAAACTCTCCATCGTAACCAGAGATCCACCCGACAACCGCGTACAGCATCTTGGCCAATGGAGGATGGACGTCCATGAAAAACCGTCCAATGATATACTTTCGAGCAAATCCACCGAAATGCACTTCGTCAAACACCACACTAGTGGGCTGCGAAATCCGGTAGAATCGCACCAGCACTGCAAATGCAATCACCACTGGCAAAAGCGTGGTGTCCAACCCATGGAGAGACCGTTTTTTGGCCTGATCCTTGGGCGGAGTCGTCTTTCGATATGCACGTACAGCTTTGCCTCCGTGATTGCTCGGCTTGTCGCCGGCCACCACTTTCGCGCCAGACATAATTGGTAGCTCTTGACGTGACGTAAATTGACAAGATGCCAGCTCACATCGCTGGAAGGGCGGGGATGCTAGGGTTCTGCAGGGTCCCAAACCCGAACCTCCCAGCTTGGCGGGGCTGCTATACATGCTCACTCAGTACACCAATGCCAGAACGAGTCTGAAATAGAGAATGCGATTATATAACTTGCAAAGACGGGTGACGTAGGGTATCTAATATAGAAATATAATGTTGAATAAGGCCTGAGCGTTCTTGCTAGTTTAGTCTGGTAGTTGTGAGTGGCCTGAAAGCTTTTAAATCGCGGTATAAAGCGAGTAAAACCTGCATGAGCACCCATCTTTCAATATAGGGAATAGCAAAGATGCAATGAGGGCTCTAAAAACGGTGGTTGGCATTATTTCTGTTTGAAGATGCGTATAGCGTAGACGAAACAGGTTTTTTGTTATTTTTGGCGAATGTCTCCCAGTTCTGGGGTTTCGTCTGAAAACCGCGCTGGAATTAGGAAATACAAATCTCGAGTCACTGTTCTGCTTTGTACAAATGCTGCAGGAACCGATAATACTACCAAACACTATATATATATATATATATGTATAGGACCCCTGACGCACAGCAGCCATAAGTATATAAATAACGGATTTAAAATAACCATACACCACCGTCGATGTTCTCGAGGACTTCAATAAGCTCACACATGTCTTCCTCTTCTGGGTTCCAGCCGAGTTTGTTGGAAATGCGTACATGAGTGAGATTGGGCACCTTTTCCTCGAGGATGGCCAGACTTATATCAATAGCATGAATCTTCCGAGCTTGACCCAACATACCAGACGAGTCAAGCGTCAAGTATTTAAGAGGATGCGACTGCACACGACCCATAACATCGCATGGCATATTGGGCTCAGCAAATATATACCGGCTGAGGTAGTCAACAGACGCATGCAATGACAGCAGCTTTGGGCATAGTCGCAGGATACTGTCCAGCGCATTGGGGCGCAAGGCAGGCAAAGGGAAGGTGACTCTGAGAGACGTCAAGTGGCTACCTAGACGGCCGGCTACACTTCGTAGCGCCTCTGATGTAATGAACGGGCAATGGCTTAAAGAAAGTTGAGTGATAGTACTGGGGAAAGTCGTCTCGTACACAAACTCGTTGGAAATACCACCTGCAAGGCCAAGATAATGCACATTTGAAGGCCACACATTGTCGTACTGCTGGCAAAATACTGACGACCTGGGAAACTCCAAACGCTCCAAGCATTTTGCGTTTCGGATGGCAAGAAAAAGCTCCCGCAGATCTACCGTCTCAGACACCAATCCGAGGTCAAGCGTGCGTAGCTGCGAACACTGGCGTAAACTGACCAAAGGAGAATAGCCAAAACTTGTCTGAGGAGCAATAAATACTTCTAGACTCTCCGAGCATCGTCGAAGCAGTCGGGCTGTGAAGGAGTTTTTGCCAGATTGGATGATGTTGCGAAGATCGAGAATCTTAACACAGGACGCCAAATGGCGGTCGGTCGAGCTTATAGTATCCACAAACTTGTGATAGTTGTATACATTGAGGACTGGGCACTCGTACAGATGTCGCACCGCCACAGAATTCCACAGTCGATTGACATACAGGATGCTGGAACTCACAGGACGGGGTAAATAGCTGAATATAATGTCTAGCACTTCAGGCGGAAGGTACAGAGCCGGCTTGCCTTCATCATTACTATCGCTATCAGTACTTTCAAGAGGGGAAGGAGATAAACTGGGGGTTCCTGAGGTGGAGTCGGGAACCACGACCACTACACTCTGGTCTTCTTCGGCTAGAGACAGAGAGTCCACACTGTTTTCCAGGCTCGCAACGGACCCATGGCCGGTCTTAGACCCGTCCGAGCCTGGGCCATACCTCCTGTACGGAGGCCGGACTTTTCTGGGTCTGCGTTTGTTGGCTATTGTGGATCAAACCAACAGGTCTCAATGGCGAGCCTGCGTATACTGCTGCAATTGATAGCGGTATTGTGAACAAGTTTGTAAGCGGACAATGGGTCCGCTAATCGAATATAGCGTAGACACTCTCTGGCGGATAACCGAATATGCCTCTGTTAACACAGCGGACAGTAGTCTGGGAGTTGTGGTGGGTGGCTGTTGCTGTGGTGGTCACAAAATGCGCCTTTGCAATGACTGAATGTATGAAGTGTCTTGTATGTCTTCGTACCACCACAAATCGCAACTAATAAGCGGGCAACCCGTGCCCTTTCGGTCAGATGGTGTGGGGTAGCACGTGACCGCCCGTTCCCCTCAGCAGGTATGGAAAGGCTGAGAGAGGCCTGTGAACTAGTTAAAATCCAAAGGGTACTTTATATGCACACAGCTTGTGTATATAACTACAGGGAAGCACAATTAATCGGCATGTACAGACGCAGTCATTGGCGAGCCCTTACAGAACTTGCGTTTTAATGCATCCTCCTGCCCCTGACGGCAGGCGCACGGCTGTTATCAAGCGCAAGTGATAGTCGGTCGGCATTGACGTGCAAGAGCCAAGATGCAATGATCACAGAGACTTACATGGGTACCATAGATATACGTACGAATGATTGATTTTTCATCCGGTGCTCTCCATTAGGTTCTACAGTTGCAGCTTATAGTTATGGAGTTTCACTTATAACACAAAGTGCCAGACGCAGGCATCAGACACGACCACCATGCCACTGCCCCCCCTAGCGTCATAGCTCAACTAGAAACCGGTAGGTTAATTAATGTCTTAACTGACTCGGCACTCTGGCCTTGTCATCAAGGGAGCTGGATCTCCGTTGTCCATTTGCTGTTTTCAGAATAGTATTTTTCCGGTCGCCGGTTGGTGCCATGCACACAGTCAGTGGGCTCCCAAATGCGGCATTTTGCATCGGTTGCCAAGCCACACGTGCGACCTCGACTGGACGAGACGTTACTATGTAATGTTGAGCTCCAACTACCACAAACGCAATATGCTGCCGGACAACACGCATTGATCTTGTAGGGGGAATCTTCACAGAGTCTGTAACGGTCTGAGCTTTGGAAAAGGCTCTACAAGGGCCGTTATGGCTGTCACAATGGGTGTAACGGCTGGCGATGGGCTATGCATAATAGTGGGCAGTGGTTCGTCTATCGACCAAATCTTATTTTTAGAGTCCGTGCTCAAATGGATATTTCTGTGGAATGGTGTGCACATTGTTGTTGCATATGGAAGGGTTTGCAAGATGCATTGCCCAATCTATTATTACACTAAGGGGTTCAGACGTAAAGATTGCTCGACGTCGAAGGATCTTCAGGACACTGCTGATCCTGGACCACAGCCGAATGATATCTCTGCCTAGGCGTGTGCTGCCTTGATACAAAGAGCCATTTTATCGCTCAATATACTTGAAGTCAACAAACCAACGGGTAAAGTTATTAAGGAACACAGTTATTAAAGGTGCAGACTTCTTAAAAAAGAAACTCCCTCCTGCACTTACTCACTAGTAAAACGCAAGCCCGCACCAAGAACGAAGATCGCACTGTCCCTTTTTAGGCACCGATTATTAACTGGTCCGGATATATATATATCTAAATAAATATATATAGAGCGAGGGAACCCACTTGATAAGGTTTCGTGAACCTTGACTCAGCATGATCACCAAGAATAGCAGGATCTATGTGGTGGGCATTTCCATAGCTGCTCTAGTGAGCACAATGTGGTATATGTTCCATTTCCACTCGTCTGCTGACAGTTTAGTGGCGCGACCAATTTATTCTGCTCATCCATCGACTCTGTCACAGCCTATTAGCCATCCAGAGACGATTCCCAATATAGATTATGTCGATCCCGACACTGGACTGCCTATGGACGACATATCACTGGCCCAGCTGGATTCTGAGCTTGAAATCGAAGACGCCAAACGTCGTAAGCAGAAGGAAGAGGCGGCCCGAAAAGCCGAGGAAGAGCGGGAGAAGAAGCTCCAGGAGGAGATGAAGAAAGAAGAAGAGCGCAAGAAGAAAGAAGAAGAACAGAAAAAGGAAGAAGAGAAGAAAAAGGCCGAAGAGCAGGCAGCTAAAGAATTGCAGGACAAGATCGACGATGCCAAGAAGAAGGCAGCTGAAATGCTCGAAATCCAGAGAGCCAAAGAGGAAGAACAACGGAAGCAGCAGGAAGAAGAAGAGAGGATCCAGCGAGAAAAGGAGGAACAGGCTGCTGAAGCACGAAAGAAAGTCCACGACTCGTTTGAAACTATTCGTAATAAGCAACTCGACGAGGAAGTTGAAGCCCTCAAATATGAAATCGAATTGCATCCCAAAGACTATACAGATGGCAAGGTGGAACCCTCAGGCCAAAAAATTCTTCTGCTCAGCGCCTTTGACGGTGGAGGGTCATCAGGTATCAAGGAGATACGTGATACTGCTATGGCCAATCGAGACGAGTATTGCAACTACCACAATTACAACCATTATTTTATCAACACAACAAAGTACCGACTAAATGACAAGTTGGATAGGAAACCCGTCTGGTGGAAATTACCTGCTATTAAAGAAGCATTTGAAAAGAACCCTGATGCCGAATGGGTGTGGTGGGTAGACTTTGACATGCTCATTATGAACCAACAGCTGGAACTTGCCAAACATGTTTTGCATCCCCATGTTTTGCAAGAGCGCCTAACCTATAACCGTCCTATCAACGATCTGGGTGACCACTTTAGCAGCCAGGCTTATCCATCTAGAGAGCATGTCGACGTGCACAAAATCGACTTTATCTTTTCGCAGGATAGCATTGGACTCAATGCAGGTTCGTTCATGGTTCGAAGATCAGAGTTCACGTTCCAGATGTTGGATATCTGGGGAGATCCTCTGTTTATTGAGCACAGGTTCAACCGTGAAGAGCAAGATGCGTTTGTGCATTTAATGCAGCATCACAAGTCTGTCATGGAGCACGTCGGGCTCGTTCCCCAACGTCTCATTAATTCATACCACGCATACCCCTTGTCAGCTGGCAACTACCAGGAAGGTGACTTTGCTATTCATTTCGCGGGATTCAACACTGGCGATGGGTTTATCCAGAACTGGAATTGGTATTTGGGTCGAGTGAACCGAGTCCCCGACAGGTACCGCATCAATCCTTAATTTAATTATTTAATATTAGTCCCTCCCGTTTCCACTCATCCATGTATGGCATCTGCCTCCGGCCAGTGCAATTGCACATTTGTCGCACATTATTTCTTGCCTGTCGTCTTGACTATCTTCTCTCAGAGTATACTCTGGTGAGTTGCCCCACAATGTACCATATTTTCGAACATTTCGATATCGCACAGCCGCAGTAAGGTTCGCAACTTGACGTTCCTGTCTAAGACGTAAGCACCCACGGCCATCGACAGGCTGGCTGATCATGCATAGAAACCGGTCCAGAGCCATGACTCTGCCATCGCATAGGCCGGCGGCAGAAGATACAGGCCCGTCAGATGACGACCGTCACCAGTCACGCGTGGTGTCGGGTGGAACTATTATCCCCATGCGCCTAAAGAGCCTGTTTAAGTTTGGGTTCAACAGCTCGGATGACGAGCCCAATAGTCCTCCAGCAGCGCCTCCAATGGCGACTGCACAGGTCTCGGAAGCTCCTACTGCTGTAGAGGATGCAACGCTTTCGAAACCCAACAAGAAAAGCATGTTTCGCAGGCTTAGGTCACCATCCAGCCCATCCCCTATGACACCTCCTCCTCCTAGCGATGAAAAGACTCCTCCAATGCCAGTAGTGTCGCAGGTGTCTCCAAAGGTCAGTCTGCCATTCAACAGCCCATCGTTTACTCTTGGGTCGTTATCAGTAGGCAATAGTCCTTCCTTGCAAGCGGTAGCAGAGGAGAGGAGCAACAGCCAGAGCTCCCGACCCAGCGCCAGCAAGAGCCGACCATTAGAAGATCCGAGCATACAGGTCAGTGGCTTGGAGAATGAAGATCCTACTGCATATAAACCAGCTATGGCACAAAAGGACACCAAGAAGGAGCCTAGTGCCAATGGAGGAGATCAGCTCATGCCTCCTAAAGGCATGTTTGCAAAGGGTCTGCGAAGGGTAGCATCTGCGCCCAATGAGATCAAGAACCTGCTGGCTCAGGCAAGTGCATCTCCGTCCCCCCAGCTCAACGGAGTGGGAGACTCGCATCCTGGTGTTCGAGATGAGAGCCTGCCGCCAATTCCATCTCTGGCGATCGCCAGTGACAGTGGGCAGCCCAGCTCAGGCACTCCGTCTCCCACGCTGTCTGCTGCTGCCAGTCGGTCGCGTGCAAACTCCCGAACATACAACAGATCGTATTCGCGAAGTTCGATAAAGATCAGCTCGGCAGAAGTAACGCCCAATTCCTTCGATAAGATCAAGCTGCTAGGAAAAGGTGATGTCGGCAAGGTGTATTTGGTGCGGGAGAAGAAATCAAACCACCTATATGCTATGAAAGTGCTGAGCAAGGTGGAGATGATTAAGCGAAATAAGATCAAGCGTGCGCTTGCCGAGCAGGAGATTCTTGCTACCAGCAACCACCCGTTTATTGTCACGTTGTATCACTCATTCCAGTCGGATGACCACCTGTATCTATGCATGGAGTACTGCATGGGCGGGGAGTTCTTTAGGGCTCTGCAGACGCGGGATGGAAAGTCGTTGAAAGAAGACGACGCGCGGTTCTATGCTGCGGAGGTCACTGCTGCATTAGAGTATTTGCATCTCATGGGCTACATTTACCGAGATCTCAAGCCTGAGAACCTTTTGTTGCATCAGTCGGGCCACATCATGTTGTCTGATTTTGATTTATCCAAGCAGTCGGGTTCCGAGGCGCCCCCTACAGTTGTTAACGGCGGTCGAGGAGGCTCCTCTTTAAGCAATCTGTTGGCAATCGATACCAAAGCTTGTATTGCCGACTTCCGAACAAACTCGTTTGTTGGAACTGAGGAATATATTGCTCCTGAAGTCATTAAAGGCAACGGTCATACTAGTGCCGTAGATTGGTGGACTCTGGGTATCCTGCTGTTTGAGATGCTTTTTGGAACCACGCCATTTAAAGGCAAGAACAGAAATGCCACTTTTGCAAATATTCTCAAGAATGATGTATCATTCTACGATGCCAGCAGTGGATACCAGCAGGTTTCAGGAAGCTGCAAGTCTGTTATCCGCAAGCTGCTGATTAAAGATGAGAATAAGAGGCTCGGGTCACGGGCTGGAGCGTCCGATATTAAAGCACACCCATTTTTCAAGAACACACAGTGGGCCTTGCTGCGAAACCAGACCCCTCCCATTGTGCCTCAGTCCGGGAAAGGCGTGGACGCTGTCAACTTCAGACACCTCAAGGAAAGCCAAAGTGTCGATTTTGGAACGACAGACACGACAAACCATGACCACCATTCTTCGGCAGGCGATCCCACTGAGCCTGGAAATCATAACCCAGATGACCCCTTTCTTAGTTTTAACTCCATCACTTTGCATCATGACGGATTCACTGGTGAAAACTACGTTGGCGATGACATGGATAGAGACCTGTCGGAGCAGCTTGTACACCCTCATCATTCCAAAGCTGGATCACGTCCCGCCTCGCGACCTACGTCACCAATGAGTGCTGGTTACTCGCTCAGCAAGCCATATTTGAAGGGTCTATCCAACACCCATTTATTTAAAGGAACTGCATAAGGTACTGTACTAAATAACATGTATATCTAGCCATGATCCGTAGTTATGTGTTCCACATAGCCCATCCTATAGTATTTTGATTCGAGTCAATATATATCGGGTAAGGCTACGACAAAATCTTGACCATCTCGACTGTCACTTTGCGAATATAGAACTTACGAGTTTTATAGAACATTACAAATTATTAACCTGCTTGGTCTTGCTTAGTCTTGTAGCACCAATAAAGGATCTTAGCAGACCCGGTTGGCGTCACAAATATTATACATTACTAGCATGCTGGGGCAGTCAAACCCCGAGTCCATGCATAGGATCCTAGTGTTGCAATCACACACGAAAACGCAACTCCGATAGAGACTCCTCCATAGATATAGCTATCACGCTTTTTCAGCTGCCTCAGCTCATTCACAAATGTACTGATAGTAGACAGGTTCCCGCAAAAACCATCAGCCAGCCCCGACACCACTTGACACTGGAGCCTTCCATACAGCAATCTGCCAGAAGGACCTTGGCCGCGCTGTATAATGGTAAGCACAGAGATGACAACCGTAGCAAAAATATTTGCCGTAAATGTACCAATGAAAAACGTTCTGCTGATTGTATTGAACCACCGACCAAGCCAATATCTCAAATACACACCTAGAGGTCCAAATGTCAAAGTGAGTGTCCAATAACGCCACGAAGGCTTGGTAGCAGATAGAACTATCACCGTTATCCAGCCAGCCAGGCCCAGGAAAGCGGTAACTCGTTCAATGACAAGAGAATACTTTCCAATTTTAATTGGAAATGCTTCCACCAGGTGTTGGCCAACAAAAAATCCACCAAATGACACACATAATGTCACAAAGAAGTAGCTCAGAAAGGCTGCTACTCCATATCCAGCGTTCGGATATGGATCAGTTTGGCCAGGGGGCTGTTGCGTCGCATACGAAAACAGATCCAAGATAAACGAAGAGAACGAAGTAATGCTTCCACACAGACCAGTTCCCAGTCCAACAAATAAGGGAACTTCAGCTTTACTACCAAATGACCTGCCAGACGTGGCAGGCGTGTTTATGATGTCTTCGAAAATGTAGTTACTGTGGACCAAATATCCCATAATTAGGCAACCTCCAAAATTGCTCCACAACACACCTCCATATTGAGCTCCAGAAAACGACGTCAACCTATTAAGTCCTGCTCGGGCCAGGCATCCCACAATTCCAAAAAATGCAAAAATCAAATGAAGTTCAATCTGTTTTCTCATGATGCTCTCTTTCATTGCTTTCTACGATGTCTATAAGTAGTCAGAGGCCGAATAACAGCAAGTCACGAATCCATGAACCTTTGAAACAAAAATACGATTGGTTTAAACAATTCAAACCAACAGCTTTTTTATCAGGGAGAAAGTGACTCTTCCATTTGTTTACTGCTTATCGAAAAGATCTGGACATAAATAAATGCCGCACATAAATCTCCGGAAACCGTGGGTAGGGGTACATGTTGAAATTTAAGGTGGTGAATATCTGGGCGATGATGTTCTAGAGCTCCAGGCATTAACAAGCATTGAAATGACAACCGAAAGTAAGTGATCACCAGCTGAGTATGGTCTAATATAAGAAGATGTGGAGTCGTCAGACTCGGCTCAGATACCACAGTTTGATATCAAAGCGAATTACTTGAAATTTCTACGAGAAGACCCCGAAATGACCATGCCTGTAGCAGCCATCGAGTCACTCGTAGGTCTTTTGAATTTCACACAGCGTAAGTAACTTGACATGGTAACGAGTAGGTTGATTCTAACTTAGCATCAACGTCATCAGAATTGATCCAGATCCTTCAACAAGCGACTGCAGTACTAAAGCAAAGCGTAAAGAACTCGATAAGTTTATCTGCTGGGTGTGATTTGTTTTTGAGATTTGTTCTGAGAAACATCCACGAGTACCAGGACTGGGAAGCGTGCAAAAAGCATTTAGTTGAGAACGGGCGGTTGTTTGCTGAGCGAGCAAAGGCTTCACGTGAAAAGATTGCTCAAATCGGATTGCCATTTATTCGAGATGACGATGTCATTCTGGTGCATGGAAGATCTCGAGCAGTAAGTGCATTGCTGCTGAGAGCTGCTGAAAAGTATATTAGATTCAGAGTGTATGTCACCGAGGCCCGAGTGTCGGACGAAGGTGCTGTAATGGCACGAACGTTGCGAGAGAAAGGCATTCCTGTTTGTCAGATCGCAGATTCGGCCGTTGGCTATGTGATTGACAAGGTCGACAAGGTTTTTGTCGGAGCAGAGGGTGTAGCTGAAAGCGGGGGTGTTATCAACCAGATGGGAACCTACCAGATTGCAGTTCTCGCCAGCACAACCCACAAGCCGGTGTACGTGCTCGCCGAGAGTCACAAGTTTGTTCGTCTGTATCCGCTTTCGCATGACGATTTGCCCACTGAATACCCGTTAGAGTTCACAACCGCCTTGGATAATAAGCATATTTCTCACAGCCCTCAGGTTGACTTTACACCTCACCAATATGTGACTGCGCTCATCACTGATCTTGGTGTGCTCACTCCCAGTGGAGTCAGTGAAGAGCTTATCAAGATCTGGTTTGACTAGTTGTATAATAAGAAGTGTGCTTGCTTATGATCAGGCGTATGCGTTGCGCACATGGCATGTCTATTAACGTGTTAATACAAAATAATAATAAATTATTAGCTACAGCTGCAGCTGGTCAGTGTACTCTTGTAGAGTCACTGCAGATTTCAATTCTGTCTTGTCAGTTGTCACCAATTTGTCGCCCATCTCCCACGACTCTGGAGTCTCCTTGTCGTACCACTCTAACGATATGTACTGCTCTTCGTCAGCAGCTCTTCTCGCTTCCAATGCCCCAGAATACCGGGGTGCATGGTCCCCTGAAGACTTGGCAGACATCTGGACTTGACGAGCCTCTCGTGGCTTAGTAGGGTCTGTTTTCAAAGATCTCGCAATTTCTTTCTCGCTGCTGATATGCTTGTCAAAGTATCGAAACTGTGGACGTAACTGTGCAACAGAATCGATTGGGCTCACATGCAACTCGTTATCTCGGAACACTCCAACCATATATCTTCCCTGTCCTTTTTTCAATACTCCAGCAAACGTCTGGCGGTCTACATTATTCCATTTTTGGGCTTTTTCTTCGTCGTAAAATCGGCTCGTTTCCATCGGGATATCCACTTCAATGATCCCAGACTGTGGCTTCAGCCTCGACTCTATCACTCCAGTTCCTAAGCTATGTACAAGTGGCCGCATAGATGACCGTGTTGGATACTGCAGTAGTCGTAATTTGCCATCCAGTTCTTTTGATAAATATACTGGAAACTCTCGAATAACTTCATCTTCATCTTGGTTGGCTCCATCCATCTCTACATTCTCCCCAGAAACTGGTCCCTGCTCCTTATCAGATTCATCATTGACAAATAAATCCTCCTCTTCGTCCATATTAAGCTTGAAAAGTTTTGTGACAGTTTATTGCCAAAAACCTTTAACTGGTAAACTGTGTAAGCAAGCTGTATAAGGAAAAAACACACACTTAGCTAGCAGTACGGCTTTCACGGTACGGCTGAAAAAAATTAAATTTCGTGCATGAAAAGTCTCTGTGCATATATAACAGAGATAATTCTAAAATTTAATCCTTTACACAACAATGGACGACGGGTTACTTTTAAACCTGGCAGATTCTGGGCCATCAGTCCCTGTTGTATCGAAATCAAAAGGAGGAAAATGGAAAGATCGGTGGAGAGACAAGAAGACTCAGCAGCGTTCGATCCAGAAAGCCAATCCAACAACTGTCTCGTCTCAGACCAGACCCATAAATGTCAAGCACAAGACAGATCCAAGACCAAAGCTGACTTCCAGCTCTGACAACTCATCGTCCGCAAAGCCATTCAAAAGAAAGATAGACTCGGAAGATAACAGAAGAGTGAAACCAAGGACATTTGACGCACCAAGACCCAAACCAAGAGCGCCAATTGATCCCAGCAAGGGTGGTGCGAATAATTTTGCAGAAGACGGAAAAACATTTGTTTCATCGCTTTTTTCATCTAATCCTGATGCAGACGCCAAGTCTACCCAGGAAGTGGAGCAGATTGTCGCTCAAGAAGCCTCTAATGCCCCGTTGCAGGCTGATACATTCTCGGGGCTGGGTCTTAACAAATCTTTGTCTGAGCATCTGAATGAGAAAATGCGAATGCCCACTCCAACAAAAATCCAAAGGGCCTCATTGCCCCCTCTAATTTCGTCAAATAGGGATATGTTTATCCAAGCTCAGACGGGATCAGGTAAAACTCTCGCTTATTTACTTCCCATTTTGCACCGGCTCATGTCTGTAGAAGACTTGTCGAGAACGTCGGGCTTATTTGCAATTATATTAGTACCCACTCGAGAGCTATCCAACCAGATTTACTCCGTTCTAGAAAGCATAGTGCGGACGTGCCACTGGATTGTTCCTGGAATAGTAATCGGAGGTGAAAAGAAAAAGGCTGAAAAAGCACGAATACGTAAAGGAATAAACATATTAGTGGCAACCCCGGGAAGATTAGCCGACCACTTTGATAATACAGAGTCTCTTGACTTGTCAAATGTTCGGTGGGTTGTACTGGACGAAGGAGATAGACTTATGGAGCTAGGATTCGAAGAAGCTATCACAAAAATTCTTACAAAAATTGGAAAAAGCTCCAATATCAGAGAAACTGCTGCTAAATGGCCTACTCTGCCCAATAAACGTGTCAACATATTATGTTCAGCGACAATTAAAGATGACGTTGAGCGCCTTGGTGATCTGTCGTTGTCAAATGCTCAGTGGGTTTCGACTGAGGCTGCTGGCAGCGAAGAGACCAAACAAGAGGTACCTGCGCAATTAGTACAAAAATGTGCAATCGTGCCAGCAAAACTACGTCTTGTGTCGTTGGCAGGCTCGCTTATAGATGCAGCCAAATCCAAACCAGGATCGAGATTTATTGTCTTCTTCTCGTGCTCGGACTCTGTTGACTTTCATTTCAACATATTTACAAGAGATGGGCAAAACCAGCTGGATGGCCAGAAGAAAGTTAGAACTGCTGACGATGACAGCGATGATGAGGGAGGTGTATCAGCAGACCGAAATGCAACGGTCAAGAGTGCACCATCAATTGGTTCCGGTGTTATTGTCCACAAACTTCACGGCTCTCTAAACCAACAGTTACGTACTTCTACTCTTGCTGCTTTTTCTAGCAAAACGACATCACATACATCCATCTTGTTTTGTACCGATGTTGCATCTCGTGGTCTTGACTTGCCACTTATTACTCAGGTGATTGAGTACGACCCTCCATTTGCTGTGGATGATCATGTTCACAGAGTGGGTCGAACTGCTCGCGCTGGCCACGAGGGATTATCAACTCTGTTCCTTCTTCCTGGAAAAGAAGAAGCATATATCGATGCGATTCGGCAGATTCATAGAAATGGAATCCAAAACACATCATATGAAACCATCCTTCGTAATGGGTTTGGATCCAAGTGGGATATTGACGCTACAACATGGCATCTGAACACTGAGCGTTGGTTACTGGAAACCCCATCTGCAGCAAATGCTGCTAAAAGAGCGTTTACCAGTCATGTTCGTGCGTACGCTACACATTTATCCTCAGAACGAGAGATATTTAACCTCAAGTCTCTCCACCTGGGTCATCTCGCCAAAAGTTTTGCTCTGCGAGACACTCCGGGAAATATGAAGATGCAGAAAGAGCCGACTGTTAAATCCAAGTCTTCCTCCAAGCCTAACTCAAAGTCATATGTGACTGAAGATGGTGAAGCAAATAGAAAGAGAATGCTGAAGATGGCACGGGTCCATGCTGCTGCCAGCGAGTTCAATATCGGTTAAATTATTATTGCATTATGTACAAATGTTATTCTGATTATTCATCACTAAATTCACTTCATTAAATAGTTACGTCAAGCTGCGTCTCGCTCGATATTCTTCCAACATAGTTATCATGATTGCTGACAAAGTGGTTGGCGGCTTTGGTATACAAGCCAGTCTTGTCTTGAAGCAACGTTTCGGCAACCAACATGGACCGAACTGCTTTGACAAGGTGCGAATCAAATCTGTTAGGACCATTCAGCGCCTTGTCAATAGTATCTCTCCATGTGTCGTCGATAGAGCCGATTTCGATCTCTTCAATTAAGTTTTCCTTGACGACAGGTCGAAGCTGGCTGATATACAAGGCAACAACTACCAACCACAAGTTTTCAACCAGCGTTTGGTGCATGGACTGTGGAATTATCTTTTTGCCGTTAGAAGATAGCATGATTTCAATTGTTTCTTGGGTACTAGTCAGAGCGTGAAGCAAGAAGAAATCAAAAGCGGGTTCTCCACGCTTGTGCGTGCTTGTCAGCAAAAGAACATTGGCATGTAATAGTTGTTTCACAATTTCTGTAGGCTGTGATGTATCGAGTCTTGCAGTGTAGTATGCTATCTTTGCGGGAAACTTAGCAAGCAGAGCGTCAAGTTGAAGAGATCTGGGAGTTGCAAGCACTCCATCAAAACTGGAGTCCAGTCTGATCTCATTTAAAATGGCAACCGGATCACTGGTCTTACTGACGTCTACTGGTAGGTCACCAATTTTGGTTCGAAGATCCGAGTACTCTGTGCAAGTCATAGCTAGAGCTTCCACAGCAAGCATGCCACTGTCTGTTTCGACCGCATATCCCAAATGAATCAGGGGGTGTGTCAAGCCTGACAATATTCCTGGGAACAAGTTGTCTTTTCGCTTGGCCAGATACTCGTGTGCCACTACTGTCCAGTGCTCAGTACTGTAAGAGACTTTGTCGCTAAAAAAGTCAACATATCCCCTTTCATAGGCTTTAAGCCCACAGAATTCCCGCCAGTCATCATCAGTTACTTCTTGTGGGCTATCTTCTTTTCGAGGAGATAAATCTTTAATATGATCCTCGTATATATTCTCCAGCTGCTGAGGAGTAGCTCCTAGAAAATAAGCAGAGATCAGTATCTAAAGTCAGCCCACTTCTCGTAGAAGCAAAATATAAGCACATACATGTGGGAGGTGGTTATGAAACTTCCGATCGTTAAACAAGATACCATATCCTACATGGTTACCCTTTAATAAAAAGTTGAGTCGTTTCCAAGACTGTTCTGTAGGTTGAATACCATACGAAGCAGGGACCTTTAGTCCCAAACCATCAATGCCGTGGAGCAAAGTCGATGTTGAAGAGCCCATATTTCGTATAAATCGTAATCCAGTTAATGTCCTTATATTTGAAATGTGGCCGTTGCTTATGGACTAGATGTGACTTATATAGCGCTGCTGGTTAGCTTGACCCCGCAATTTCACGTAATGACAGCAATGGGGTAAGTGATGTTCATGGGGCTAGATTTTGTATGATGGACCTAATGCAGTTAATGGTGCGTCATACACCAACCCCAAATTGGCTGCTGCTGACTGTTCGTTCAAACAATCCAAGTGGTTGCGTTGCGACTTTCCATGGAGTTACTCGACAAGGTGGCTAGGCCCAAAATCAATGGTCTGGCTGCCAAGTACCCCAGTCTGGACCGCTTTGTAAGACGCGATGATGACGACGATCAAGCCCATTTTGACTTTTCTCATCCTCAAGCGCCTTATGAACTAAGTACCGTATTACTAAAAGAGTACTTTGATCTGGATGTAGAGCTCGATCCTAATTTCCTGTGTCCTCGAATTGCTAATAGACTAGACTATGTATTGTGGGCTGTGAGTGTTGCTTCATGTGACAAGTTGACAGCAATCGATATTGGCACTGGACCTTCTTGTATATACCCACTTTTGCTGAGCTCAGTCCTCGATAAAAATTGTAAAATATTTGGCACTGAAATTAATGACGATTCAATAAAACTTGCGAGAAAGAATGTTGTCAACAATTCGTTGGACCATGTGATAGAAATCGTGCGTGTGGACCCAAGTACTGTTTTGGATACCAGTTTCACGACGGCTCCAATTGATCTAGTAATGTGCAATCCACCATTCTATGAATCAAGACAGGAAATGGACCAACTTGAAGGTATAAAGAGCGCCGGCCCTGTAACGCAATTGAAGGCTGCTGATAGTGAACTGTTTACGCCAGGTGGAGAACTGGCTTTCACATTGAGTCTATTTGAAGAGTCTTTGAAGCTTCGAGATCATGTTCGCTGGTATACCACGATGCTAGGCAAGAAGTCAACTATGATTTCACTAGTGGAAAGCATCCGTTCAAACCATATTTCTAATTATGCTCTGCACGAGGTATTGCCGGGGGCTAGAACCAAGCGATGGGTCGTTGGCTGGTCTTTTCAAGACTTTCATCCTAGAAATGACACAGCCCGACTCAAAGGACCCCTCAAGAGCTTGAATAGCCCTGTTACTGAATATCAATTTCCATTGCTAAGTGACAAGAAGTCTGTTCTTGCCAATATCACCAGCATTCTTCAAGATATCGGCCTTGAGTATAATTCCACATCAGACACAATAACCGTCGATATTGCTGAGAATGTATGGTCAAGAGCATATAGACGTAGTAGAAAAAAGCCCAGAGTCGCTGATGATGTTCAAGACCAGGACATCAGGAAATCAACTAAACCTACAATTGTGGTCATAGGAGTTGATGAATTTGTAGTTTTATGGTGGAAGTATGGTAGCGATTATCAACTGTATGTCAGCTTTGTTGGCTTCATGAAGAAATCACTCGAAACTTTATCAAAGTCATAATTTATTTATTTACTTATTTATTTATCGCTTGGTTTTCATCAAATTTATTTAGTTCTATATTGCTGCTGCCTTTGCTGGCCACATATTTGTCTTAGTATGTACGTAATTTAAGTCTGCATATATGCCTTTACTGTTTACACATATCCTAACCAGATTCAACTTTTGAGGCGCGACACGCGTAATGAAACAGTCGTCCATAAGCTCCTTTTTCAAGAAAAGGGCTGAACCTGAACCTCATGAAGCTAAACCAGAGCCATTAACCAACAAGGGCGATTTGAATTCCCAAACACCCGTGACTAAAAGAAAAGCTCCTATTGAGACGCCAGTTTTGCCTCAAAAGAAGACCAATTCCGGTGGCTCTCGCAAGTCTGCAACGTATCTGCAGTCCCAAAGAAAAGAACTGTTTGAATTCCAAAAGAATAGACGGGATGATCCAGAGGATGACGACAGTTTCGCCAAAAGGCAGTTGGTTCATTCTCAATTTGTTGCTAAACTTGGCAAGCCAGGAAGTGTAGACGCAATTCGACGCAGGATACCCAATACTGATAGTGCAGCCAGTGATGGTGAAAATGGGGATAACGAAAGTGATTCGGAGAAAACATCCAAGCTTTCTTCGTTTGCCAATAGTTTGAATACGAAGGCCACAGATTTCAGAAAGCTCAAACCTATGGATAAGCAGTACATCGAATTGAAGAAGAAGTACATGGACACAATATTGGTAGTAGAAGTCGGTTACAAGTATAAAATCTTTGGTTATGATGCTTTGACGGCTTGTAAAGAGTTTGGGTGGGCATTTGTAAGAGGCTGGCTGAGCATTGATGGCAGCTGCCCTACGGACATCCACTACGACCGGTTTGCTACCTGTTCATTTCCTGTGCAAAGGTTATCCGTTTATGTCAAGAAACTTGTGGTAGCTGGGCACAAAGTGGGCGTCGTAAACCAGATGGAAACAGCTGCGTTAAAGTCGGTGGGAGACAACAAAAGTGGTCCCTTTCAGCGCCAGGTTACTGCCATATATACTAATGCAACTTATGTGGATGATTTTGAGCATTCTGAACAGGGCCAGTTTTCAGAAACAAAGACGTCAACTGGAGGATATCTGTTGTCATTATACCATTCTAAAGATTCCAGCCATGGGCTTCGAGTGGGCATCCTTGCTGTCCATCCATCCACAGGAGATATCATTATCGACGAATTTGACGATACAGCCATGTTGTCAGAACTAGAGACACGGCTATTGCATATTCAACCTACTGAAGCATTAATTGTGGGAGAGGTTTCAAAGGGCATATCGAAATTGCTCAGTAATCTTTCATCCAATAGTTCCGGTTCCAGTATCCGAATCACAAAAGTTAAGGAGACTGACTATCAAGAAGTGACTACTTATATCAACAGTTTTTACAAGGAAGTATCTGAGAATGACGACGATAAATGGCAGTCATATAAGCATGCTATCTCCAACATTGGCACTCTATCACTACAATGCCTGCATGCAACTATTGAGCATTTGAAGGAGTTTAACCTGGAGCATGTTTTTGACTTGACAGAAAATTTTGGAGAGTTCCGATCAAGGTCTCATATGCTTCTGAATGCTAATACTGTCGCCAGCTTAGAGCTGTTCAATAATCAAACTGATAACAAAACAAAAGGAAGTCTTTTCTGGGCTATGGACCACACGAGGACTCCTTTCGGTCAGAGATTGTTCCGTAAATGGATTGGTCGTCCTCTGATAGACAGAGAGGAGCTTGAAGTTCGATCTGAAGCAGTCTGCGAATTGCTAGATAATTATAATGCGACCACAGAGATGATAAATAATGCTCTTCGAAAACTACCCGATCTTGAAAAAGGTCTCATCAGGATACACTACAAACGTTGTTCTAGGAAGCAGCTTTATTTTGTTTTGTTCTACCTGCACAAGATTGCCACTCAATTCCGGGACGTTACAATTGAAAACAGTGGACTGAAGTCAATGCTGCTAAACGACATTGTCTGCATGCTGCCTAAATCTGCGAATATTTTGGAAGAGCTTTTGAGCCATATAAACTCAGAGTCTGCTGTTCAAGACGATAAGGAGAACTTTTTTAGGACAGATATATCCCCAGAGTATGACGACATCGAAGGACACAAAATGGCAATCGCCGAAACTGAGAGTCGGCTACAAAGACATCTAGAAGATCTGCAAAAAGAGCTGAGAAAGCCTAACTTGAAATTCACTACTGTGGCAGGCTTAACGCATCTTATCGAAGTCAAGCAGTCTGAAGCGAAATCCGTTCCAGCCAACTGGAATAAGATTAACGGGACCAAAGCTGTATCGCGGTTCCGAACTCCGACCGTTATCAAGATTCTCGCTGATCTTAATTTGAATAAAGAGCAGCTTGAGGTCGTTTGCGACAATGCATTCAAAGTTTTTGTTTCAAAAGTAGCTACGCATTATAATGAATTGCGTGAACTTGTTGGAGCTGTCGCACATCTTGATTGCTTGATATCTCTGGCAGCAGTATCAAGTCAGCAAAATTACTGTAAGCCGAGCTTTGTTGATGTGAGCAGCCTTAAAGTGACAAAAGGGCGGAATCCAACCATAGAACAGCTTACAACTGGCACGTACGTCCCGAATGACATAGACATGTCGCATGGGCACAATAGGGCGCTTATAATAACGGGTCCAAATATGGGAGGTAAAAGTTCTTATATCAGGCAAGTTGCCCTTATTTGTATAATGGCCCAAATTGGAAGCTATGTCCCAGCAGAACAAGCAGAGTTAGGCATAGTTGATGCTGTATATACAAGGATGGGTGCCTACGACAACTTGATGGCTGGAGAATCAACATTCATGGTGGAACTTAAAGAATGCGCAGATATTATGAAGTCCGCTACTCCAAAATCCCTCGTCATTCTAGACGAGATAGGCAGAGGCACAGGAACCATGGACGGGGTTGCTATAGCTCATGCTGTTCTGTATCATTTTGTATCCGAAGTTCAGTCGCTGACGTTATTTGTTACTCATTACCCCATCCTATCTTCTTTTGAACAGGTTTTCCCCGGAATTGTTGCCAATTACCATATGGGATTTCTTGAATCTGAATCGGAGGGTGAAAAGCATATCACATTTTTGTACACACTAGTTAGTGGGGTGGCGCATAGGTCATACGGACTGAATGTCGCTCGACTGGCAGGGCTGCCAAAGTCAGTTCTGGAAAGTGCTACTGCCAAATCGATACAATGGGAGCAAATGTTAAACGACAGATGGCTCTCGAAACGTGTTGCCCGATACATTAACATAATAAGAAATTCTTCCGATACTTCTTTTGACTCGAATCAGTTATCTGAAGTTTATGACGAATTTCACTTTTTATAGTCCTGGTTTATTTATGTATATATTTTCTGACAAGTCACATATATTATTTTCTTGACCCCAAAACATAATCTGACCCACTACATGAAACAATGGAGATAGTACAGAATCTAATCTTAAATAGAGTTGGCAAATTGTGCTAAGGAATTATCTTTGCAAGTAAATGTTAATGTTGTCATTTGTTTATGTGGCTACTACTGTATATAAGAGTGCAAACCGTACCTATGAACAAAGCCAAAACATACTCAAAGCTCAGCATGCCCACACCATGTGTCGTGTCGTACTCTTCGGAACTAGGCCACAGACAGGATCTTATTGGTAATATGCATTTAAATGTTTTGGACATAGGAGCACCAGTTTCCTTCCGGGTTCATATAATGGTGCCAGGTCCATTTATACTGCAGTTGTGGATATTAGTTTCAGCCCCACTACTCCATGGCCAGTCCAGTGTACGGAAGAAAACATCGGAAGGGCCAAACAGTCCAGAATGAAAGGCTGAGCATTAAACTTTGGAATGAGAGAAGCGAAGAAAAGAATTCTTCATTTCAAGAGAGTTCAGAAGAGCTCCGGGATAGTGGAAGTCGTCCTGTCAGCTCTGGGACTGACCTATCGGATTTAGGTCCGGGGAACAATAAACAAACAGATTCACCAATATCCAAATCGGAAGAGGATGCATGGAGTTATTTAGATAGTAACCTCGATTCGCCAAAAAAAGGGTCAAAGCGCAAATTACGCGATATCTCGTCAGTTTCCACCGTACTTTTTCAGGACTCTAATGCAACACCTGATCTGGGGATATCAACACCGGCAAGTAAAGTGTCTTCCAAAGATATTTCGGGAAATATGACACCAATACCATCGACACCTCTTTCAATTTCGATTTCCAGTTCAAAGAGGGTTGCTGTGTATTCGTCAAAGGTATATGGCAAAGGATCCAAGTCGATGTCTACACCCAGGCCAGCTGCCCCAATGGATCCGCTGGATGCTTTGATGGATTCAACGACTGATGGTCTTGGTCAAGAAGACTCTGAATTGAATAGTGAAGACTTGTCGGGGAGCCTCAAGGGATATCATGAGATTCGTGCTCGGGGAGTTAATTCCAAATTCATTGATGACGTCCAGTACACGATGGATGGACTGGCGGAAGGCATAACTGCAAAGAGGGCAAGCATATTGGAGTTGTCACAACGAATGCTTGATAATGACTTTTCTCGGAATTTTCGAACCACTAAATTTCCTCAGCAATTGATGGCATCAATAACAGATGAGGACGATGAGCTGGTAAAGTTTTTGTTTTGTTGTATATTGTGCCGTCTTTTGTCAGATGGATCGGGTATTGCGGCCGTTATACTAAGATCAGATCCAACTGTTGAACTGCTGATTACTATGCTGCAAGATATCAAAGATATCCGTGAAACAGCTCGCGCTGAAAAACTGACCGCCAACAAACTTCTGGAGCGTCAGTTGGAAATTTTTATTTCCAACCTCGATATGAAGCTCAGCATTGTTTCACCTTCATTGATGTCTTTGACAGCCTTAATATCCTTGGAGAGAGTTGGTCATTCAGTTGATGGTTTAGTGGTGGAGGCGTTAAAGCCACATTTCACACTGCTGCTAGAGACCGTCACAAAGGTACTCCAGACCCTGGACGATGCTACTGATATTGGTGTCATATCATCGGCCTCTAAATCTGCATATTTATTTCTCACTCAAGTCGAGTTTTTGGTCCAAGATGACTACCGACTTTTGATTTCAACAACAAGTAAACAACTGCTTCCTGTGTATGGCCTTATGGATAGACTGGAAGTGTACCTGAATAACCGGGCAGGTATAAAAAGTCACGGCCTACATGATAGCTATGTAGTGGCTCTTCGCACGTTGATTATAGCAACGTCTCCGGAATCCCAAGAAGCCATGGATATCAATCATCGCTTGTGCAAGCTGATTCCCAGCTTTATTTCTGTGCTCAAAGCATTTTCACAAAACAGTCTCGAACCGTTCACGTCGGAAATATACGAGCCAAACGAGATTCTACTCTATATATCGGGGTTGATGGTAAACATGTGCGAGGACGATACTGTTCGCGATATTTTAACTAAACTGACAAATTTCACCAGTATCAAAGAGTCGGCATTTGCACTTGATGCAGGCGAAGATAAGACAGTGCAACATATCAAGGGCTGTCAATACTTGATTTTGGGACTTCTTATCATGAATGGCAATACTGGCGCCCAGTCTGAAGAAGTGGAGCAAGTTATGGCCGGATTAGGTATATTCAAAGATAATTTGTCGACTTCGGTGGGTGAAGCAGGTTTGACCAGGCAATTGGCTACTGTTCTCGCAGCACTTAAGAGAAGCACAGAAAGCAAGATTGAATCGACTGTACATTAGAGGGCCCCTATTTTATTTTGTACTACTATTATTAATGCATTCTAATGTCAATTATGGTATCATAGATATATATATATATGTATATATCAAGGGGCAATACGGTCAACAACCCATGGACTAGTCAAATCAGATTCGTCTTTAAGCTTGAAAACAAACCGATCGTGAATTCTATTTGGCCGCCCTTGGAAAAACTCCCACTCTATAGGCTTGACCTTGAGACCGCCCCAAAATGGAGGACATGGAATTTGTTCTTGTCCTTCAAATCGCTTCTCCTGTTCCTCGACCAGAGAATCCAGTTCTTGACGATGCGTAGACTGGCTCTGTGGACTGGCCCAGGCACCTATTCGAGATTTGCGGGGTCTAGTGTCATAGTAGATTTGCGACTCTTCAGTTGAGATCCTCTCAGCAATCCCTTCCACTCGAACTTGCCTCTCGAGCTCCTTCCAAAAAAACGTCAACGACACATATTTGTTGGACTCTACGTCACGCGATTTCTTAGAAGTCTTCCAATTGGAATAGATCACAAAGTTTCCCTGAGTGTCGAGCTCTTTCATAAGGACAATTCGGCTCGAAACCCTACCAGATGGTAAAAGAGCTGTAGAAAAGTTCACCGCTTCTGGAAGAGCTATGTGAGCATTTTTGGCATCATTAAACCACTTGGTAAACTGATCTTCGGGTCTCTTCTCGAGCTCAGTCCGGTCCAGTGACAAGATTCCATACTGCTCCGTTTCAGGTGCAACTGACTGTTAATATGGAACCTGTTTGTGCAGTAACTTACAAATCTTTGTTTGATCCTTTTTAGGGTAGTCCATGTTAATCAAGCGATAGTACTGAGAGATTGTTGGTCTATAAAGTAATGGTCTTCTTGATAGTATCATACACAGCTCACAGCGGAAATATTCAAATAATATATATCAACAAGCAATGATCAGACCATTTACCCAAATTGTTGGCGCTTAAATTGGCTTACACGGACCTGACCTTGCCCATCAATGATCTAAAGTCCATGAAGACCAGAAACCTGTATCAATTCAAAGCTTTGCATGCTGAAAAGTGATTTAATATATTTAACTAGACTCGTTTGTAAAAATTGGGTAACTTGAATGGTTTATATACGGTATCAGATGAGGTTTGTAGATGACTGATATTGGGCTATCAAACGATAGTGGTAAGGGACCATCAAAATGTTCAGAGCGAGATCAACGACTATACGTCAGGATTTTTCATGAAAAGTACCCTTCATCTAGGGACTTTCAATAGTCTTTTACGGGTGACTGCGGTAAAGAGATGTCCTGCTCATTTGGGCAGTCCAGTTTATAGAGCCTGGAAGGCTGGAGTCGGATCAAGATCGGCGTCTACCAATTCAAATGTCCGAAATATCGGAATTATCGCCCACATTGACGCGGGAAAAACGACCACTACTGAGCGGATGCTCTACTACAGTGGTTTAATATCACACATTGGCGATGTTGATCATGGAGATACTGTTACAGACTATTTACAGGCCGAGCGTGACCGAGGAATCACAATTACGTCTGCAGCAGTTACTTTTAACTGGGCAGACCATAAAATCAATTTAATCGATACTCCTGGCCATGCCGACTTTACTTTTGAAGTCATACGGTCAATTCGGGTTTTGGATGGAGCGGTGACGGTTTTGGATGGAGTTGCTGGTGTGGAGGCCCAAACTGAAAAGGTTTGGCACCAGGCAAAGGCTATGGGTATTCCTCGTGTGGCCTATATCAATAAAATGGATCGGCCTGGCGCTGGATTTGGGCGTACAGTTCGAGAAATAGTGTCCAAGCTACAATCTAGAGTTGCTATTGTCAATATTCCTTATTTTGATTCTTCTAAAGAACAGCCATTTCGGGGAGTCATAGATGTGATTGACAAGAAGGTTATAGTTTGGAATGATGGTGGAGATGGCAAGGATGTAGTGGTGAAAAGCATTGAAGAGCTGGATGTTGTCGACGAATGCACAGAGGCGCGAACTGCTCTTATAGAGGCCTTGACCGAATTCAACGACGATCTTGTTGAAGAAGCACTTGAGGTCGGTGATTATATGGAGGTGTCTTCTGAGTCTATCAAAAGGGCCTTGAGGATATGTACACTTGAACAGCAGATCTGCCCTGTATTGTGTGGAGCCAGTTTCCGAAACATTGGAGTGCAGCCATTGCTGGACGCAGTGGTCGACTACCTGCCATCTCCAGACGATCGTCCGGCCCCTCATGCCATCAGTAGAGCTCAATTGGGCAAAAAGCGTCATAGTCAAAAGAGCCTGGCGGTTCAAGATTCAGAAATCGTCCTCGATAGCAAAGCTAAAGTTACGTGTGCTCTTGCCTTCAAAGTGATGAACGACCCCATCAGAGGGATCTTGGTGTTCGTACGAGTGTATTCTGGAACTCTGCAGACAGGCAGTGTCATTATCAACACTAGCAATGGACAAAAGGAACGCGTTACCAAGCTTTTGAAAATGCAGGCTGACAAGCCTATAGACATCAACAAAATCGAAACAGGAGATATTGGGGTCATTGTAGGCTCTAAAGAAATCCGCACTGGGGACACGCTAGTTGCCCATATGCACAAAAAGGATGGAATCAATAATCTGAGTGCAAAAGATAAAGGAATCCACCTTCATCCCATTGAGGTACCGCCGCCAGTTTTCTTTGCAGCTATTACACCGAAATCAGTTTCGGACACTAGGCATATGGAGCAGGCGCTTGATATATTACTGCGGGAAGACCCTAGTCTCCGGATCAGCTACGATGATGATAGCGGTCAAACGTTACTTTCAGGTATGGGAGAACTGCACCTTGAAATTGCAAATGGTCGACTCGTCAATGATTTAAAAGCACGAGTATCAATTGGAAACATTATGATATCTTACAAGGAGACCATTCTCACGCCCACAGAACCAGTTGACCACCAAGCGAAGGATGACCAAGGCTTGACAAGCTCAGTGCGTCTGACCGTTGAGCCACTGGTCGATTCGGATGAGCATAGTCTCGAGCACGCCGAGCAGATCCATCACGACAACCACTTTGTTAGGTTCCCTGACCAATTTGAACATGCCATTATAAAACAAGATGATGCATGGGATGCTGTCAAGGTTGGCATCATGCCTGCTTTGGCCAGGGGAGGCAAAATTGCTCGGCTTCCCCTACACAGCGTGTGCGTCAATATCCAAGAGGTACATATGGACGCCGACTGCACGACTTGCCAAGGCTTGTCCATGGCTGTGCGATTGGCAGTGCAGCAGGCATTAGAGTCGGTTGATCACCATAGCTACTCTATAATGGAGCCGATCATGGACGTGCGTGTGGTAGTCAATGAAGAGGACATTGGAGTGGTGGTCAATGACATTTCCAGCACCAGGCGAGGCCACATTACCTCTTTAAGCGAAGAACAGGCCACCGACGAGGAGTCTGGCATTTTTGAACAGCTGGCCACGCAAATCTACGTGCCCCAGGACTATACCATGTACATGTCAAAGCATGGTGATCGGCATCACTCCCAGCAGAGTGTGATCCGCGCACGCATAGCCCTCAGGCATATGGTGGGGTATCTCACGTCGCTGAGAAGCCTCACCCAAGGCAGAGGAACGTTTTTAATGACATTTGACCGCTATGAACCGAC
Organism: Sugiyamaella smithiae; assembly: GCA_030579815.1. Classification (NCBI taxonomy): domain Eukaryota; kingdom Fungi; phylum Ascomycota; class Dipodascomycetes; order Dipodascales; family Trichomonascaceae; genus Sugiyamaella; species Sugiyamaella smithiae. Next base: position 1,419,060 of record JAKTRV010000002.1, read on the forward strand.
CTCAGAAGAGGTCGACCTATACTGATCTGTGTCATATGTATATATTACCTATAATTACATAACTAGATACGTGGGACATGCCACGAATCAGGATATGCTAATGCATGCAAACCCTTGTTCAGGTCGGGCTCATACGTTTTCCCGATTAGTGTAGCGATGATGAATAAATTAAAAGTCCTAAAAATTAATTGTACAAATACATGTGGTTACTAAAACTCTAATTGCAGAAGTACAACAGTTGTCACCGACAGTTGACATCGACAGTCGTTGTTACCCTTCGGTGTACGTTGTTAGTTGTCTCACGTCAAGACCCTGCGTTGTCAAAAAATCATTGCGATCCAGGGCGTCCGTGGATAAGGGTCGCCATATAAATAGCGCTGACATTACGTGTAGCACAATTAACACCTCAAAAGATCGTCCTTAGACGCAATAAGTGTACGCTTACTACAACAACAGCACGCGTTTTCATTGATTGATACGAGTGTATCAGGTTGTGGCATAGTAGGGTTTATTGGTTGTATAGACAGTTGTTGATTTCAAGGTTGAATTTTTTCGACATCCATCTTGCAACGTTCCGAGGTTTGAATTCATCAAAATGGCACGAAGTGGCATGCGCGTTCTGCGCTTCGCAGTGGTGGCTACGTTGCTAATCATTGTTCTTTACAAGCTGTCGACCGAGCGAGTTGACTTGAGTGGGTACATGAACCAGGCAGCGGGTCTTGCCGGTTCCAATGTGCAGACCCAGGCTGGTAATGCTCCTGTTAATGACGGTGAAAAGGCTGGTGCTTCTGTCAGCCAACAACAGTCTGGTCAGCAGTCTGGCCAGCAGCAACCGGCTGGCTCTGTTCTCGAGACACCGCTTGGCCAGAGCACTGCTCCCTACCAGCGAGCTAATGCGACATTTGTGACTTTGGCCCGAAACAGCGATCTCAAGTCGATGTTGGACTCGATCCGAATGGTGGAGGACCGATTCAACCACCAGTACCACTATGACTGGGTATTTTTGAACGACGACGAGTTCACTGATGAGTTCAAGGCCACTGTGCAGGCCCATATCAGCGGAAAGGTTAAATTTGGAAAGATCCCCAAGGAGCAGTGGAGTTTCCCTTCATGGATCGACCAGGAGAAGGCTGCGTTGACCAGAGAGCAGATGGCCAAGGACCGAGTCATCTATGGAGACTCGATCCCTTACCGACACATGTGTCGATATGAATCTGGATTCTTTTGGCGTCATCCCGCCCTCGACGAGTACAAGTACTACTGGCGAGTGGAGCCCGACATCAAGCTGTACTGTGATATTCCTTACGATCTTTTCAAGTTCATGGAGGAGCGAGATCTCAAGTACAGTTTCACAGTGTCTCTGTATGAGTATGAAAAGACTATTCCTACTCTGTGGAAGACCACCAAGGAATTCATGGACTTGAACCCCCAGTACGTGTCGGAAGATCCTTTGATGGATTTCATTTCTGACGACGGTGGAGAGACCTACAACAGATGCCATTTCTGGTCCAACTTTGAGGTTGCCAGCTTGGATTTCTGGAGAGGAGAGGCCTACACCAAGTATTTCGACTTCCTGGACCAGAATGGAGGATTCTTCTACGAGCGATGGGGAGACGCTCCCGTGCACTCGCTGGCAGCAGCCCTTTTCCTCAACAAGGACGAGATCCACTACTTTGACGATGTTGGATATTTCCATGTTCCTTTCTCCAACTGTCCTACCAAGGAAGAGGACCGAATGCGACTACGATGCACTTGCCAGCCTGAAGACAACTTCACATGGCATGGATACAGTTGCACTCCTCGGTTCTACAAGGCCAAGAATATGGAAAGACCTGCTGGATGGGCCGATCAGACCCAGTGAGAAAAATTCGTTCATTTAAGCACATTGTAGACAAACATATACTAAGTTTAATAATGTCTTGATTCTGTAGTCGTCTTTCGCGTTTCGGTACTAACCCTAACTATGATGTTTATATGAATTAGGTGCACGGCTGGCTTCAACTTCACCACTTTCTACAGCCCGCCATGGCCATCAGCTATATCTTGTTATTGTCTCGACAAGGCAAAGTGAGACTGGCAAAATGGTTTGAAACCTACGGAACAAAAGACAAAGCCAAGATTGTTAAAGAGGTCACCACATTGGTGCTCGGGCGCCGGACCAAGATGTGTAACTTCCTGGAATACAGAGGTGAGTTGGCAATTACGAGGCCACCAACTGTTTTACTAACCTGACCAAGATTCCAAAGTAGTGTATAGACGGTACGCATCGCTTTTCTTTGTAGCTGGCATTGATTCCGACGAAAATGAGCTCATCACCTTGGAGGTTCTGCACAGGTACGTGGAACAGATGGACAAATACTACGGCAACGTGTGTGAGCTGGACATCATATTCAACTTTCAAAAAGCATATTATATCTTGGACGAAATCCTGATTGCTGGACAACTTCAGGAGTCTTCTAAACGCGATGTTTTGAGGCGGATTGGTCAGCAAGACGCTTTGGAAGCAGCAGAAAGCGAAGAAGATGGCATATCTCGGCTCCTGTCTTAGACAGCAAATTATATATATTTACTAGTTGCGATACTGCTGTGCGAGAGAACTGCTGCCCTTAAATAGCTCGGTCCAGCTTTATCTGAATATCCCTGTTTGCAGTTTTCAGTACTTCTGCTTTGAATGAATGGCATTTGAATTAGTTTGTTTTTTTTTTTGTTTTGTTTTTGTTGGCATGTTTTTTTCTGGTGTATTTCATCTATGGATTTTTTTCTGTCTATCACTGTCTGGCATCTTCCAATGTTAGTTCGCCAGAATAAAGCGCCTTGGTCTTATCCAGAATATCTTTAAACGACTTGAACTCTGTGTAGGGGATGTTTTCACGCTGGCAGTAGGTGACGAGATCTCGGCCCTCTTTAGCGAAAAGAAGATTGGTCTCTTTGGCAGCCGACAAATCTGATACTCCGTCTCCACAGTATAGCAAAGTGGGTCGAACACCAACAGGGAGGTTGGCATAGGGCCTAATTGCTCTTGACTTGTCATGTCCAAAGCTTGACTCATCCCTGTAGATGATATTCCAAGTACCATCATCATTCATCTTGACATTGTTGGAAACAATTTGGATATCATGTGCAGCTGCCAAGCCTACAAGCTTGGTTAGCAGAGCTCGAATAATGGGTTCCATTCCACTGGACACAATGACAACCGGAACGTTGTTTTCCGTAGCCCACTCGTAGAAGGTCTTGAACCCAGGATCCAACTGCACATGCTTAAGCAAATACTCAATACACTCTGGAAATGGTGTGTGGATGGAATTGAGCATTTCCACAAATCCATCTCGAAATGATGTAGTTCCATCAAGGATATCCTTGTTGATTGCTCGACGCTTTTCAACTCCAAACCCCAAGTTATCGGTCAAATAGTCGTTCGAGTCTTGGATAGTCACTGTGCCGTCCCAGTCGGTGAAAACGATCATTTTGGGGCTGGTCTTCATCGCGGGCAGCGCTTTGGTGTCTACGTCAGTCATAGTAGGAGTTAAACAATGTCACTGACACTGAGACCTCACCCATATGCGGTTTTTCGACATGCATGTGCGTTAAGCCCACCTGCAAACAGCAACGCAGATAATAAAGAGAAAAAGAACAAAAGCAAAATTGACCGCATTATATTGGTGGTATAATTGGGCGACCGTTCTGTCCAGGGTGCTTACTTGGTGCTCACTTGGTGCTCACTTGGCGCTCATGTTTGTCGATATTACTGGCTAAGAGTTATTCTCAATAATGCCACCTCAAGACTATGCAGATCATACACATCAGGGTTTCCAGGAGCATGAGGGACATGATGGCACTGGACTCCTCGGGCCTCAATTGCTGGCACGTCTACTTTGATCCCTGAAGGCTCATTCAAGTGAATCACATCACTTATGTAGTTAGTCCATGGCACGTCCTCGTTATCCGGGACGCATTGGCTGTATCGACACGCATCAATAATGGCTGTCAAATACTCGACAGCAGTAAGCTGGCTGATGAATCCACATTGGCTATCGAGGTAGCTTGTCTCCCTGTCAGAACTGCCATTTAGAATTACAATTTTCTTTTCGCATTCAGATAAGCTCTGTGCAAAGCCACGCAGGATCACAGTAGGCATTGTAGACGTAAATAAACTTCCAATGGATAGTACCACTGCTTTGGCCTTGCGCACAGCCCCAAGCACCCGATTGCTGGCCATAGGGTGGATCTCTTGACCATATGGATTGATATAATAAATACGCCTAATCGCACTAGGCAGTGGGGTTTCAACTGTCTTGGAAAACCTTATCTGCGATAACGACAGCGCAGGATGCGAAAACGGGAGATTTGCATCTTCAAAAGATGTCATGAGATCAGAGTCAGTGGAAACCTCAAGTTCCTGGCCTTCGGGAGTATGCATGGGCGCAGCTGGATGCGATATTTGAGACTGGCCCGTTATGATTTCTCCATTGGCTAGCTGGGCAGATATATGATAGCTGAAGTTGGTGTTGAGAACTGGGATGATGTGGTTTTTGGACGATACGCCGGTGATTTTGCATAGAAGCTCAATGGCAGAATCCAGAGACCCACAAAAGATCCGTGCGCCAGTCAAAAACAAGTTCCCTACTGAAGCGCGCTCAAACCGAAACTCACGGCCAGGTCGGCTGCGTTTCAGCAACTCCACGTGTACATTAACGAAAAATGGTCTAATCATCTCTTTATAATGAGATTCAATGCTTTGCTGCCACAGAGTATGGGTGCCATCGACTATCTGGTTCCATTGAGTCTTTGCATCATCATATACGTCGGGCAGCCGGTATGAAAACAGTTCTTTAAGTCCCCTTTCAGAATTAGGGATCAATTTGGTGATTCGTGACCGGATGTCGCCAATCGCTGGTCCCCCCATAACTCGTATGATTTCAGATGTAGATCCACCATTGTCAGAGATTGGAAGTACATAAGACACATCGTCGTATACCGCTTCAAAAGCAGATAACAGCGAGTTGGTGGCCGTTCCTCCACTCACCACAACTACGTTCATCACGTAAAAGACTGTGGGGCAGTACAAGTTGGGATCTGACCACACTGGCATCAAGGCTCAGCTCAGCTCAGCCGCTTACATGTTGATGTACTGTTAGTCACCAGATGATTCATAGCACAATACTGTGATCAGTGCTTAGTTTCGTAGTACGTTGCATTGTATTGGTGGCCCATGTATTAATTTATTTGATACGAGATAGTCTGGTCGTATTTTTCTCCGGTTGCAAAGAGGAGCTGGGCTGACTTCATGCATATGTAGTGCATATAGATAAACATGATAACGAATCTTCGGTAAGCACCATACATGTAATGAAGCATACACATCAATGGATCGATTCATTTTGTAATAGAAAAAAAAGTGGTTTCTTTCCAAAGCTCTGTTTGCGATGGATAGCGCTAGTTTTTGCTAACGTCTAAGTTGGCACTGAGTCTTTAGTAAAGGTAGAAACTGCTGTCTTAGCTTTGAGGGTAAGAGAGAGTTCAGATCTATTCTCAGTTTGAATTTTGTCCTCAATTGTTGATATAGCTGTAATATACTCAATTGGTTTCAATTACCAGTCAATCAGATTCATTTATGTATTTCACATCTGGGTGGCTCTCATGGAGCTATTGCGGTTCCATACGGCCACTTCAGACAACCACTATTAATATTTGATTACACTGGCACCTCAATTGGTGTAGCCCTGGCCTAATTGATAAATATTCGTCTTCCAGTCAAATATCCAATTCTTAGAGCCTTATCAGGTACAGTAAGGCATTTGTATTTCCACCAAACTAGCAGCAGTCAGCAATCAAGCAACATCCACGAAAAACAAGACAATTGCTAATTCATTTCATTCTTAGACTACTTCTTTTATTTATATATATTTATCTCGGCTGGTGAGTCTTGACAAGCTCAATTTTTTTTTTCTCGGGAATCGCTTATCGGTGGTGGTAGCATCGAGCCGCAGTTTTTCCGAAGAGTCATTTTTAACGTTTATATATAAGCGCATTGAGATCTTGAAAAATTCTGTTTTCATCACCTCACATCAATTCATATAATGTCCAAGGGAAAAGTGTGTTTGGCCTACTCTGGAGGTCTTGATACCTCTGTTATTCTTGCGTGGCTTCTTGAGCAGGGCTACGAAGTCATTGCTTTCCTGGCCAACGTCGGTCAGGAAGAGGACTTCGATGCTGCCCGAGAGAAGGCACTCAAGATCGGAGCCACCAAGTTTGTTGTGGAGGATGTTCGACGAGAATTCGTTGAGGAGCTGTGCTTCCCTGCTGTTCAGAGCAATGCCATCTACGAGAACGTCTATCTTCTCGGAACCTCGCTTGCTCGACCAGTGATTGCTCGAGCCCAGATTCGAGTTGCCGAGCGAGAGGGCTGCTTTGCTGTGTCCCATGGGTGCACTGGAAAGGGTAACGACCAAGTGCGATTTGAGCTGGGCTTTTATGCACTCAAGCCTGATGTCAAGGTGATTGCCCCATGGCGATTGCCCGAGTTCTTCAACCGATTTGTCGGCCGAAAGGACTTGCTCGAGTACGCTGCCGAGAAGGGCATTCCTGTGAGCCAGACCAAAGCCAAGCCATGGTCTACCGATGAGAACTTGGCCCACATCTCGTTTGAGGCAGGAATTCTCGAGGACCCCGACACCACTCCTCCTAAAGACATGTGGAAGTTGACTGTCGACCCTACTGATGCTCCTAACACTCCTGAAGACTTCTCTGTGGAGTTTGAGAAGGGTCTGCCCGTCAAGATCACTTACGAGGGTGGCAAGACTGTGACTGACCCTGTCGACTTGTTTTTGACTGCCAACCAGATTGCCCGACGAAACGGTGTGGGCCGTATCGACATTGTCGAGAACCGATTCATCGGTATCAAGTCCCGTGGATGTTACGAGACTCCTGGTCTGACCATTTTGCGAACTGCCCACATTGACTTGGAGGGATTGGTTCTTGACAGAGAAGTGCGAGCCATCCGAGATACCTTTGTCACACCTACCTTTGCTCGAATTCTTTACAATGGTCTGTACTTCTCTCCCGAGGGTGACTATGCTCGAGCATTGATTGCTCCTTCCCAGATCACTGTCAATGGACAGGTGCGAGTGCGAGCTTACAAGGGCAGCTTGACCATTCTTGGACGATCCTCAGAGACTGAGAAGCTCTACGACGCCACCGAGGCTTCTATGGACGAGCTTACCGACTTTGACCCTGTCGACACCACTGGATTCATTGCTGTGCAGTCGATCCGAATCAAGAAGTACGGTGAGGCCAAGATTGCTCGAGGCGAGAAATTCTAAGCTAATATTTGTAAGATAGTAATATATTGACTTTATATATGTTTTTTTCCATACATTTTAAAGAACAGTGCTTGTACCAACAGGATACCAAACAGACTTTCGTTTGGCTCTTCAATTGTGCCGACTACTGCATTTGTCTAAATATACTGGTTTCTTGGTCCAAGCCAGTGGAGTCGCAAATCACGTGATAGGCCATAGGTGATGATGGCGTCTATCAGTCTGATACCGATTAGTCTTGAGTGAGGGAGAGGAATCATGCAAAATGTCTTAGTTGTGGGGTAACAAGTTTATCTTGGTTTTCTGGCAGCTACTGAGCTGTTTGCGGTCCAATTGCTCGTAACTCTAACTGCGCTGTTGTGGACATGCGTGTACATGTGTGTTTAGGTTCTGCTGTGTGCTGCGTGTACTCATCCCCTGAACATGACGTTTAAAGCAATAGGTCTGGTGCTGAGTTTGGCAGCTTTGGCAGCTGCTGAATCATGGCAGGAGTTGCATATGAGAGAAGAGCATGGAATTGACTCGTTTGATGCATTATCGTTTTTTACACTGCATGATACAGACCGTACAAACAGCTGGACTAAACACGATATCCTGAATCTGTACGGTATAGCATCTGAGGAGATTGTAGGAGATGGAAGCGGTATGGGTGCCCATGATGAGTCTACTGATATCACGGATGAGATCAGAGATAAAGTAGTGAGCACAGTTTTGGCACTGGTTGATTCCGATGCAGATGGGTCCATCAGTCTGGATGAATGGAGAATATTCACCGAAAAGGGAGGCGAGCTTCCCGATTTTGGACTTGGACCAGGACACCATTTGGACTACGAGATGGAATATGAGCGCCACCACTGGCTCGAGTTCCATGCCGAAAATGACCCTGATGTCAAGATCCAGCACCAAGAAGACATCGACCATGAGCGTCTTTACCACGCCCATGAACATGAGGACGAAGCTGGTAACCATATAAATAACTGGGAGCGGCCAGAAAACATCCCCTCGAAATACAAGCGGGCCGCTTAGTAGAGGTTGTGTAATGTAGCTACGAATACAAAAAGATCGAAATCATAGACATTTATTAGTCATAATCGGAAATCTAACAAAAATGCATTGAATCCGCAAAACACCTTCAATGGTTACAAAAAGTACTCTCGTTGGTTTTTGGACGGAGACACAAACGTCAGGTCATCAGGCACAGCGTTAAAAATGGAGAACTGGGGCATTGGGTTGTCGCCCACCTTCATAACAGAAGCCACATTTCCACATCGATAACAATAGTTGGGCGCGGACCACACCGTGACAACATCGCGGTCCTTGAAATGGTACTTGAATCCCTCCATCACCAGTTGGTGGGCTCGAGCTATCAGCAGCAGCCCATTGATGTGGTTGAACTCCCGGGCCACAGTGGCTCCAAATATCCATCCTGCTCCCCGTGGAGACACTGCCCATGTCTCGACGTCGTCTGGGTCACTCCAGACAAGATCACAGAATCCTCCTTCGTGGGGGATCTCTTGGGCCCGTGACAACACCCTGATCTGGTCCAGCATGCGAATTTCCGGACTCAGTCCTCCATGTACACACAGTATCTTGCCGTCTATTATGGCTGCCAACGTCAAAAAGTCAAACACTTGGCAGCAGTACTTCCACACTGTGGTGGTACCATATTTCGTAAGACACTCTTCGTAAAACCCGTACACCTGAGTGATCTGACGACTCTCGTGGTTGCCTCGCACAAGCGTGATCCGGTTGGGATACCTGGCTTTAAGACACATGAGCAATGTGAACGTTTCCAGGCTGAAAAAGCCCCGGTCGACAAAGTCTCCCAAAAACACGTAATTGACATCTGGTGGCATACCTCCACTTACTCGGAACAGCTCCAGCAGATCATGAAACTGGCCATGGATATCTAGTTAGAAAGCAACTCTTTTTCACTTCTCTTTGGCAGTCTATGACACTCACCTCTGTGGTTAGTAATCTGTCGTCAAACAGCTGAAATCAACATACCCGCATATTGTGACTGGACTCTGGACTGGTTGTATATTTGATTCTAATTAGCACAAACCCACATTACCAACAACACCCACCTTCCATCAGAAGTTCTTTGACCATCTCGCATAGCAGCTTCATGTCGTTTTCCGGAAGTGCCTCGCATTTCTTGGCCTTTTCCAGCCAAAGCTCAGGATTGCGCTCTGTCATGGCGAACTGTAAATATGCAATAGTGTATGCCGCATCCTATATATATCCATCCCTGTCCTGTCATGTAGCAGTCCAGTAAAACACAACCATGTTGACATATTTACGTTGTAAAGTTGAAATTTCAATTGAATAGCCTGGTGATTGATTTGCTGGCAGTTATTTATTTGTCAGCGTTTGCAGTGTTGATTTTACATGTAATGTATATATCATAGAGTATCATATGCTTGCAGTTAAGTATATGTAGGCTAAATAACATGCAACTCTACAAAAAATACACACAAACACAATTCCAAGTCTGAAACCAGCAAATCGTTCAATTTTGCAATCTAGCATCATATGTAAACTATTAAAAGATTGCATGTGGATTTATGGAGTGCTAAGTGTGAAGTGCATCAATTGTTAAAAGGACCAATTAATTAATGGACCAGTTAGTTGGAGAGCATTGCCAGACTACCAAAGACAAGCCAGCCAGCCAGCCAGCTATACTCTAAACTACATCTAGACTACTCAAAATTTTATTATTCTGCAAATCGCTTTATTCAGTATCGTATTTATACAAATAAAAGTGGCTTACAGCAGTGTGTGCTCGACACTATAGGACATAATGAAGAATCAACCCATTTGAAGCCTCACATGTCCATCGCAGCAGCTCGAGGGCCACGCCAGGATGTAGGCCTGAGGCCCAATATCGAAAAGCTTCGTCATGAAGTGGTGGCCAAGCCGAAACCTCCTCAGATTAAGAAGAAGGTTGTCATTCGTCTGCTGCCTCCAGCGATGACTGAGGATGAGTTTTCAGGGCTGGTGTCTTCATGGATCAACGACTCGACATGTGAGTATCGATACTTTGTAAAGGGCCATATATCGCAAAAGGGATCCAAAGACCCTGTGCACAGTCGAGCGTACGCAGGATTCAAGAATGAGACTCTTCTGACTACGTTTGTAAAGGAATTCAAACAAAATATTGCTCCAAAGCTCGATACTCGAGCAACTGTGGAATATGCACCGTACCAGCACAGGTTGCGACCGTCAAAACCAGATGCCCTAGCAGGCACAATTGAAGACGACCCAGTATTCCAGTCTTTTGTCGCTCATTTGAAGGACCAGTCGTTGCCTTTGCTACCCCTAAAGCCTGAAAGATCAAAGAAAGATAAAGGCAAGTCTAAAGCTGATAAGCAAGAAAGCAACAAGCGTGGCAAAGACGCTGGCAAAGAAACCAGCAATTCCAAAGCAAATGCTGGTAAAAAATTGAAAGAAAAGCCTGCTGCAAATACAACACCCAAGCTTAAGACAAAACCTGAAAGCGACAAATCGGCAGGTACAAAGTCTTCAAATAGCGAGGGATCTGCCAAAGCCAAAGGCAAGCGCAACGAGTCCAAGTCGAAATCCACTACAGACGAAAATGTGCCTCCAATTACTAAAGAAGCATCTTCTGAAGAAGCAGGAGATGCCCAGAAAAAGAAAAAGTCGCGACGTTCGAAGCGTAAGCCAAAAGGTGATGCTGATAGTGCCGATAAAAACTTGAATGAAGACGTCAAGTCTGGAGACCCTACCAAAGCAAAACATGAAACTACTCAAAAGTCAAAAGATCAACCAAAGGAATCAAAGCGATCTCGAAGAGAGCGAAAGGAGGGCGGTACTAAAGATTCTAGTGGATCTGAGAATCCCACAGACAAACCTGGCAAGAAGGCTAGTGAAGACACACCACCTGCTAAACCTGTATCCTCAAAAGCCAATGATCAACCACAGTCAGCACCTAAATCTGATAGTGCTAGCAGTACTAATGGTGGTTCGTCCAATGGCACCAACGCAGCATTGTAGAGTTCCCTGTCATTCTCATCGTTACACACGTTGAATACATGATCACTACCACGGAGTTCTACATAACAGAATTTTACTTGCTCCAAAGACTTGAACAAGTGTGGAATGACACTGCTGCTTCGGACTGCTACCATGTCTTTTTCGTGAGCTCTACCAAACTGTTGAACACAGTAACAGCTTTAACGAGATTTGAATCAGCAAGTTGTGGACCTCTATGTCTACAAACAGTATAGTAGATGTATATAAATGGGTTCAATTAAATATGTATCTGTAGCTTTGTATTGTACATGGTCAACTCAACTTGACATCAATCTGTGGGGAAGCCGCGCTCTCTCCATTATAATCCTCCCCTTAAATATGGGGGAACTATTCAATGCTCTCGAGGCCTGGGTAAGTAGACTAAAGACGACTTGGCTAATTAAAAGGTTGGTTCCGTGTTGGTGGGATCTTCAGTATCTCAATATTCGCATCCTTCGGAAGTGATTCGCCTGCTGAAAGAAATAGACAGTGAATACTTTGAAATTCGCGTCAGTGATGACGACTTCAAGAGCCGGATCCGGTCGTGTACGTAACAGAACATCTTCTGAAAGGATCTAAAATACTAACAGCAGTCAATTCTATAATGCCCCTTCTTTATAGATATTATGACAATTATTATGCTAGTCGTCGGGACTCTCCTAACGTTATCAAGATTGCGTCTAGTGGGGACATTCGCGAGATAGTCAAGCTGTTACAAATGATCCTGCTAATTGCTGTGGAATGCGACAAAAGAGAAGTATTTATTGATAAGATCCAGGGCCTTCCCGAAGCTGTACAAACTACCTTAATGCATATTATAAGTGGACTGAATGAAGACGACGGTAGCGACAGGTCTACAGAAATTGAGAATAGCCAAGACGATGATACTCTCATGTTTCAATTGGAAGAGGAGATTGCGAGGCTCTTGAAAACAGTTGAATCTCAAAATGTCAAGATATCCGAATCAGATAGCCGTTTGGAGGCGTCGAGCCGTCAAATAGCTGATTTGGAGTCGGACGTAAAGCAACTGCACACCAAAAACAGCCTGCTGGAAAACAAACCTGCCGATAATAACGAGATAAGCGAGCTCAAAGAGCATATTACAGAGTTGGAAAGTCAACTAAAGACGGCAAATACGACAATCAGAGACAAGGAGAAGACGATAGACGAATTGGTGGAAGATGCGTCTCGTGGCCAGGCTGCGGTTACTGAGGTCAGCACTCTACGAGACAAATTACAAGAGAGTGAAGAGGAATTGAAAAAGATGCAGAAGTTTGTTAAAATGGCCGAAAGATACAAACGTAAGCTGGAAGATTCAAAGGATCTGACTAGTGAAATTGATTCTCTGCAAAGCGAGAACCAGCAGCTGAAAGATATGATGAGCAAAATAAAAAAAGCCACTGAAAGCAAACAGTTAGTTTCAGACCAATCTGAAAGTCCAAAAGACACTCGTGGTGATCAAGGTCCAATCGAACCCTTGCCAGACCGAGAAATAGTTCAAGATGAGCATGATGATAGCCCGGAGTCTACCCCTGAATCCTCTGTAGCACCGACGGCTTCTGTAAAGGCATCTGCTAGCTCTACGCATGCGCAAACGGAGACACAAGGAAATGATCGCATCAATACACTAGAAAAAGAAGTGAGCAGCCTTAAATCAGAGCTGGAGCTCATGTCGAGTGCTTGGTATTCGTTGGCCTCGAGGGTGCAACAACAGAATGTGGTAGTAATGAAAAAAGTGTACGATTCTCCAAAGGGATGGCTCACGAAGCAGAGGAGGGCTATGGACAGAATTCAACAACAGCAGTGATAATAATAATAATAATACAAATATAGCATTTTCTCAATTACATCATTAGCGCTAGCTATTATTATCCTTTGTAATTATGATCTGTAGCTGACTGATTTCTTCAAGTGAAGTAGTAATAACTTATATTAGATTCTAGCCTTGGCAGGAGTTGCCAAAGACGCGCTCGCCCTCACGCACAGGTCTCGGACTCTGCTGCTGAAAGCAGGCACGAAACCATATCGCAAAGGTCTATTTCGGGCTCGGCCAATAGTGTCGCTATACTCTTGAAGCTTTCCAGACATGTCAGCCGAAGATGGTATCCATTCTGGGCTCAGCCTGACAAATTGCTTTCGCGATTCATCGGCCTCTCTTATCAGAATACCCTTTTGTTCGAAATGTGTGAATGCAGATTTGAGCAGCTCTTTGTTGACAGCCTCGTAATGGGCAAGTTCTCCTTCATGGTACAGAGTTTTAGCAATCGACTGAGCGACATTATAAAACTGATTGGCAGGAGCAGTGATTCCACCAGCCAGAGTGAACAGACATACCGAAGCTGCCCAGTAGCCATCAACAAATGGCCACAGCAAGTAACAGTAGAAGTCAAACAGCTCGCTACCTTGTCGAATATCGTTTCCAGACAAGTCAACGTTTCCGTTTTCATTTTCGTCGACCTGGAGAATACCTTGCGACTGAAGCAAAGACAAGGTCTCTGAAATATTAGTATCGAGGCCGTCTTGCTTGTAGACGAATTCTCCAGCCAACAGACTGGAAAGGAATGCAACGTGGTCTCGGATAGCCGATTTGGGCATTTTCAGTACACCACCAGTTCGCAACTGCACAAACATAGCCACTGATGCGATTGACTCGGAGATAAACAAATGAATAACCTGGTTACGATAGTAACTGAGCTTGAAAGGATCCTTCGGAACGTATGTTGGCTCTAACAATCCCTTTTCTTGGACTTCGACAAGTTCAGGTCCAAGAACCTTCAGGGCATTGTCAACAACTGCTTTGGTATCCTTGAACTGAATCTGTCCGTTGACTCGAACACTGTTTGCAGATGACAAAGTTCCAACCCGGCCCCCTGCTTCGTGTACTCGAGTCATGAGCCAGTTGACTCTTCGAATTGTTTGGGTCATGCTCAATCCACGCTCATTAGACGTCAACAGGACCGCACCAACCAAAGAGGTGGGCATTACAACCGATACCTTGTTAATGTCAGACAGAACTTTATATCCAAGAGATCGCAGCAGTTTAGTATGTGCTGCTGGTTGCAGAGGAGTGCCAAGCGGGAAGCTTGCTGCAGAAATCGCCGGATCCGAAGATAATTGATCGATGATCCAGGTTTTCAAGGACCAAGGCTCTAAAAATCGAACATCTACACGACCCAACTGCAGAGACATCATCTTTCGAGAATCCAAGAAACTCATAAACGATTCAGCCTTCTTTTCTCTTCCAAGAAGCTCGGTAGCATATGTGTCGGCCTCCACAACTTTGTCATACTGAGTGGACACAGGGCAGAACCAGGTGTCTTCTACTGATCCAGATAGAATTGCGTCCAAAATATACTTGAGAATACCAAACTTGGGAGGCAGCAGCTTTCCAGTTCTTGATCGGGTACCCTCAACAAAGCACTCGAAATTGAAACCTTGCTTCAAAATAGTTTCGATGAACGACTGAATGACACCCTGATACAGATAATCCTGAGACCAATTGCCTCGTCTAATGTACAAAGCACCTAGCTGCTGCAGTGCAGGACCAATGACAGCAAAGTTCAAATTCTCACCAGCAACTACAACTGGCAACGAAATTCCCATTCGGAAACAAATAAAGTGAAGCGCCATGTAGTCGATATGAGACTTGTGGCAAGGAAGGAACACCAGACTCTGATGCTTGGCTCGCAGCTCTTTGACTTTGGCCTTGACTATAGCGACCTCGTCTTTGTTGACATGAACGCCCTGGTGATAGCTTCGGGAAAAAATCTGTCCCACTATAAAATAAATTGCTTTCAGGACACTTTTATGCTCGAAATGGCACATAGCATCATAAGTGAGACCTTCGGCAATATTGGAAATCGACGATACTACCTCTGCCCGACGAGTAGCTCGCTGGTTGGCAGTCAAAATCCACGACTGCTCTTTCTGCATTCGAATGTCGGCCAGATCATTGATGCGCTTTTGAAGAATTGGATGGCTCATGGTCCTAGCCAGGAGATCGTCAGTGACTCCAGAATAATACAGCGGATGACCTTCATAATTGTCATAACCACGCCAGGCAGACCCAATTACATGAGCAACCAAAGTTTGCAGAAACTGCTTAGGATGCTCACGGAATCTGGTCATATCCATGACCAGATTGAAATCAAAATCCGGCTGGGAGGGTCCAATGGACTCCTCCAAAATATCGACGTCACTCATGGTTAGCTGCAAGCAATTTATTTCCAATGACCTTTTCACTCGGCTCGGTTGATCTAAAAAGCTTTCTAGTCACCACTTGTAAATGCAGAATAACAAATGAGCCGAAGCTGTGCCTGTTAGATTTCAAAATAACAAACTCAGTTCCCTCGCGACAGTTTTAAAGACAAACTTGTCAGAGCATAAACCTCGGCATATGCACAAAAGCAGGCACTTTGATTGTTCGGTACAGTTAGCAAATGCGGGGCTGGTTGAGCCCAACAAACATCAGCCGTGCACAGACTGTGCCTGTAATCAGCCGTGCCATGAGCCGAGACGTCACCGACTCGAGTTGAGCCAAGCCAGTTATTGAGTCACCAACTAGAATGTGAACCGCTGTGTTTGCATGGACTTTAAGAAGCGTTTTAAGTAAACAGATTGGGGGCTTTGGAAAAACAGTTAGGAACCTTAAGGAACCTTAAGGAACCTTAAGGAACCTTAAGCAAGCATGTAAGCTATTATCTGGGAAGAGTAAATGGGTATTGGCTGGAAACATTCGGTTGCCATTGCACACGCTCACTACTGACATGCTTCACAAATAGCCACTGTGCCACCACCATCTCATTACAAGTTGGCCCATAGCTGATAGCCAGACCTATGGCTTACAGCCAAACCTCTGGCATTGCCGATTTGATTATGTCCAGGCAGGACAGAGCAAGAGCTACAGTCGACAGCCAACCTGGTAAAGTCAGTACAACTCAACTGATTGCTGAAATAGCAATTGAACAGCACTCTAACTGCGGTCATGGTGTATTTATAATGTCCAAGCATCCAAGTACCAGTTCAATGGGATATCGCTGCAGGCATTACTGTGGTTTAGGTCATGCACAATATCAAGCTTGGCATACAGAATCTGCACCCTAAATAAAAGCTTATCCAAGACAATTTGCGTTATATCCGCCGATGCGCTGAGATTCCACCACTACCAGCTCCACATCAGAATTGCAAAAACCTGGTTTCAGTGGTCTATATGTTAACATTGTGCTCCCTTTCGGGCCAGCCCACTGGAAAATTGTCCCACTGGTATATGGCCTATTGTGCTCACCAACAGAGAAGTAATGCTGGGTCCACCGTGGGCATCCAAATTCCGTTCATAGACATGTACCATGAACGAGAATCTTTCAATTGTAGTATTAAGATGGAGTTGTATGGGATCAACCAAGGAAACACCCTCATACATTATTGATATCCTACACTGCCTCTTGCTATCTGCTAAACTCAAGACTTCCGGCAGCTCCGGTCCAAAATGACTGCCTCCATACCAAAGATCCTCCTTTATCTTCCAATATGTCGCAGGACCGCTGAGACATGAATTGTGCTGTGTTTCTTACAGTCGGGCTGCCGATCTTGACATTTCCAGCATGAGCCACTATCTGGCAGCAGTAATCACTTAAAGTTCATACCCAGGCATGACAACAACAAAACTTGAACCACCACGCTATATACTACCTTATAACTACCTTAATATCCAGCCAATACTGACCGTGAAGTCTTTGTTAGAGTGCGCGCTCTATTCATAGGTCGGCCCATAAATGATCCTGCTGCATGCCTAAACTGCGTTCCTGCAGGTGCTTGCATTTTAAAGGGTTGGGTAGAGGCAGTGCACACCGCAACCTGTCGCGCACATACAACTGGCCAACTTGACCTCATATCTGCAGTCATTTTTCCCTTTGGTTGAAACAGGCATATTGCGACCAGCCATCAGCGACTCAGACTCATTTTGCTATTGCCCCATAATCTGCCAATAGTTTTGGCGGACCGCTTAAGCAGTCCACCCGTTCTATATTCGGCATTTGGCGTCGGTATACCGATTGTTGCCAACCCAACACCAAACTTTTTTGGTGATACGCCGCACCGATATAGCAGCAATTAGCACGCCCGTTTTTAGCGTTCCAGGGGCTTGTATAAAAACCACTTAGGGTGCCACTAAGGCTGAGCGGTGAAAAGTGATCTTCAACTAGGCCCCCTTCCATCGTCATTAGAGACGTCATTTTCCGGTGACGTCTGGATTTTCACAGCGCAGTAATAGACCGAGTGTTGGTGTACAGCAACCACATCCAAAAATGCGCAAAGATATCAAGCTTATGCTCATTGTCAATGGGCTGATCGTGCTGTTTTTGTTGACTCAGGTGCTGGACTTGATCACGCTGCTTGTCGACACCACTGGGCCCGCGACGCTATGGGATGAGGAGCTCCAGCCGGTTCAGTACGACGCGGACAACAAACCAGACCGCGATCTGGTAATCCCCAAAATCATCCACCAGACCTATAAAAACGAGACAATTCCTATAGGATGGCAAGAGACCCACCAGACTATTTTGGATCTACACAGCGACTACGAGTACATTTTGTGGACAGATGAGATGGCGCGCGACTTCATCAAGGAGCACTATGAGTGGTTTTTGCCCACGTTTGATGGATACCGATATCCAATCATGCGAGCCGACGTGATCCGATATTTTGTGCTATGGCATTATGGCGGAGTGTATATCGACCTAGACAACGGTGTCGACTACAAGATAGACCCATTACTGGCATTCCCGGCGTTTCTTCGAAAGACCCATCCCACGGGCATTTCCAACGACATTATGGGCGCGGTGCCCCATCATCCATTTTTCTCTAAAGTCATCGACAACCTCAAGCGCTACGACCGCAACTACTTTGTTTCGTACATCACCATTATGTTTTCGACCGGCCCGCTGTTTCTGTCGGTGATGTGGAAGCAGTACACCCGGTGGGGCAACATTGCCCCTGAGGATTCGATCCGGATCCTGTACCCCAATGACGACAAGATCCACCGAATCTATTTCTTTTACACGGCCGAAGGATCCAGCTGGCATCTTGGAGACGCCAAGTTCATCATGCAGATGGGCCAGCATTGGATGTTCTTTACTGTGTTGGGAACTGCATTATTCTTTCTGACCATGTACTGTCAGTTCAAGTTTTACCAGATGCTGACTTCTGGTGCCATATTCCGTGTGTTTCGACGCACTGTACGCAAGTTTCAGCGCAAGCATGACCACCAGTACGAGATGCTGGCACCTGATGACCACTCTGTATAATAAACCCTAGCATAGACCCCAACAGCCAATTGTCATTAAGACTTCAACATAGATAGATTGCAACAATCCTGTAGCCGTTAATTGTCGTCTCTTTTAACCTTCAAGTCCGAGTGAGCATTTTGTGTATTTGGGACTGCTCATATCTGTGCGTCGCACACCTCATCTCATCTACACATTTTTCACGCGGCGTCTCGATCCGTCATGACTCAGTTGTTGATATCGAATCCGCCGTCGGCTTTGGCTGCCAGTGCCAACGCCAAAGCGCTCATTGCTGCTTCTCTGTATGGAGGCGATGTCACTGTGGTCGACAGCGATGCTGTCCAGGGCCCAGTTCTACAGGTGGGCACATCCCAGCTGTTTGAGCCCGGTGCTATTGTGCGATACCTGGGCAAGTCCAAGCTGTCTGATATAGAAAACTCAATAGTGGCTTTTGAAGAGTCCAACATTTACCCACTGTTGAAGGAGTCTCCTCCAAAGAAAGTCGACCAACAGTTGGGCCAGGCATTAGTTTCTAAGCTCGAAAAGCTGCCGTCTTCCTCATCGGCAGTGTCGCCTGCTGCTGTTATAGTATTTGGATCATTGCATGGTCTAGTGTCTGTGCACGGCAAATCCGCCCTGTCGCAAGATCTTCAGTTGCTTTTGTGGTATCAGAAGCTGAGCGGTAATCCTCGAATCCAAGCTGTACTTAAGAAGCCTGCGCTCACTGTTGATGCAGCAGCTGCTCCCAAAGCCAATGTTGGTGCAGGCGCTACCAAGAACGCCGGCAAGGCTTCCAAGGGTGCTGCCGCAGCAACTGCTGGTGCTGGTGCTAGTGCTGGTGTTGCTGCTGTGGAGCTGCCAAAGAGAACCGAAGAGAGAAAGGTTACTCCTGGTATAGAGATGGTGGTGCCTACTGGACCTATTCTTCCAATTCCTGGCAAGAAGAACATTCTCATTACGTCTGCTCTGCCATACGTCAACAATGTTCCTCATCTTGGAAACATCATTGGATCTGTGCTGAGTGCCGATGTATTTGCACGATATAGCAAAGCTAGAAACTACAACACATTGTTTATTTGTGGTACCGATGAGTACGGAACTGCCACTGAAACCAAGGCATTGGAAGAAAAGGTGAGCCCCAAGGAGCTCTGTGATAAGTACCATGCTCTCCACACCGATGTATACAAGTGGTTCCAGCTGGGCTTTGATAAGTGGGGGCGAACCTCTACACCTGAGCAGACTGAGATTGCCCAGGACATTTTCCTCAAGCTCCATAAAAACGGGTTTCTCGAGACTCAGTCCATGGAGCAGCTATACTGCACTGAGCACAATGGATACTTGGCCGATCGATTTGTTGAAGGTACTTGTCCCAAATGTGGTTATGACGATGCCCGTGGTGACCAATGTGACAGCTGTGGAAACCTGCTGAATCCTTTTGAGCTCATCAACCCTCGATGCAAGATCGACAACAGCACCCCCATCAAGAAAGAAACTTCGCATGTATTTTTGTCGCTTAACAAGCTCCAGCCCGAGCTTGAGGAGTGGTACAACAAGGCCCAAGAAGAGGGCAAATGGTCTCGAAATTCCAAAAACATCACTCAGACCTGGCTCAAGGAAGGCTTGCGACCACGAGCCATCACCCGAGATCTCAAATGGGGTGTGCCAGTACCTTTGGAGGAGTTCAAGGATAAGGTTCTTTATGTGTGGTTTGACGCTTGCATTGGTTACGTTAGTATCACTGCTACGTATACAAAGGAATGGGAAAAATGGTGGAAGGATCCTGAAAATGTCAACCTTTACCAGTTCATGGGCAAAGACAATGTTCCTTTCCATAGCGTGATTTTCCCCTCCAGTCAAATCGGTACCCGAGAGAACTGGACCAAGCTGCACCATCTCAGCACCACCGAGTATTTGCAATATGAAGGAGGCAAGTTCTCAAAGTCACGAAACATCGGAGTGTTTGGAAACAATGCGCAGGAGATCAATGTGTCGCCATCAGTCTGGCGATACTACCTCATTCTTGCACGACCTGAGACTTCTGACACTCAGTTCTCGTGGCAGGAGTTTGTTTCTAGAAATAACAACGAGCTGCTGGCCAATCTCGGAAACTTTGTCAACCGTGTCATCAAGTTTTCCAACGCAAAGTATAACGGAGTCATTGCTAAATTTGACCCCACTGTCCTACCTAGCTACGAAGAGTTCAGCAAAGATGTTAACAAGCTGCTTGGGGATTACAACACTGTCATGGAGTCTGTGTCCTCACTGCGACAGGGTCTTGAGCTTGTCATGCATATCTCTGCGCGAGGAAACCAGTTTCTTCAGGATAACAAGCTGGATAACTCGTTGTATGCCAACACTCCTGACAAAGCTGCTGCTGTAATTGGAGTAGCTCTCAACCTCATCTATCTGTTGTCTGCAGTAGTATACCCATTCATGCCCCAAACTACTACCGAGATTCTCGAGCAGTTGAATGCTCCACAGCGGGCAATTCCCGACAAGTTTGACCTTCCTTTGCTTGGTGAACACAACATTGGCAAGGCCAAGTACCTGTTTAAGAGAATTGACGATGCAAAGGCTGACGAATGGCGCCAGAAATATGGCGGTGGCTCCAAGGCCTAGTAGATGATGTATATTAATACTAATTGACTATGTAAACTACAAACTCACCGAATCTACCCTGCTCCTAGTGTCTACTGACCAGTTTTATATTGGCTACAAATCTGACCAAATTTACGGCAAGCATCCATCTGTGTACGTTAAGCACCACGCGTGATACGTGTAGTTTCGCGAATCAACTATTATCAATCTATTATGTGAATATAACTAGGAAACTACATTGAGCTAATACATCGTGTAACCAGTACCGAGCCTACTTGCTACACCCAACAGCTATAGTTTTCTTTGGTGATCATCAGCGTCAATACACACAGCAATTCACAGCAATGAGTCAATTCAATTGCACACTTCATGAACGTTTCTTCTGGCAGCAACGCCCGAAGGGGTGCCGCGGGCTCACTGCTAACTGCATACGGCTATCTGGACTCACTCATTGGACAGAGCCCCATCGCTTATCAGCACCCATCATCGCAAAATCCCGAGGGCCGCACATTTCACACCAAACTGTCCCTAAACAGCCATAGATCTTCCCGGTACATGCACTGCAACGGCCAGGAATTGGCTGTCATGGAGTCGGCCGTGGCCCGAAGACCCATCCCCTACCCGGTATACACTGGTGATTTGACAGGCATTCAAGCTTAATCACTGCATGTAGCAACTGTGTTGCTCCAGCGGCGGTAGTTCCGAGGGGTTCGGACGTTAACCACTGCTACTGATCACCCATCCAACTTCCTGTTTGGGGCGCTGTCATATCTTTATATATTAGGACTTATCCGCTGATAAGATAGGCAACCACACTTGGGAGCATTATTGCCAAACGTAAGTCAAAACTTCTCTTCATATCCTTCACATAGGCCTCTAACGACAAGATGTCAAGCTTCAAGGGTTGGACTATCGATCAGTGGAGATCGCACCAGATATCTTCCAAAGATGGATTGCAAAATCTCGTTGATCTGGTGTCCACCTACAAGGGTCCCGAGTGGATCACTATTGCTAGTAAAGACCAACTGCAGGCACAGTGGAACGCGCTGAAATCTAAAGATCTGCCTCTTTACGGTGTTCCATTTGCTGTTAAAGACAACATTGATGTCGAGGGATTCCCTACCACTGCAGCATGTCCTGCCTATCGATACATTGCCCAAACAGATGCAGTTATTGTATCGCTTCTGAAGAATGCAGGTGCCATTGTTATTGGAAAGACCAACCTGGATCAGTTTGCCACTGGTCTGGTGGGAACTCGATCTCCCTATGGTAAACCTACTTCGACCTTTTCCGACAAACATGTGTCGGGAGGATCCAGCTCGGGATCTGCTGTATCTGTTTCAAAGGGATTGGCTGCATTTTCCCTCGGAACCGATACTGCTGGATCTGGTAGAGTCCCTGCTGCATTGAACAATTTGGTGGGTCTCAAGCCCACTGTGGGTGTTTTTAGTGCTACTGGTGTTGTGCCAGCCTGCAAGTCGCTTGACTGTGTATCTGTGTTTGCCCTCACACTGAAGGATGCACAGCTGGTTTTCTCAATTGCTGCCCAGCATGACGATACTTATGGATATTCTCGACGGTTGCCAAAACAACCCCTCAAATCGTTTGGCCCCCGGCCGATTTTTGCTATTCCTAGCAACCCACAATGGTTTGGAGAAGAGCAGAACCCCGTTCTATTTGCAGACGCAATTGAAAAGTTCAAGTCTGTTGGTGTAGAGATCGTCCCAGTTGATTTCTCTGTGCTGTATAAGCTTGCAGACCTTTTGTATGAAGGACCATGGGTTGCCGAGAGATACTCTGCTATTCGGGAGTTTATGAAGAATCCTGAAAACATGGACCCGACTGTGTATGGAATTGTGAAAAAAGCAGAGAATTTCTCTGCAGCTGATTTCTTTGATTTTGAATATAAGCGAAAGGACATTTTGCTTGAGATTGAGGCCCAGTTTAACAAGTTTGATGGCTTGATTGTTCCTACATGCCCTCTCAATCCTACTTTGGCTGATGTAGATGCCGAGCCTGTAAAGGTCAATTCGCGACAGGGCACATATACCAACTTTGTTAATTTGGCCGATATGTCGGCATTGGCCATTCCTGCTGGATTCAGATCTGATGGCTTACCTAACGGAGTGACGCTTATTTCAAAGCAATTTAATGATTATGCATTGCTGGATGTGGCCCAGCGGTTCTTGACTGCTTCTTCTGGCAGACTTCTTGGAAACACCGGCGTCAATGGTGACGACACTTCTGATATTTTGCATGCTGCTATCCCTGATAGTGACGCTCACTTTGTTCCCCTAGCGGTTGTTGGAGGCCATTTATCTGGAATGGCTCTTAACTGGCAGCTCCAGAAAGTAAACGCATCGCTGCTCAAGCGTACAGCCACCACAAAGCACTACAGGTTGTATGCTCTACCGAATACATCTCCACCAAAACCAGGTCTGCAAAGGGTTGGCCCGGGATCCAACGGTGAATCAATCGAGCTAGAGGTTTGGAATGTTCCTAGTGAGCAATTTGGAGCCTTCATCTCAATGGTCCCCCATCCTCTTGGAATTGGTAATGTGGAACTTGAAGATGGCACATGGGTGAAGGGATTTATCTGTGAGGAGACTGGTTATACTGGGGCCCTTGACATTACAAAGTATGGTGGCTGGAGAAAGTATATTTCCACTACTTCAAATGGCAAGCCCTTCAACACTGTTTTGGTTGCCAACCGTGGTGAGATTGCTGTCCGACTCATCAAAACTTTGAAGAAGCTTGGAATTGCGTCTGTGGCAGTATTTTCTGAACCTGATAGGTATGCGCAGCATGTCCAAGATGCTGATGATGCTGTTGATCTTCATGGTACTACAGCAGCTGAGACCTATCTGTCTATTCGAAAGATTATCGATGCTGCCAAGAAGGTTGGCGCGCAGGCAATTATTCCTGGTTATGGTTTCTTGTCTGAAAATGCAGACTTTGCTGATGCCTGTTATGATGCAGGTATTGTTTTTATTGGTCCCAGTGGAGATACTATTCGAAAGCTAGGATTGAAGCACTCTGCTAGAGAAATTGCCGAGGCTGCTGGTGTGCCGCTTGTGCCTGGTTCCGGATTGCTAGACGATGTTCAGGATGCTTTGCGAGTGGCAGAAAAGCTTGATTATCCTCTGATGATTAAGAGTACAGCTGGAGGCGGTGGTATTGGTCTTCAAAGAGTGAACAACCAAGAGCAGCTTGAAAAAGCTTTTGTCAGTGTTCAAAGACAGGGAATGGCCTATTTCAATGACTCTGGTGTCTTCTTAGAAAGATTTGTTGAGAATGCCAGACATGTTGAAGTTCAGATCTTTGGTGATGGATATGGAAAGGCAATTTGTCTGGGAGAGCGAGATTGTTCGTTGCAAAGGCGTAACCAGAAGATTATCGAAGAAACTCCTGCTCCTAATTTCCCAGAAGCCACTCGGGCTAGAATGAAGAAGTGCGCCGAAATGCTTGCTTCTAGCATGAACTATAAGTGTGCTGGCACTGTTGAGTTCATTTACGACGAGAGACGAGACGAGTTCTACTTTTTGGAAGTTAATGCACGACTTCAAGTTGAACATCCCATTACTGAGATGGTCACTGGTCTAGATCTCGTGGAATGGATGGTATACATTGCTGCTGACAGAGCCCCAGATTTTTCAAAGCCAATTGTTTGCACTGGCGCAGCTATGGAAGCACGATTATACGCTGAGAACCCAGTCAAAGATTTCATCCCCTCCCCTGGACAGTTGACAGATGTCCATTTCCCAGAATTTGCTCGTATTGATGGATGGATTCAAAAGGGTGTGCGGATCTCTTCTGAGTACGATCCCACACTTGCCAAGATTATTGTTCATGGAAAGGACCGTGCAGATGCATTGAAGAAGCTCAATCAGGCACTTGACGAAACTGTTATTGGTGGTGTTACTACAAACTTGGACTACCTGCGATCTATTACGAGATCCTCCATGTTCAGCGAGGCGAAGGTTGCAACCAAAGTATTGGATTCCTATAAATACAGCCCACATGCCATCGAAATTATTGCTCCTGGAAGTTATACATCCGTCCAGGACTATCCTGGGCGACAACTGTTATGGCATATTGGTGTACCACCCTCCGGCCCTATGGATGATTATGCATTTAGATTGGCCAACAAGATTGTAGGAAACCACTCAAAGGCACCAGCTATTGAGTGTACTCTCAATGGTCCAAGCATTTTATTCCATCATGATGCCGTAATTGGAATTACTGGTGGTGAATCTCCTGCGACATTGGACGGAGAATCCGTTAAGTTATGGGAACCCATAAACGTCAAGGCCGGTCAGAAACTTGTTGTTGGAAAGCTTTCTAGCGGATGCCGATCGTATATTGCTATCCGAGGTGGTATCGATGTTCCTGAGTACCTTGGCAGTCGATCCACATTTGCTCTTGGAAACCTCGGAGGCTACAGCGGACGTACGTTGAAGTTCGGAGATATTCTGTTTTTGGCTCAGCCAGAGTTGCCATCTTGCACTATACCAGGCCCAGTTTCTGAGCCTGTCACAATTCCAAAATCCCTTGTACCTGCTTATAGCAATACTTGGGAAGTTGCCGTTACATGTGGCCCTCACGGAGCACCTGATTTCTTTAAAGCAAGCAGCTTGGAAACATTCTTTTCAAGCGAATGGAAGGTTCATTACAACTCGAACCGTTTTGGAGTTCGTCTCATTGGTCCCAAGCCCGAATGGGCTCGAGAAAATGGTGGCGAAGCTGGTCTCCATCCTTCGAACGCTCATGACTATGTGTATTCTTTGGGAGCCATCAATTTCACCGGAGACGAGCCTGTTATTCTTACTTGCGATGGACCTAGTTTAGGAGGTTTCGTATGCGCTGCCGTTGTCATTGAGTCTGAGATGTGGAAGATTGGTCAAGTTAAGCCTGGTGATCGCATCAAGTTTATTCCTGTGTCTTATGACGCTGCTATTGATATGAAGAAGGCTATTGATAGCAAGATTGATAAGGTTGATGGTGATATCAAAGACTCCTTCAATGTTGACAAGATTACTTCTCCAGTTCTGTATCAGCACGCCGCTAATGGATACAAACCAAAGGTTGTTTTCCGTCAGGCTGGTGATCGGTACATTCTGGTGGAATATGGAGAGAACGTAATGGATCTTAATCTTTCTTATCAGGTGCTTCGACTTACAGAAAAGGTTATGGGACATATTGAAGGAGTGCTTGAGATGTCTGCTGGTGTGCGATCTGTTCTCATCCAATTCGATGGATTGAAGATAACTCAAAGTGATCTTATTAAGGAGCTTATTGCTATTGAAGAAAAGCTTTTCGTTGTTGACAACTGGCAGGTTCCATCTAGAATTGTCAAGCTTCCTCTTGCATTTGAAGACAAGAAGACTCTTGCAGCCGTCGACCGTTACCGAGAGACCATTAGGTCTACTGCACCTTGGCTTCCTAATAATGTTGACTTTTTGAAAGAAGTCAATGGCTTGTCTGATAGAAATGATGTCCGAGATGTTTTGTATCAGGCTCGGTTCTTGGTTTTGGGTCTGGGTGATGTATTTTTGGGAGCACCTTGTGCTGTGCCGTTGGATCCTCGACACAGACTTCTTGGAACGAAATACAATCCCTCAAGATCGTTTACACCAAATGGAACTGTTGGAATTGGTGGTATGTACATGTGCATTTACACTATGGAATCGCCTGGTGGATATCAGTTGGTTGGCCGAACTGTGCCTATTTGGGACAAACTTGTTTTGAACAAGCAAGGAAGACCATGGCTGCTGGCTCCATTTGACCAGGTTGAATATTATCCAGTGACGGAAGAAGAGCTTGAGAAGCACACTGAAGAAGTTGAGCATGGAGCCTATAAGTTTGATATTGAAGAGACTGTGTTTGATTTCGGCAAATATACATCTTGGTTGAAGAGCAACAAAGAGTCGATTGACCTTCATAATGCTCGACAATTGGAAGGAACAGAAGAAATATCTCGAATCATTCAAATTTCAAATGCTGAGCTTCAGAAGACTTCTACTGTCAAGGAAATCACCACCGAGGAGTTCAGTGACAGCGCAGTTATGGTATACTCCGAAGTCACTGGCCGGTTCTGGAAGCCATGCGTGGTTGTTGGAGATACAGTTACTGTTGGCGGAGGAGTAGTGATCTTGGAAGCAATGAAGACCGAAATGGTTGTCAACGCTCCTGCTGCTGGTAAAGTAGTCAAGATCTTCCACGAGAACGGTGATATGGTGGAGACCGGAGACTTGGTAGCAGTTATCGAGCCATAAAGAAAGGGTCCATATTTTAATGAGTGATGTGCAGAATAGATGTTTACATAATAAGAGTGAATGAATTGACATAAATTTGTAATTATTAAACAACAAAACAAAATTTCAAAAAAAAAAATAAAAAAAAAGTATCCCGCTAATCATCATTCTCATCGATGTCTTCGTCGGCATCTTCGCCGGGAGGCCCTCCAAGCCGGTTAACGAGAATGTCAACTATATCCGACCACTCTCGCATGCCTCCCATGCCGATATCTCCACAAACGAGAACCTTCTCAACAGGCTTGAGGGTTTCTACCCAGTTAAACTCTTCCTTGATTATTTGAAGGTGTTTTTTAGTCATCGGGTTGGTGTACATATGGGTATTCATTGCGGGCGCTATTAAGATCGGAACGGCAGGATTCCATGATCTTATAACCGATGTTATGAGATTGTTACAAATACCGTTGGCGATCTTGGCAAGCGTGTTTGCAGACAAAGGAGCAATAAGCAAGACATCCGCCCACCTTCTTAGTCTGACATGGAGCATGGTTTCTGCTACGCCTCTTCGAGAGTCCCATTCGTCGTCGTCATGCCATACAGTAACATCGGAAGGAACTTTGACGCCAGACATGAAATGCTCAGCCGACGCAGTGACTATCAACTGCATCTGGGCAGCATCACCGTATATCTGCTTGAGCTTTTCAATAATAAGACCGATTTTAATGGTCGCCACAGACCCCGTTACCGCCAGTAGAATGTGAATTTTGCCGTCGTCCACTGATGCGGATCCGCCCGCAGTATGCTGCTGATGCTGCTGGTGCTCTTGGTGGTTATGCTTCTCTTCTGTCTTTGCCGGCTTGCTAGCTATGGTGGGCTCTTGTCGAGTTTTAGGATCTGACACTTGAACGCTGTGGAGTTCGTCAGCAAGTTTATGAACTGCCTGGTGGTGGTGTTCTTTTTGGAGTCCAGTGGGAATATCCGAAAATGATACAACACTGCGACGTCTCGCAGTCCAGCTATCTGCCATGATGAACCGCGGACTAGCCGTCCAGCTTCGACCTTTTAAAAACCTACAAAAAAAAGTGTTCAACTACTGACGTTAAGTTAGGAGTGATGGTCATATATAGTCCCAGGGTAATAAAGTAACGCTGACGAATGCAAGATGACAACGCCGCAGGCCATATCGGGCATGTTCCTGCAGGATTGTCATTATCGCCAGTTAATGTTAAGGCATTATATTACATGGACCAAAGAGTGTTCATCAGGTATATGGCAGAGACACTTGTTTTGCGAGGCTGAGACGTCAGGTCAGTGTGGTGATTAAGAAAGGGGCACAATGTAGAGTGCCGTGGACCTTACAGGATTGAAAAAGGTTAATAATAGAAAACTTGATTGCCATAATTTCCTATGTAACGTGAGTGTAAACTGATAGTAACAGCATTTCAGATAGTATTTATTCAAGTATCACAGTTTTGCCATATTAACAAGCTTAATCTTCCTTTTTGCGAAAGTGATATTTTCCATCGTAAAAGTACTTGTCATCAAACTCCTTCAAGTATCGTTTGAGCCTCGTCCCATTGTGCTTGAGTTTAGCCTCTTTGCAATCATTTTTACTAGAGGCTTCTGGGAGGGAATCGCTAGGCCCACACTTTTCAGATTTTTTGTTGTACCACAGCGTGGATATTGGCTTGCCGATATGTATTGTTGGACGCCCTTGAATCTTTTGGTCGTCAGGGCCTTGGCTCGGAGAAGTCGATGTGAATGCATCCGAACTTCCACTTGACGGCATAGCTACTACTTCGACGGTCGGAGCCGAGCAGCTACGAGTTCCATAAGGTCTTTGAGGAGTGGCTTTTGCTAGTTTGGACCGCCATTTCTCACCCACAGAGGTAGGTTGAACAGCAATTGCCATTGTTCTTTTTTTTCAATGTAAGCTAGTTTATATTCTATTTTCAAATTGTGTCTATATATGATTCGACCAAAACCATAATGCAGATTACCAGATCTTCACATATGTATGTACTGTGTGGGGCATTAGATGATGGCAAGCCCCATGAACCATCTGCTGAAGCTGAAAGCTGCGCAGCTCAAGGATTTGGCAGTCAGGTGCGGATCTGCCCGAGCCGGGAACAAAAAAGATCTAGCCCAAGGTATCTGGAATGATATCCACAACTACCAGTTTCCTCAAGAGGTCATATCTGTAGACATGGGGCTGCGAAATGTCGCGGTGTGTAAGCTACGATCACCAGACACAATACCTGTAGTGGATCATTGGTCCATGTTTGAGGTAGACGGGTGGAAGCTGCCTCGTGCATTTGAGCAGCCTAACTTTGCCAAAAGTGCTATTGGCCTTGTAACTGGGTTATTGGCCAATACTGCTAGCGATAGCGTGGTCGTTTTGGTCGAGCAGCAGCGAATGAGATCAGGCGGCTCGAGAAGTGTTCCAGAGATAATCGCCCAAATAAACGTCCTGGAAGGGATGATTCATGCTATTTTGCACGCATCTAATGTTGAAGCTTTGAGTGTGTCACCATCTCGTGTAATGGCCCACTGGGTGCCTCCTCATGAATCCTCCGATATCTCTCGACCTAGGCTCACGGCATCGCAACGATATAACACCACAAAAAAGGCCAAAGTATCTGTGGTGGAAGCGTTATTTGCAAATGGATCAGACATTGTTCAATTCCAGGATAGGATCATTGATGGTTTCAATGAACAAGTTAATCGCCTAAAAAAGAAAGATGATCTGTGCGACAGCTTATTGCAGGGTCTAGCATGGATACAATGGCAGCACAACAGATGTCATCTGAAACGCTTACTGGAATCACAACAGTTTAATAGTGAGGACACGAGTTTCCAAGCTCTTATCCATCCCGACCACCACCATAGAGTTCCTTTAGCCCAGTCCAGCTAGTCTTATACCCGGGAGCCGCCCCTGAGTTGATGCGCATAACGGACGGTACAGCAGCCATTCAGCGTCAAACATTAGTCTGTATCATCACAACTGGCGTGTTAGCGAAAGGATGGGAAATTCAGCATCTAAACCCGACCAATCCAAGGTGATTCTACCGTCCACGCCTACTGAGTTTTCTCAGCAGCTGCTGGGCAAGCTGGAGTCCAGTCTGGAGTCGGATTACACGCGGTCTCAGTACAGTGAAAAATACATCCAGGACCGAGTGGGAGAAGAGCTTAAGAAGATCCAGCAGGCAAGCGAAGCGGAATTCAAGGAATTGTCGTCTAAAGTGGCGGATATTGCTGAAGATAAGCTGAAGGACTACGACAGCACCAAGTTGCACGCCAAGCTCGACGAATTGAAGAGCCTGATAGAATCTCGACCCAAACGAGGCCAATTTGACGCCGAGACGTCCAAAGTGCGAGATGCACTGGCAGCATGCCTGGAACAAAACAAAGACAAGCCTTTGAAGTGCCGAAGCATCTTTGATGAGTTCCAAGCTCATGTACAGTCTCTTAGCAGTTAGCATCAATCGACAACAAACCGACTTTTATTTAGTTTGAAACAAATATTGATTCAGACTTTGTGTGTGTATTAATGAAAAAAAAAAAAACAAGACAACAGTGAAATCTACTATGCGACAATGTACTATTAGTTCTGTAAATGATCCCTTTTACATAGACTCCTCAGCATCAGAAAGTGAAAACTCCCCGCTTTAACATGCCTTTATTTTTAGAGGGAAACAGCCCTGTACAGCAGAATCAGCGCTGAGTCAGACTCTCCTCCACCGGCAAGAGTCTCGATCCTGGCCTCATCAACTTCAGTGACCTGAGTGTCATTGAACCTCCACCACTTGCCTTCGGCCTTGTCGTTTTTGGCAAAACACTGGTAATGTCCAGAATCCGCACTGGCACCACGATGAGTGACTATAGCAGACAGCTCATACAATCCCAGAGGGTTAGCAGATGGATCATTAGCAAACTCCGGGTCTATTTTTTCAGCAATCTGCTTGTTCCACTCCTCTTCCTGGGCCTTTGTGATGGATGTCTCGGCAGCACTGTTGTCCTGATTGTTGAATCGGGCTCGCTTGGCAGCACGACGAATCTCTTCCTTTTCTTTCTCTACTTCTCGGAATCGGTCACGGGCGGGCACAATCTTGGCCTTGAGATCGTCTGAGCACAGCTCGGTGGCATCGTAGATGAACGGGAACCCGACCTTTCGAAGAATCTTGCTCTTGGTCTGGGTGTCTCGACGCCAGTAGAATCTAATGAAATGCACAGTTAAATATTTAGGCAACCGGGTGATTCTCTTGGTGACAGTGTACTTGGCATCACGACCCAAAGCATCGTTGTGCTTTTCGAGACTCGACACCAGTCCTGCCAACAAACCATCCCGCATAAAATTGGTGGTACCTGTGATGTGACAGTCGAGTTTGAGGAATGGTTCCGACCCAATTACAGGAGTGTCTTCAGTCTCGTCACACTTCATCGAAGTTTGGAATCCACCTCCAAAGTAGCTCTCGACAAAGCCAGCTCCAGACTTGGCTCGCAGGCTCGATCCCAGTGATCCAAGCATCAAGGACCACGCTTCCTCAGCATCCTGTTGCTTGTAGCCACCACTGTCATCTCGCTCGTTGAATTGCGGATAAAGCTGTCGGAAAACCACAAGAAATGCCAGTGGCATGAACGGTTGAGTGGTCTTCTTCATGTCACGGTACAGACTTCCCAGAGCAGGCGTGAGCGCTGTAGAAGAACTGCTTGAGCTGGCAGTCTGTTCCTGCAAAGCTTCTTGAAGCTCTGGAACTGTTCGCAGAGCCTGGAGCGTGGAATTGGCATAGCAAGTGTTTCCCATGTTGTGAAGGCCATTTGGAGTGTCTGATTTCTCAGCAACCTCCTGGTCAGTCATATCTTCAGCAAACACCATAGGCTTGACAGGCGCCTTAGGCAGCTCGCCAGCTGTTCCCAGCAACATGAAGCTGTGATTGGGCTTGATGTTCAATGTCGACAGATCAGTCTCGTCCTTGAGCTGGCCACCCTTGACTAAGATCTTCTGGCGTTCTGGCGGCACTCCAGTCAGAGAATAGAGCTGCATTTTGAACGTGAGCCCGTTCTCAGTCGTATCAAGCTCGACGTCGTATTTTTTGCCAGCATGCTTTACAATTACTAGGTTAGATCACGGTTTGGACTTGTACTTACCAGGAACTGTCATGTTGTAAGGTCAGCCTCGAGTGGCGGTTACTACGTGTATGTGAGCCGTACACCACAGCATATGGCTTGACAGGCACACAAACAGCTACATTCAGATAGTGAAGTTATTGTCACTATGATGTTTGTACCTGTTGTTTGATTGTTGATTTATTAGTTGTTCTTAGTCAATATAATGATCTACTTGTCGTTCGATTTTTAACTTATCGTTCGATTTTTCACTTGTCGTTCGCTTTTTAATTAGTCGTTCGATTGTTGATTAGTCGTTTAGCCCATTTCTAATGCACGTATGTTCAGTTGATTCATCGTCGATACAGAGTTGATTTGTGAAACTGCTCATGTTAAATTGTGTCCATTCCATTTGTTTATAGTGACAATTATATCAACTCATTTATAATGCACCGTCTAAGAGCTTGCTGAGTCAAATCCATAGTGTGGTGCTGCAGGGCACATATAGTGATGAGGTGTGGCTTGTCATGCTCCACTTCATAACATGCAGCTGGCAATAAGGCAGAACCTGGTGCAGGTGCTAAACATGCTCATGGTGCTAAGCACCGCGTTCATGTTCTACAAAGGACTTGCAATTTTCGCCGATTGCGAGTCACCTGTTGTGGTGGTGCTGTCGGGA
The DNA here is from genome assembly GCA_030579815.1 of Sugiyamaella smithiae. Taxonomy (NCBI): domain Eukaryota; kingdom Fungi; phylum Ascomycota; class Dipodascomycetes; order Dipodascales; family Trichomonascaceae; genus Sugiyamaella; species Sugiyamaella smithiae. The sequence continues at coordinate 1,452,328 of JAKTRV010000002.1, forward strand.
TCTATGGAGCCTGCGTTCCAAAGGGGAGATATCCTGTTTCTGTGGAACCGGGAGCCCAGAGTTAAAGTGGGCGATGTGGTGGTGTACTCAGTTAAAGGACGAGATATTCCAATTGTCCATCGAGTGATGCGTCACCACACCTCAGACAAGAAGCAGTTGCTGCTGACCAAGGGAGACAACAATCCAATGGATGATCTTGATCTGTATGCATATAAACAGCAGTACCTCGACAGACAATCCGACATCATTGGAGTTGTCAAGGCATATGTTCCCAAAGTGGGCTATGCGACAATCTTGATGACTGAAAATCAGATGGTCCGCAATGTGGTGCTTGGTGGGGTTCTATTAGCGTCATACTTGCAACGCGAGTAATGCATTAAGGTTAAAGTGGTATATATATATATATATATATATATATATGTCTGGCACCTTTTACTTTTGGTATGAGGGCTACGGTACAAGAAACGTTGACAAGGCATAAATAAAAAGATCCCAAGTTTGGATTCGTAAATAATATTACAACTATTCGAGAATAGTAGTGGTGGTGCTGTTCTGCAACAAAATACCAGCATCTAGTAGTCTAGTACTGGCCCGAAATCTGATCCTCGAGCAGCTCTGCGATCATTCTCTACAACACGCTGCTCGTCCCGCTGCCGTCTCTCTCGATCGCGGTCTTCTCTTTTATGGTCGTCTCGACGGTCTCGTGGGTGATCTCGTTCACGATCCCGCGACCGGTACCTCGGCCTCCTGTCCCGATCATGATCTCTGTCTCGACGCTCCTGCAAACGCCTAATAAACCTCTCAAATGCATGGCGTCGGCTGTCTTCGTCGGGAAGGTCCTGGTACTCTTTTAATTGCGACACTCGTTCCTTGACATCTTCCCACTGGTCGGTCACCACAATGGGCGGTTCCAGCTTCTTCAGAGCATCTCTGAAATCCTCCTGTAGCCGTCGTATTTTTCGGTCGCTGCTATGCTTATCGGACTCACCACTCACGGTTTTATATACAAGTTCTAGTTCGTAGTCGTCGTCAAAATTCGCACCGCGAGGATCTCGTCGCACAACCGCCATAAACTCATCCAATGGCATTCCACCAACCACCTCCGAAGACTTGGAAGCCAGAATGTCAACAACTACCTCGCGGCGCAATTTCAGTTGCTGGTCTTGCTCCTCAACAACATCCCAGAACAGCTCCAATGGGCTTGATCCTGGACGCCCGCACAGTTCTTCAAAACGACTGTCATTTTGAATATGATTGGGAAATATATCCGTCCATCTAGACCCCGCTACAACAATCTTTTTGTTGCGGAGCTCATTTATCAATTCCACATACGCCTCTCGAGCATGCCTGTCGTCTCGATAATGATACTGCTTAAGTTTCTGTCGCTGGTCATTATGGTCGGTCTCCAACTTTTTGGAATATTTCTCGAACTCCTCCAGAATATCCAATGCATGCAAATGGGGGAAACGCTGTTCCACAGTGCTCTTGTCTATAAGCTGTTTATGCACTTCGGTCCACCGCGAGTCCAGGTTGACTCCAAACTCGACAAACGTCGACCACACCCGTTCCTTTTCGTCAAGTCGCATCTTATTTACATTTTCTTCGTGCTCCTTGCGTAGCTCATGTACATATGTGTGGAAAACATAACTGCATATCCGGGGATCAGCTCTCTGCACTTCAGGCTCTTGCAGCAGCTGCTTCTTAATAGTTTTCCACCGAGTATAATAATGGATTTGGCTCTGATATTTTGTCCGCACAAGCTCTGAAATGCTGTCTATTTGCATCTGCTTGGAAAACCTCTCCTGAGCCTTTTGCTGGTCGACAAGAGCTCGGATGTAATCGTCGAATTGGGCCTTACGCTGGAACGCATCATCAAAAGCCCAGTATCCAGGTTGCACCACCAGCAGCGGCGCTACATCACTCCACGACGTCGTTGCAGTGACTTGAACAGCTTTGAGAGCGTCTCGGAACGTTTGCACTCGCTGGTCCTGGCCTAAATACGACAGATCCATGCCTTGCAGCGGGACATTACCCAGAGGTACAGACTGTTGTGGAGCTCCATTGGCCGTATCTGACCCTTGGGGTCCACCATCCTTTGGATTTCCGTCGTCATCAAACTTGCTACGCAATTCTACCAATTCGTCGGGCTCCTCCCAGACGCTTTCTTTTGTTTTTTCATTATAAAACCACTTGGATCCATTCTCCTGATACTCCTTCCAATCACTGCCCTGTAGCGCCTTGTCGAGCGCCGTGAACAGCTCTTCTGGCTTATCCCATGTAGTCTCATTCGACTCTTGGTTATAATAATAAACACTACCGTCTTCCGTAGTAAAGGCCTGCCATTTCATGGTTTTGCCTGGCGATAAGTCGAGATGTCAGTTGATGGAGGTAGGTTAGTTCATGAGGCTCATTACCCTGCTCCCGACCCTTCAAAGGTCGCCGGCACAGCCTATTCCTCTCCACACAATGGTATGTTATTGACAGCAGGGAAGCAATGGCAACCGCCAGGACGCTTGCAATGGCAATTTCCATGGGCTCACGGCTTCAATTGGCATGTGGCTGTTACACAGGGCGTTTCTAGCTGGCTGCCGTTGTTTTGAGATTGGCTATATTAGACACTAACAACTAGTCGCAATCGCTGCGCCCGTATCTGACGGCAGTTCGCACGTCGCTGACGGCGGCGCTGTGCCTCGAGAACTTTGCTTCGGAAATGGTTGAACGACACAATACGCCTGAGGTGGAATCGGGTAAGAATCTCGAGTCTCTGCTGAATCCGATGACCATCTCCCGTAACGAGAACGAGAAGGTGCTCATTGAGCCCTCCATCAACTCGGTGCGAGTGTCTATTAAGATCAAGCAGGCCGATGAAATCGAAGCAATTCTGGTGCACCAGTTCACACGGTTCCTGACAGGACGAGCAGAATCATTTTACATCTTGAGAAGGAAGCCAATTGCCGGCTACGACATTTCGTTCTTAATAACCAATTTCCATACCGAGCAGATGCTCAAGCACAAGCTGGTGGACTTTATCATCGAGGTATGTAATCGATTTCTTGTGATGTGCCGCTAACAAAGTTCATGGAGGAAGTGGACAAGGAAATATCCGAAATGAAGCTGTTTTTGAACGCGAGAGCTCGATTCGTGGCAGAAGCATATCTCACTCCCGTACGTATATTTGTTGTTGATGTGCATTGTGGCTAACTTCAGTTTGACTAAGCGCATTGATTGTATGCCATCTAGATCATACATACATACATAGCTTGTGACAGTCCGGATGTTTATTATTTGTACGAATAAATTCTTATTATTTTTGAGGCAGTTGATTGTACTACTACGTTGGGTCGTGGAGGAGCGGAACCTGATAATGCAATATTATAATTCATTAGCCAAAAAAACTTCAAAATTCAAAATGCCAGATTGACCAGCATTTCTGGGTCGGGCTCCTGGTCGATCTCTGTTCCTTCAAACAGCTTTTGGTAGCACATTGAATTGGGGTCTCCGTAGTGGTTGTATGGATTGTCGTGGTTTAGAATATCCGAGCACAAAAAGCAAAAGAACGTATGGCAGATGGAGCATGTCATCTTATTGCAGCCCATGCTTTTCTCAATTGGAGTCGAGCATTTCGGACAGTTTCGGTTATTGTTGGAATCCATATACTCTTTAAATGCTCTATCGGACTCGAGTTCTCGGACATACCGCTCCATATTGCGCTTTCCCCATTCGAGCTCGACCTTATGTCGAAACCCATCATCTCCATTCATATACTCGTCAATGAGCGATAGAGGAGGCTCCTGCATGCGACAATATTCGTAATATCCATGCCACGACCGTTTACATACCGAGCAAAATGCAAAATCGCACGACGGACAGATTGTCAGCAAGTCGTCCGGGTTTCGTTTTATGAGGCCCTGGCATACCTCCCGAGGACAAAACATATAAGTGTTGGGGTTTGCCTCGACAGTGACTTTCTTCCTCAGCTCGCAAAACCGTTTCACCAAGTCTTTGCCTACAAGAGCTTCAATTTGGGTTTCCGTAAGCTGAGGCTGCGTGCACCCAGGATGTGGACATATCACCTGGGATATATAACCTTGATCGATACAGGCAGTATAGTACTCACTCAGGCATGGAGTACAAAACACATGCCCACACCCTTCGATCTGTGTACACCCAGAACCCTTTTTGACGTATTGGCAGATCTCACAACGGAATGTCTGCACAGCAAACTCTTTAATAGTGGCTTGCTTGTCGTATTCCCGGAACTTGTCCTGCAGACCCTTTCGTTCCACATCCGTTTTATGATGCACGTATACTGTGCGGTCGCTGAACCCACTTGACATTTCGTTCATCAGTGTATCAACCATGGAATACAAAACCAAGTCATGGCTTATAGTCCATAGGTTCAGCAGCCTGGACTTTAGTCTTTCGAGCTGCCATTTGGTCGCCCATGTACTCTCCAAATGGACAACAGGGGGCTTGTCTAGTGGATATCCTGTGGGTAATTCGAATCCAAATGTCAATGGAGGCAAATGGCTCACAGTATAAATTTCAGACGATTCTTTCCCACTGTTGGTCTTAAATATAACACTAACCTCATGAGGAGGATTGACAGAAACCTCTATACGGCCACCATATGGTCCTTGTCTCACTAATTCAGGAAACACCGCTTCAAGAGCTTCTATTTCATCGTACCGCTCATTCTCATCCTCATAGGGTTCCCCCTCTTCGTCTCCCATACTGTCATCATTGCACAAGGTTAGGACTGTACCGATAACACAGTATGCATGTCACGTGCTTTGCAGGGAGTGGATTTCACGAAGCTGGTCTATGATATTCTTTGTGACTAGCAAGGAAGTCCTGAGAAATATCTTGTCCGAATGAAAGCTGCTAGAGCTGAGCATTAATTTTTTTTGAGCCCTATGATTATATATGTTGGTAGTTTTTTTTCCTTGGACAAGTTTGGGTGCCTGTCGCACTCTGCTTAAAAGTAGACAGCTGTGAACCACCTCTCTTAGTGATTTGCAACTGGAGATTTTCAAGTACGTTTGATGGTTAATAGATATCTTTAATAATAAAATATGGTGTGCGTTGTTGAACCTCAAGTATGGAGAAATCTTTTTCCTCCGTAAGGTTTTGTAGTGTAGTTGGTTATCACAGCGGATTCTGATTCCGCTAACCCCGGTTCGAATCCGGGCAAGACCTAATTTTTTACAAAACTTTTCAGTGGATGGAAATTCAGGCAATTCTATCGTTTGTATTGGTAGTTTTAGCGTGGTTATATTTGTTCAATTGATCATTATTATTTGCAATACTAAATAGCAGCATGGCAACAGGAATGAGTGTATCAGGGGCTAGTAATTACAACACGGTTACCCCTATTTCTGCATCGTTGAGTGCCGTGCTGCCGTCAAGCAAATCAAGAACGGGTCCAGATGCAGGTTTCTGGATCAGCGTTGGATTTGGAATAGTTTCTGTCATTTAGGGGCATGTAGGGCTCTGATTGCATGTAGCTACCCGTTCTCCACAACGTATTCATTCCGTGGTCAATCCATTGTTACGGTGCACACTTTCTTGAAGTCTTTTAAACATACAAAGATCTTGGCTATTGTTTTGCATTCAGTGGTTGTAAACTTTGGACAACATTGATCGCAATGATATTCTATGGTCCGTTTGGTTATCTGTGTTCCATGCACCGAACAAGAGTTAGCCGAGATAGCATAGCATAGCATAGCAATTTTGTGACAAGCGTGCTCGGTATCCGATGTAGACCGCCATGTACATAGACCCATTTTTCAAATTACATTAAAGTTTATAAATCGTCCGTGGTTGATCACCGCATATAATTAATGGCAGGTTGTAGTACCAGGTGCTTTGCTCGTTACATTGTCATGCACCTCTCAAACTGGCCTGTACTGAAGCTTTCAACATGACTAGTTTCTATTTTGCTTTAATGTTTGTTTTTGCTACTTCAAGTGTAGCTACTATCGCTAATGCTGTCAATTCATTTACATTTTACTATCGTGGTGCATTTATTTCACAGCTTATATAATTAGTAAAAAATATCGTTGTCTAGTAGTTGACAGGTGTGAGCCGAGCAGCGAGCGGTGTCAACAGTACCGCCGCTTTAAGGTACTCCTTTTTGTTCACTTGTCGCCTCCTGCGCCTTAAACGCACGTAGATATGAAACAGCCGATATGCAATTGTGGCCGGGTTTCATGGGCCAATACCGCACAAAATATTGTTTGGCATTTTTTCTCGGTACAATGGCTATTTTGTACGACAGGTTTTTGCCTATTACAAGATCGGCTAGCTCGCTACGTATTGCCTGATTGATGTGCCCGATGTGACAAGGTCGATCTTTTGGTATGGTACATGATTGTGCAGATTTCTTCATTAGAGGTGAGACATCTGGGAGGCCTCGTCGCTGCTGCGGCAAGTGTGCTGGGTCCCCGTATATGCATCCGACTAACGCAAGTCTGTAGCCATGTTCTTAGGGCAGTTTCATCTCTCTGTCATCTCCCCCCGAATGCCTACCATGGATGGCTCTGACACCCCAAGGCGCCAGACACTGTCAATCCTCACCACTGCGAGTGGGCCCGTCGTCCCCATTGGGACACATGCAGTTCCAAGGCACCTTTGCGCAACGGTCTCACTCACAATTTGCTTTTACCACTGGAATATTGCCCTATTCGGCTCCAATGGCCCCTGTCTCATGCAGCAGATCACTCGTTTGTAGTCGCAACAGCGCCGTTATTTTTATATGCATTTATGTCCGCGTATGGTGTCCATCGAGCCCAATAATTAACCGTACTAGACGTGGGTGGGGCCTTGTGGGATAGGTTGTGTCTTTTACTCTTGTATCAACCACTTTGGTTTCCAACTGTCCTGTTACAAGGTTCCAATTTTCTTGCTGTGTTTTTATCTATTCTCGACGCTTGCTGGCTGTGTACCCAGCACAAAAACCACCTGTTGTATTTGTTCCGATAGGAACTGATATCACTGTAGTGGTCTTTTTCCATTTGGACTTATCTCATCCCAACTGGTGATTTCCATTGACGCTTCGTCGTCACTTCATTGACACTTCGTTCTGTAAGCGCATTCTGTTTGTGCGTTGAGTCAGTGCGTTCTGTTGACATTCAAGTTTTGTGTGTTGGCTCCATCGATAAGCTTTGAACTGATTATTAGTCCAGGGTAAAGTATTGTGCTGATACTCTAGGTTCAAGATACAGTTTGACTTTTTTTGTTTCTTGGCCGTTGGCATTGGAATTGTGTACTCTGTGGTTACGAATTGCTGGAGTGTGCAAATTCTCGGTCCCGGTCAAAGTCACTGCTGACAGATAGATCATTAGGAATTCCAATACTGCTGAATGTCGGGCCCACGCACTACTCCTACAAACAATACGGCAGGCGCAGAGCCAGTCGAGAAATCCAAAGGTTTTGGAAAGTTTGCATCTGCCAGACGGATTCTGTCTCGGTCTTCGTCCACGTCATCTTTCAACTTTTTGGGCGACATGCCGAGCTCGACTGTGGTGCCCAAGCCGCCATCGTCAAGACTCAGCGGTGGGATGTATCCTACTAACTCTGGTGATTTAGGTGCCCCTTCTATACGGTCTGCCACTTCGTTTGGCGGACCCCCGAGCATACAATCCACTGAGGGCTCTGAGTCTTTCTTACAAAACCTTGCTCGTGGGGTATATCATGGAAATTCTCCTCCACCTCCCGACAATGAAGGAATGTTTGGCTTCACGGATACTGAGAGTCTTGTGTCGTCTACTCAGGCCTCTGTGCAGCCAGTTCAAGCTTCCAGGTTTCAAACTAGAAGGCAGTCAAAGCCTGTGAAAAAGCAACGTCGGCAGTATCCATTTGATGAATCCAGCCAGTACTCGGACGGAGAAGATATAGAGGCTCCGGTGGCTATCAATCCAACCAGAAGGGTTGACAGCTTGCAGCATATGTGGCAAGTATTGGAACCGAGTCTGAAAAATGCTATGAAGGATTTCCGTGCATTAGAGGCTGGTACACCGATTCAGTGGATTTCTTCTGCTGCTTCTATTTGGACTCAGTAAGTTTTTTGTTTGCATTTTGTTTTGTTTTTTTTTTTTTGATCTTCCTAACGTTCAGTGGTATTGGATCTATTAATCCAGATGGCTCCCTTTCTTTGTCGTCTAATGGCATGGAAGTACTTCACGTTCCTGACTTGAGGCGAACAACTGTTATAGGAAATCCCCGTAAAAGATACATGGAAATCATAATTCCATTTGGAGATACCACATGTGACAGAGTGATTTTGGCGCCCACTTCTGAAAATGACTTTGTCTTGTGGCTCGCATCGCTGTTGCTTTGGTCTAAGCTGAAACAGCAAGGACTAGACAAGAAAGTGCATATTGTCCCTAAAATCGTATCCGACTCTGATGAGAACATTCTCGTTGGCCACTTTGATGTGTTTTTCCCTTATTATAGAACAAGGATAAGGCGTTCCAATGCTGCATTCTCGCCCATGGCGACCAAGGCCACTGAGAAAGAGTCGGTGTTCAACAAAGATGGATTGTGGCAGCCTGTAGTTGGAATGCTCGAAAGATCTGGTTTATTCAAGCTCGTCCACGAGAGGGACGGGTCACTGGTTCAGACTATTGATATGAGCAAAATCTTATCATCCCGTGTCAGAAGCATTGACTTCTCGGTCTTTGAATATAAAAGAGTTATGTACGTCCTTTGTCAGGATGCTGTTATTGACACTGTATTGGACCACCCAAAGAAGTCTAACGAGTCCAATTTGTTTTTCTGCAAGTTCAGCAGTGAGCGAGACTATTATGACTGGTTCACCTCTATACGATCATTCACAATGAATCGAATTCTGTCTCTGACTCCAGGAAAGATACAAGAGTCGATGAGAGTATCAAGAAAAATCAGCTTGAGAATCATCGAGGGCAAATTCAAAGAAAACGCCCAAACCCGTCCTGGCTTCGATATACTGCCATTCCATGATACCTATATTGAAGTTGTCTTTGAAAATGTTGTGTGGGCGAGAACATTTGTTTGCCAGGGTACAACAGTACCTTTCTGGAGAGAGGACTTTGTTTTTGAACATTTTCCTGTCATTGGCCCAACTATAAAGCTTGTCATTAAGAGAAGGTTGGCAGCTGCTGTCAATCCCGGTCTTGATGCCGTGATTGGCCATGTTAGCATAGACGAGCTGACCATGCGTCAAATGCACGATACAGAACGATGGTTCCCCATTACATTAAGCAAAGAGGCCAACGAAGAGTATAAGCTTGATATGTTTTTGTGTGTCAAGATCAATTACGATGAGATAAAGGTTTTGGCATCTGAGCACTACTCAAATATGGAGTCTCTGATCACAAATATCGACAATAGATTGACCCAGCGAATTTCGGATCATACTGGAGATACAAACCAGGTTTCGGATATTTGTCTGAGCATCATGCTCACTGAAAGCAAGGCACTGAAATGGATTTTCTCACTTGTTGAATTTGAGTTGTCAAAGATTGACAATGCTGCTAAGCCTGAAAGCATCGAAACTGGAAAAAATGCTAGCAATACCCTTTTCCGAGGAAACAGTTTATTAACCAAATCTTTGGAACGTTACATGAAGCTTATTGGCAGCGAGTACCTTGACAAGGTCATAGGGGTGTTTGCGAGAAAAGTCATCAAAAACGACATCATCTTGGAGATTGACCCTGATAGGTTGGCTATTATGGGACATACCCCGGAAGACATGCAGCAAGTGGTCCAAGAAAATCAAGACAAGCTTCGTCAATACACAAAGTATATATGGAACCTTATCAAAGTGTCTGTTAATGACATGCCTCCAAGTTTCCGAGCAATTTTCAGACATTTGCGCATGGAGCTGTCCAACAAGGGCGGTTACGACGACAATATTGTCTATAATAGCATTGCAGGCTTTCTGTTTTTGAGATTCTTTTGTCCGGCCATTTTGAATCCAAAGCTTTTTGGACTGACTAGAGCTCATCCGACCGGTAATGTGCAGCGATCCCTCACACTTATCACTAAGATGCTTCAGGGATTTGCAAATAGAGTGAGATTTGGCTTTAAGGAGCCTTGGATGATCCCAATGAATGTATTTCTGGAAACCACTGAGCCCGAGATAATTGAGTTTTATAGAAGCGTGGCATACGATGATGTGAATTTTGATGATAGCGTACCAGTTGAACCTACTATGGTTGGGCCCATCACCGATGGACACGCAGATGCTCAAACTCAAATGGGTGTAGAGCTGAGTAACCCGTTCCTTATTGATAAATATGAGAACTTTGCAAAACTGGTGGTCCTTTGGCAAGATGCAAAATCTGGAAGACGCGCACCGGAACCACAAGATAATAGCTTGCTTATGGATGGGTTCAATGATTCCGATGATCAGATATCGCAGTCCATGACACAAGACATGGCAGGCCTGTCTGTTCGTGATGAAGCTGACCAAGATGATAACAACGTTCTTTATGCTTTTGCGGAAGACTGTGACAGGGTTGCAGTATCAACGGCTCAGATCACCCATTCGTTGTTGGAAAAGGAGCCCATTGATGAAACCACAGAGTCGGATATTATTGCAGCGACAGCAATGAGATTTGAGCTTAATTCAGGTAAAGTCACGTTGGATACCACTAGAGTTGCAGCTCAGAGGATTCCTAAATTTGGCAAAGGATCCACCATGGGCACTACGACCACTGGAAGTAGCAACTCCTCCGAGTCTATAGTAGCACCGTTAGGCTCTGATGTTGCCAGCGAAATAACAATCGATGGCGAAATCCGGTCTCGAAAATCGAGATGGGCTCGTCTGCGACGAATGATGTAAGACAGAAGAACCACCACGTCGTTTCTTCATTATTTATATATTAGTGTTTTATGGCATTACAACTAATAATATGATCATAGCATAAAAAAAAAAATTTATTACTAATGGTAAATGAGAGAGACTTTTTAATGCTCTGCGATGCAAATTATATATAATACAAAGGAGTTCTTTTCTACCAGCCACGGGCGTGGTAATTGAAGTCCAAGTTGTGTTCATCCAGCTCTTCACGCCACGTTTCCATGTTTTGGGGAGCCTTCCCTTTGTTTTTATTCGAGTCATTCTGGGCTGGTGCTGCCGGCATTGACATTACACCTGCTGCTGTGTGACTCCTTTTCAGCTGGCCCCTAGGATAACCTGCTGAAGCTGCTGAAGCAGTAGTAGCAGTAGGAGAAGTCGCTGCAGACGACCCCATAGATGGTGGATTGCTCAAATTGGCGGCAGATATACTGCTACCGTTGTACGAAATAGAACTCTGTTGGCGTTCATAAAGCAAATTCCTTCGTAGAGATTCCGACAGCTCAGTGGCTAGCATGTTGCGACGCGTAGTCCTGGGAGACATGGCGCCTGGAGGTGGGCCATGTGTCGCAATGGCGGCGTTCAGAATATTCTCAGCATGTCCCCTCACTGGTTCATTCGTACTCCTCGAAGCAGACATATTGGCTGCCAAAAGGCTGGTAGTAGGCTGGACTGGTAGCTTCTCGCCCACTCTGGTAGGAGGCACGTGTATTCTTTTTGACTTGTTGACTTGTTCCTGGAGTAACTCATGCTTGTTGAGAAATAGGGATGACAATAAGGATGGACGCGTCAGTGGCTTCTTAGGCATTTCGCCCTCTCTAACAAAAAACGATTGCTCATCAAATGAAGAATCACTCTCGTCATCAACCGAGTCCCACTCTGAGTCGTCTTCTTCCAAGTCGTCGTCGTCGTCGTCGTCTTCCTCCGATACATCCGAATCATCATCTGCTATGGCGTTTTCTCTTCTCAGAGCCTTTTCGCTGCGATTGGTATCATCATCGTCTTCGGAATCTTCATCTGAATCATCGTCTGAAAACTCGAGTCGCACAGACGGTCTAGGGGGCGGAAACAGTTTGCTACCTTGAGATTTGGCTTGAGGAAACAAAGACGACCGCTTTCTATCCTCGATTCTTGACGATGAAGAAGCCTTGGAAATGTGATTAGAACCGTTGGAAGACAAAGTAGACGACCTCCTGGGACGAGCAGAGTCGTTATTACGAGGAGCACCCGAACCGGAACCGGAACCTGATCCTGGTCCTGGTCCTGGTCCTGATCCAGATTTAGATCCAGATCCAGATCCAGATCCAGATCCAGATCCCGAGCCAGATCTGGATCCGTGGCTACCTTCATTTGATGAGACGCTTTCACCTCCAAATTCACTATCGGACGGTGATGACTCTATGAAAAACATTTTTCCTCGGGGGAGCTGGTCAGGGCGTGCTTTGGTAGGCTTCCACTGACTTGGCACAGCTGGCCCATTAGTGCTTCCTGCTTCCGACTTGGCTTCAGCTGGAGGGGCCGATAGCCGTTTCTGTGAAGGCACTCGATTGACAAATGATACCGAAATGTTCGATGGCGAGAAGCCTCGTACTATCGAGGTTGAAGTGGCTGATCGATGGCTGGCACGAAGTCTGCGCTCGTCATCTTCGTCCTCATCCTCGTCTTCGCTCTTGTAGTCATCGTCATGGTCATGGTCATCACTTCGTTTGTTTTCAATACTTTCTAGAAGCAACCCGGTGTCTACAGGAGCATTTGGCGCTTTGGAGCCAAGACCGCCAAAACTATCGACGTTTTCGTGATGCACATCTCCAGATTTGAGACTTTGAGCAGGAGCATGCGTGCCAGCGGTATCATTTTTTCCTGTTTCAATGGGTGCATTAAGAGACATGCCTCTCAATCGGCTGGTGATGCCCGATTCATAACTAGGAGCAGCAGATGGTTGAGTTTCCCCAGGTTTTTGCAGGTCGTGTGGGGTATCGATATATGTTTTTGCAGACACAGGTCTGGATGCAGAATGTACTTTTGATCTCTCCCAGTCATTTGCTGTGGACTGGGTATTAATGACTTGGAATAAATGCTGGAGTTCCTCCGACGAAAGCCTGTGAGGAAACGTTTTGGCCGGCAAAAGTGCAGGCGAGGGGATCGTATTTACATCTCTTGACGGAGACAGTTTAGGAACCTGATCCAGTGGCGGAACCTGACGGTCGGGCGAAATACTGAGGTTCTCAGAAGACGACGGGTTGGAGTGTCCGTCCGTGTCGTGATCGGCAGCAGCTAGCAGCTCTCTGTTCCACAGCCGCCAAGACATGTTTTCAAGCCGCCGACCATTTTCAATCGAATTCTTACACTTTGAAAACACCGTCCAAAGCGAGAACAGCGAGTCAGCATCCGCGGGATCCAGTGTTCCTATGGTCTGGGGAGACACCACCAGAATAGGCCGTCGGTGGCCGTCTAAATCGGCACCCCCGTCTGTCATGGATACTTGGGAGGCAACCGCGCTGTGACTCCGAAGATTTTGTGACAACAGCGGCACTGTGGATGATGGCTTTTGGTGATGGCGCTAGACGCTAAACTGGTCAGGCTGGGGAGAATCAACAGAAAAAAAAACGAACAGGAAACAATCGGTGCTGATCCTTGAAAACCCCACAAGTTAATCCACTCTAAACAAACTGGCTGGTCCTGTTGAAAAACAGCCAAAGCCACCTATAACTACAGCACTGGTTACAACACCCAGTGGCACGTTTTTCGCCGTCAAATGTCGGCACTAGGCAGTAGATTGTTAAAATGCAATGGTTCTCCAAATGTGAAGAGTCTCTCTACAAAACACACCCACCTGACAGCCTCCACACGTGATGCCCCCCAGCCCAACCGCAACACCCACCGCGCACGGTGCTGTGACCACATCCGCGGCTCAGTCAGGTGCTCAGGTCAACTGACAGCTGACCGACTGAGTGGCGGGGGGACAACATGAAACACGGCCAGCCATTGTTTGTTAACAACCCAAGTGTTATTATTGCCTGAGATTTGGAATGAAAACCAGATGGATTACACAGCACAGCAAATAACAGGTGATGTAGGACAATGGGGTAGAGAGCATAACTGGTAACAAGAGGCGGCAGAACAGTTATAGACGGGTAGACAAGACCCTTAATTTAATTAAAACTATGGGCGGTTTGTAAATAGCATAAACCTGTAGCGTATACCAATAAAAAAAAATTAAAATAATAAAGGACAAATCACTATTATTGCACACGAGATAGTTTACTTATAGCCAACCCACTTCTTGATTGAGTCCCAAGTAGACTGGGATTTCTTGTCAGCAGAAGCCAGAGTGGCATCGGCCTGGTCTTTGACAGAATCGGCAAAGCCCTGGACCGAAGACCGCGCTTCATCAAACTTGGTGCTGGTGGTTCGCTTGGCGTCTTCAACTGCGCTCTGCAGTCTCTTGGATGCCTGTGAGCTTACATCCGATAGTTCCTTGTCGACCTGGGCTTTCTTGTCTGAGATTCTCGAGTCTATTTCCGACACTTTAGCCTGCCCCGCACTGGAGAGGTCAGAGGTAGCCTTGGTCCAACGGTCCAAATCCTGCCTGGCCAGCACCTCTGCGCGCTTGGCATCGAACTTTGATTGGTATAGATAATATCCACCAACTCCTGCCACTGCCAGCGCTCCGATCTTGATCACTCTGCCCATGATATAAAGTTAACTCTACAAAGTCAAGTTTGGGATAGTGGGGCAATAAATACACCCCCTACCGTGTGGGTTGCTGCCATCCCGCGGCGCCTGTACGCAACTTTAAATTGTATGCAGGCGTCACACCATTCATTCGCCTTGCATGTAACTTTAACCTACTGCTGTAACAAACTGAAACCTGCTTTGTGCGAGCATGTGAACTTGGTAGTGCTACTGATGCCGTCTGTGAATATTCAACAGTGTTATGTTGCACTTTATTATATCTCCAAAGCCGTGACAACCGGAGTTCACTCCCACACAGTTGTGCCTCCAGATTCTCAAACTGCCGGTGGAATCGCTTTGAGATGCTTTATGTCCCACCAAATAGCTTCAATTCTGTAAAGCTCTTAGCTATGCTGCTTCGCGTCGCGACAATGCGACGATTTTTCCCTGGTCAAAGAGATAGAAGGATTTCACGATTCGCTGGTCTATTTATTCATAAATAAAGCCTTGTTATCCACGGCTCCTGTTCGCTTGGTCCGCTTTTAACTTTCTGTTGATCACATCATATTTATCTCCTGTTATCCTTCTCCACTCCACCATATATGTAGATGCTATCACTCATAATTCCACAATATAATTTCTGGTAATGAGCCTGCGCCTGGACAAGCAATCAAATCATTCATACAGTAACTGACGTTCACATCTTAAGTAAACAGCGACTTTGTGTCTTGAAAATAGAGTCACGTTAGGTATGGATAGTAAGACCTCAGTACGTAGAGGACCAGCACTTGAACAACTTTTTTGAATTATTTGTGCGTAATCGAGGTTAAATTGGATTTTTGACGAAACCGTTGAGCTCAACCATTAGGCCGCCGTTTGCTAACAGTTGTAGCAGAATTTCCCTAAATTGGGGGTCTGGAACACTGTAAATTTTATATCAAAGCAGTAATTCTACCGATATCAATCTAGAGCATACCACCAGAACTTCAACCAGGACATGTATGAAATTCTGGGGGCAAGAGACACTTCCAAGAATGCTACACTCCCTTGTTAATCATAGACTATAGCCATACGGTGGAAACAGGTTTTATTGTAATTGCCTACTCAAAAGTGGCACACGATCAAACTCTAACTTAATGCCCCCAACATATGGGGGCATGTCGATTACACAGCTAATGCTAAACAAGTGCGGGGTATAAGCTCTATCGTACGACGAGCGATCTATAATGCTCAAAAATCGCCGGGGCGAACATTCTTGGTTTGTTTGGTCTAATTCAAGCTGATTGTGTTGCTGAAATGGTAAACTTCTCTCAGCGGGTTCTGAGAGCATGTTCTCCTTAAAGCCCTTCTCTCTCGATAAAATAGTGTACGGCTGTTTATGAGAATTGGCGCTCTCCCCAAATGTTGGGGGCAGATCTGTGCGCTTGCCCATGTTCCCCACAATTGCCCCACATAATCAGCCATGCCAAGTTTCATTATCGACACTACATAAGCCCTGGAGTATGTGGATATGAGGTAAGCAATCAAGACATGTTGCAAATCTATAGGAAATCCCAGTCTGGTGGCTTTGGCCTCAAAGGCAAGAAGCTGCTGGCAGCTACAACGATTATGAGTGGTCTCGGGTTTATGTTAGTTGGTAAGTGAGCTTTTGATCTGTAGCCGGATCTAACTCCGAGGATATGATAGTGGTTTGATGGGTGGATTCATTAATGGAGCGCCTTTCAATAGAACATTTAACGACCCTCGTCCAAGTGTAGTAAGCACTATAGTTGCTATCTATGAAGTGGGAGGATTTTTTGGTTCAATTTTTACTTCCTTTGTTGGTGATAAGTATGGCCGAAGACAGTGCATATCTTTGGGAGCCGTGTTATTGATGATTGGAGCAATTCTCCAGAGCAGCTCATATTCTTTGGCTCAGATGTTTATCGCAAGAATTATATCTGGTCTGGGTGTAGGTATGCTTCAATCCACGATTCCAATTCTTCAGTCTGAAGTCTCTCCAACGGGGGTAAGAGGACTGTATGCCGCTGTATACTTGAGTTTCCTCAACAGCGGAATCTGTATTTCGTACTGGCTCAACTATGGTATGTCGTTCATTGATTCTGGATTTGCCTGGAGGTTCCCCACTGCTTTCCAGCTTATTTTCATCGTACTGATTCTTTTCTTGACTTTTGTTGTGCCAGAATCTCCTCGATGGCTCATGTTGCACGACCAAGAGGCAGAGGCCAAAGAAGTCGTTTCAAATCTTTTGAACTCTGATGAAGCTGCAGTTTCTCAATTGGTTTTGGAAATTAAAGATTCCGTTCTTGTTGAGTTGATGGAAGGATCGGGCTCATGGAAAGAATTCCTGAAAAGCGACCACCTGCAGACTAGAAGACGACTTTTGACTGCCTGCCTGGTCCAAATTTTCCAGCAGATGACAGGCTGTAATGCTATTTTCTACTATGCTACAACTCTATTCCAAAACTCTATAGGATTTTCTCCTAGGCTATCGAGTTTGATGTCGGGAGTGCTCAACAGCTGGTTCTTTGTATTCTCGTTTGTGCCTTGGTTTCTAATCGATCGAATTGGCCGAAAGCCTTTGTTTCTTATGGGAACCTTTGGCCAGCTAGTTGCCATGGTGGTGCAGTCGGGAATGATTTACAAGGTGCAACAAAACTCTCAAAACAGCTCGTACTCTATAACTGCAGCCGTCATGCTCTTTGTTTTTGCCAGTTCATTCACCCTCGGAATGCAGTCAACCGTCTGGGTATATCCAACTGAGGTCCTCCCTATTCGATTCCGAGCCAAAGGAGCTGCAATATCAACTGCTTGCAATTGGATTTGCAATTTCCTTGTTGTTGAAATCACTCCACCTGCCATTGACAACATTGGATACAAGACTTACATCATATTTTCTATATTCAACCTGATCTTCCTGCCTATAGTATATTTCTATTTCAAGGAGACAAAGGGATTGAGCCTAGAAGAAATCGATATGATTTATGCAACAAGCGAGGCTATTGAATCTCATAACATCATCCTGCAACATGCAAACAAGGAGGAGAAGGAAGAGGTTGACTATGTCGAGGAAGCCTAATCTTGAAATCTATAACTTACATTGTAGCTTATTTCCAAATATATCCTTTGTAATCATTGAATTAATACAGTACCAGTCCCATTAATATGCTCTATTCAAAAGACTCGATGAACCCTTTGATACCTGGAGCTGTCTATGAGCCCCATTTAGTTGACATACAGGTGAACAAAGATATACGTAAGCGGTATCCCAACAACGAAACCAACAAGAGGAGTCCTCTTATCAGTTACATCTGCAAAGGCTTTCAGATCTTTCCAAGAATAATTTCTACCTCTAGCTGTCTAGCTGTTTACCTTAACAGTTCATCGTAGAGAACGATCCGCATCAGATCAGCATATACCCTTACCTCCAACGCGACGTCGTCAACAACGCGCGTGCATGAGACTATTTATTCTACTTAACTTACAGGTCGTTTTGAGTTTTATTATAAGATTTTTCGTTCTTTGATTTCACCCCGACTCCCTGTACTGTTGGCTTTTTCTTCATTTCGGAATAGAGTTTGTAGATCTCCATTCTTGATGCCAAGACTTGCTCAGGACGAAAACGTCGCTCCATCAGCAAAGCGTCGCGTTACGTCGATGTCTAAGAGAGCCAACCAATCGGTATTCTCATTTGGTGACGAAGATAGCGACTTATCGTTTTCAGGAGGCCCAGCTGACTCTGGATCAGACTTCGAACCTGAAGATGCTCCCGCTAAGCGACCTAAAACGACTGCCAAAGCTACAGCCAAAGCACCAGCTAAACGAACTAAGAAGCAGGCAACCCCAACACCACTCGCAGATGTAGACGCCAATGTTTCACTCGACAGGATAACTCAGAGTGCTTCAGCTTCGCCTCAAAGTGAAATCCTGGCGGATTCCGGATCTGGGCTGTCTCGTCCAAAGCTTACCGCGGCCAAGAAAACTGCATCCGAGCAATACCAAAAGTTGTCTCAGCTGGAACACGTTTTGAAGCGACCCGATACCTATATTGGTAGTGTTGAATATACCCAGTCTAAGATGTGGGTCTATGATGCTGAGAGCGACTCCATGAAGTTCCGTGAAGTCAATATTGTCCCTGGATTATTCAAGATATTCGATGAGATCCTTGTCAATGCAGCAGACAACAAAATAAGAGACCCAACTATGGATACCCTTAATGTCGAAATTGATCCCGAGAAGAATACTATTTCTGTATACAACAATGGTAGGGGTATTCCTATTGAAATCCATCAGAAAGAAAAGATGTACATTCCGGAGCTTATCTTTGGAAACCTGTTGACATCGTCCAATTACGACGACAATGAAAAGAAGGTCACTGGTGGTAGAAACGGTTACGGTGCAAAGTTGTGTAACATCTTTTCTACCCAGTTCACCGTCGAAACTGCGGATGCCAATTTGAAAAAGAAGTATACACAGACTTGGAATGACAATATGTCAAAAGTTGGTAAGCCTAAGGTGACAGATATCAAAAAGGCCGATCAATACACGAGAATAACCTTCAAGCCAGACCTAAAATTATTCAATATGACTGAAATGGATGAGGACATCCTAGGTGTCATGAGGAGACGAGTGTACGATTTGGCTGGTTCCGTTGGCGACATAAAAGTCTCTCTGAATAAGCAGCGAATAAAGGTCAAAAACTTCAAGGGCTATGTCGAGATGTTTGTTAAGGCTCTACAGGAAGAAGTGCGTGCAAACAATGCGAATAGTGAAGCTGGGGAAGACCGTGGCCCTGAGCTGCCCAAGCCAACCATAGTCCACGAACGCATAAACGATCGATGGGAAATTGCGTTTGCTGTGTCGGACGGTAATTCGTTTCAGCAAGTTTCTTTTGTGAATTCAATTGCCACGACTAGTGGTGGTACTCATGTTAACGATGTTTCAGATCAAATTGCCAAGAAGATTGCAGAGCTAGCTAAGAAAAAGAGTAAGAGCTCCAATATTCGAATGCCGCAAATCAAAAACAATATGTTCCTGTTTATCAATTGTTTGATTGATAATCCGGCATTCACATCACAGACTAAAGAACAGCTGACAACAAAAGTGTCGGCATTTGGGTCCAAGTGCGTTATTTCTGATGACTTTATGAAAAAAGTTCAAAAGACGTCTATTCTTGAGAATGTTCTGAACATTGTCAATCAGAATGCTGAGAAGGATATGAAGAAGCAGGATGGCTCAAAGAAACGTCGAATCACCGGCTATGTGAAGCTCGAAGATGCTAATAAGGCTGGAACTGCTGAAAGCCACAAATGTACCCTTATTCTGACGGAAGGTGATTCAGCTATGGCTCTTGCAGTAGCTGGTTTAGCTGTGGTCGGCCGAGACCATTATGGAGTATTTCCGTTGCGAGGTAAAATGCTTAACGTGAGAGATGCGTCCCATGACCAGATTCTCAAAAACGCTGAAATCCAAGCAATCAAGCAGATTATGGGATTGCAGCATAACAAAACCTATACTTCCGTCAATGGTCTGCGATACGGACATATCATGATCATGACTGATCAGGATCATGATGGTAGTCATATCAAAGGTTTGATTATTAATTTCATGGAGACGTCTTTTCCTGGCTTGCTCCAAATCCCCGGATTCCTAGTTGAGTTTATCACGCCTATCGTTAAAGTATTTGTGATGCGCGGAAAGAAAGTCAGCAGGGTCATTCCTTTCTACACAATGCCTCAATATGAAGAATGGAGGGATACCGAAGGTAAAACTTGCATCTGGAGGCAGAAGTACTACAAGGGTCTCGGTACCTCGGAGCCATCTACGGAAGGACGTGAATATTTCACTCAATTAGACAAACATTTGAAGTATTTCGAAGAGCTTAAAGATGAAGACAGACCCCTTATCGAGCTGGCTTTTGGCAAAAAGAAAGCCGATGCCAGAAAGGATTGGCTCCGTCAATTCAAGCCTGGTACTCATTTGAATCCTGATCTCACCAATATCCCCATCAGTGAGTTCATCAATAAGGAGCTTATTCTTTTCTCTGTTGCAGATAATGTCCGTTCAATTCCTTCGGTAATGGATGGTCTTAAACCTGGACAGAGGAAGATTTTGTATGGATGCTTTAAGAGGAACCTCACCAATGAAGTTAAGGTAGCTCAGCTTGGTGGATATGTGTCTGAAAATACTGCGTACCATCATGGTGATCAATCTTTATACCAAACTATCACTGGTCTAGCTCAGGACTTCGTTGGTAGTAACAATTTGTACTTCCTTATGCCCAACGGAAATTTCGGAAGTCGTGCTACTGGTGGTAAAGATGCCTCAGCCCCTCGATATATTTTCACCCAGTTGAATCCACTGACAAGGCTTGTATTCAACTCCAGAGATGATCCACTGTACACTTACATGCAGGACGACGACACCACTGTCGAGCCTGAATGGTATGCTCCTATCATCCCAACTTTATTAGTTAATGGAGCAGAAGGAATTGGAACAGGATGGAGTACCACAATACCTTGTTATAACCCTAGTGATTTGGTCGAGAACATTCGTCGATTGATGGCGGGTGAAGAGATGCAGCCAATGCTGCCTTGGTTTCGAGGTTGGACAGGTTCTCTGGAGCGCATAGCATCCGATAAACTTCGCGTCACTGGAACATTGTCGCAGCTTGACGACAATACGGTTGAGATCACAGAGTTACCAATTAAGATGTGGACTCAAACTATGAAAGAGTACTTGTTAGAGTCCATTGTTAAGAACTCTAGGGAAAAGAATGACAAGGAGTGGATTGATGATATGACGGAAGAACATGGAGCAGGTATCAAGTTTGTTGTGACAATGAACAAAGCACAAATGGACCGAGCTTCCCAGGAGGGCCTGTATAACAAGTTTAAATTGACAACGACAATGAGTTTATCTAACATGGTTGCATTTGATGCTCAAGGGCGTCTCAAGCGATATGAAACTCCGGAACAGATCCTTTCTGAATTTTTCTATATTCGGCTTGAACTTTATCAGAAGCGTAAAGATCATATGGCTGGTCAACTGAAAAACCAATTGGAAAAGCTGTCTAGTCAGGCCAGATTCATTAAATTGATAATCGACAAAAAGCTGAACGTCTCAAATAGGCGACGAGCTGACCTCACTGGCGAGCTTGAAAGTTTGAGGTTCCCGAAATTTGGAAAGGACGGTGTTCCTGTCTATGATGTGGATCCTGAGGAGGAGACAGAGATATCGATTGTCCTTGAACAGCTGGAAGGTTCCGACAATGAGGATAGTGGCCCGGTTCCCGAAGATGTCAATAAGCCTTCTCTAGCTTCTTATGATTATTTACTGGGAATGGCTATTTGGTCCCTTACTAAAGAGAGATATGAGCGTCTTCTCAAGCAGCGAGATGAGAAAGAAGTGGAATTGACGGATTTGCTAAAGAAGTCTGCTAAGGACCTCTGGAATGCGGATTTGGATGATTTCATGCGTGCGTGGGAACAGTTTTTGGCTGATGATAAAGAGAAACGTGAGTCTCTTATTCCGGAAAAGAAGTCTAAAGCCAAGGCCAAGAAGCGGGGCCCCGCCAAGAAGATTGAGCCTCCTGCTGTCGGCAGTGAGGCCGTGAAGAAATCTACTGGTGGTAGCAAAGCAAAAGCCACTAAGATCCCGTTGCTTGAAGAGCCAAAACCTCAGAAGCATATGTTTGGAAATGGTACTGGAGTATTTGGAAGTCCAGTAAAGAACACATCAGAGTACAGAATTGATCCTGATGCTTTGCTTGATGAGTTGACATCGGGCACATCACGAGGAAATGCGGCATTTTCAGCGTTTGGCTTCAGCTCGTCTCCGAAGACGGAGCCTGTAGGAGGATTTGCTGCAAGGAAGGCCACAAAGTCTGTGTTTTCATTTGATGATGATGATGAAGATGATATTCCGGCAACAAAACCCGGACCGGCCGATACCACGCTTCCGAAGTCCAAGCCTGTTAAAAAGCCGAGCTCTCAACCTGGTCGACGAGGAAAATCTAAGGAATCATCCCCTAAGATTCAAGAGCTGACCGATGAAGACAGCGAGAATAGTGATGATGATGCTGAAGTTGTTCAGCGAGAGGCTCCACGTCCCCAGAGAAGAGCTGCAGCTACAACTAAGAAGTCTTATGACGTTAGCCTCGATTTGTCAGACGAAGAGGTTGACGATGAAGACTCCATAGTTGATGTCAGCACTTTTATTGCAGAGTCTGATGATGAAGACTTCGAATAATTCATATTTTATTCTGAAATAATCTAAATAATGTCATTAATAAATATATCCTACCTTGTAGGTGGGAATTGGTATGAAGTCATAGAAGAGCCTTGACGAATCTCCGTTAAGTTTGGTTGCGGAGGAGGTGGAGGTGGAGGGGGCGGCGGACCACCACCCAGCTTTGATGCTAACGAAGTAGCAATCCCGCTAGACCTACCGCCTCGACTCCTACTTCGACCCTTGGACTTGGATTCATGTTTATCACGCTTTTCAGGACGGTTAGATCTTCCTCTTTCTTTTTCCTTTTCCTTCTCTCGAGCCGACTCTTTTCCAAGGTCTTTATCCTTTTCCCTATCTTCCTTTGAGGCTCTCTTCTTTCCTTTTCGTATGTTCGAAGCACCCCTTAACAAGCTTTCCAGCCTAAAAGATCCCTCCTGCTGTGCCACCATATTTGGGGACTTTGATTTACCAGCTTTGGTTGATGGTGACAAATTATATCTTGGCCAAATCGAGCTAGATGTAGGGCTAGTCTCATACTGTACACTGCTACTTCTGCTAGCATCCGATTCAACTGGTTGAATGTAGTCTGGCGAAATTTCTGAGCTGGATGATGTGTCTTCAGACTGTAAAGATGCACTGAAATCAACGATTTCTCTTCTCTTAGGAGTTGACGGAGGCTGAGGGAAACGAGGAGACATCATGCCATCAGGAATGGTCGGTGTAGTTGGACTGTTTCCAAACGAATCAGCAAGAGAAGTTTTGAACGATGTTGTTGATGGAGTCCTTGCAAGTGATCGATTTAATATCAGAGACACCTTTTTATCGTATAGCTGAGGAACTGACTCGCCTGCGTCAAGATTATTGTCGACACTCATTTCAGTATCTGTAACTGAGACATTATGCTCATGCTGTCCCGAGCGCCTTCCATTAGTCGCCTTCATGTCTTTAGTGAAGAAAGAGTCAAGGTGATCTAAAGCTGTCCACATGTTACTCAGAGAACCCGATTCTTCTGCTGCAACCAGATTATTACCTCTACTCAGCATAGCTGAATAGTAGTTATAGTCTTCTTTATGAAACTCAAACTGATCTTGAGGGGTATAGACTGGCTGGTCTAGACCGTTACCTTCAGAGGTACAAGTCTGATAAACTGCATGCAGATTTTTTCTAGTGGTCTCTGTGGTGATTGCCTGCGTTGGGATGGCCCATCCACTCTCATCTGGGATACCAAATAGAGTGACTGTACTTTCATATTCTTTCCGTAGAGCCTTATTACCTAGGCTCATTCGCAGTACATGCTTGTCCATATGACTTCCCATCATGCTTGCTGCTTCATCTAAAACCTCAAGAGCTTGCTTTGCGTAATCATTAGACTGAAGAAGCCTCAGCAGCGGAGCAATAACACCAGCCCCAAGCCCAGCGTATTCTTCTCTTTGAAAGTCTACATTTGGCAGCATCTGCTTCAGTAAGTCCATGGTCTCAATCTTCACCCACGATATTTTGTTTGAGAGAATTCCTAATAAAAAGATTAGTACTGGGGACTCGAAAGCAGGGAAAAAATTCGTCTGCATGGCCTGAACTGTTTGATTGAGAAAATCTTTCTTGGACCTGAATCTCCCTTTCGTGAACGACACAAATATACGAGACAGGCCAACAAGTTCAAGCTCATCGCACATTACTTTCATTTGTTCAGCAGATGCTTCAACTTCACTCGACATGTGTCCTGTCTCCAAACTGTGGAGATAACGCGGGAGGTTGATAGCAATAGCCATCGGGAGCCTCTCTGGACCGGCGATAAGCTCGCTAGACTTTAAGCTATTAAGCTTATCAAGAACTCTCAGAGCCTGATCCCAAGCAAGCGATGATCTTAGACCCGGGAGTATTGACGCCTGAAGACCATTAAATTTGCTGACCCACTGAGGAGGAAACGTTGATACCAAACAAGCTAAAGTCTCTGGAGAATCCAGATCAATTTTTGATATAAACTTCTCCAGAATGGAAAGTGCCTCGATATATTCCTGTTCATTGACAGTACCCAGACAGGCTACAGTAACCCAGAATAACTGAGGATAGTTGATCAATTCCTCAGCACTAAGCTCTGCTGTGATGGCATTGATTGTCATCAAAATTTGCATAGAGAAGCCTTGGATATCAGGACTCTTGTCCGATATCGTACTCGACAGCCTTGCAAGCATTTCAGCAAGCATCGGCACATCTATGGTAGACAATAGTGACCTGTATACTTGAAATGACCGGCAAGCGATATGTCGGACCGAGCAACTCGTGGCCCACATGAGAGCGACACGAGACCACTTCTCCTTGATGTCCGGCATCTGACGCGTTTCGAGCAAACCAATCAACTCCTTAATCATTTGACCCATATATTTGGGAGTACGCGCACCACCTTTTTCATTATTGAGCTCATCATAAGACCACCGTGTTTTGGGCGACGTTAAGAAATCACAAAACTGTTGTGCTCCTTCTTCATATCCGATGAACTCATTGACGATATGAACCAGCAGTTCTTTAGACTGATCATGCACTACAGGGACATAGTGATCAAACAAAACAAGAGGCACATGAAGAACAAAAGGGAGTTTCTCTTTTATGCTCTCTTGAGGACTCAACATCAAGTCCACTAGAAAGATCATTCCTAATTGACAGTGAGACAAGCCAACCTCCAAAGCATTACTGATAGGCAAGACATTTGAAAGATCCGCAACATATGGGTAAATACTTCCCGCTGAAGATAAATCCTGAGGTTCAGGGTGGTAAGGCAGCATATACTTCGGTTCCAGAAATGCAACTAAGCTATCAACCAACGAGCCTCCTGCCGGTGTTGATGATAAATAAACCAATATTTTTCTTGAATATTCCATGAATTGGGGATCGCGACGTTGTAGACTGCTATGCAACATAAAATTCATTACAATCGTCACGTTTCTCGGATATTTTCCATTTCCCAAAGCGACCCATAGTGCCTCTACTTCGTTCAAAATACGATCGCTAAACGCAACAGTGATCTCAAAAAGATTATTCATCACCATAGCTGTAGAGGGCACCGGAAGTTCGCGCTCATCCACCTGTAGTTCTACTGTTTGGATCCATGGCAATAAAACTGCCAAAATATCTCTACGAGACATGTCGTTAACCACGTGGAAAAACTTGGTGAGCTCTGAAAAGACCATATACGTCTCATTCGTGTGCAATAAAGCAAACCTACTGGATAGGTTAAACATGGCTCTTTTGTACACAGCAGCAGTTCCATTTAAAATACTGATTCTGAATTCATCAACCACAGAACTGCCATAAAATCGATTTTCTGTGACTTTTAGAAGCATAATGGCAAGTTTTCTCACTTCAGGATCAGTGTCACCTGTCTTGAAAAGTCCAAGCACAAGAGGCTGTCGAACATCGCAGGGATACTCGGGAACTTCGTATAATACTTCAGCGATCGCAGCAAAATAATTCTTAGAAACTTTTGGATCCGAATGCTCTCTATAACCATTGGCAACACTCTCTTCAAAAATCACTCGCTGATCTGGGTTACTCACAAGAAGGTTCTTAAGCGCACGCCGCCCTATCTTCCGGATGTCTTCACTCGGACTTTCAAAGAGTATGCTGATCCACTTCATTAATCCTCTTACGTTGAAAGATGAGGCCGGCTTTGAACTATCCTTTGAGTGGTCTACCAGAGGGCCCTTGCAAATAGCTGCCATGACACTTAGCACTGCAAAATCAGACTTCTTCTTTTCCAACTCTATCGAAGCAAGAATCATGTTATGATCTCTGCTATCTCTTGAATTACTCAGAGCGAGCCTCTTCATGTTTGCTTCTCTTTCTCGGGCAGTACCCCAATTCTGACCAATCGTACACCAGTTTTCAACCAGTAAGAAAAAGCTATAACGAGATTCAAAAGGTATTGAAATCGACTTTATATCTCGTTTATCAATAGCATCTAAAACGTTCTCAAACAATCCACAGAAATATCTCCTTAACTTTTGAAAATTGTAATCCACTTGGATTGAGGGCAGAGAAAGGAAATTTCGAAGTGAAACTAAAAATTCAACTAATTCTGATATCACCCAATCATCAGAGACAATAGACTTTTCGCTTAAGAAATGACAAGTCACTTTAAGCAAGTTTGCAATCTCTGTGATAACGCGATCCTGTCGTATAGACGCACCAGATTCTCGCCTACTCCCCGGCTGTCTTGTCATTTGCTTCATTGACTCATCTCTCCAAGATTCTATAGCAGGAATCAAGCATTCGACGAGCGTACGGTAGGTGTTAACATTAATGCAGCTGATTCCTGTCACGATGGAGTCACGGATGACCCTATCATCAACGCCCAATAGAGGTACAAGCATTCGAAATAACGACCTAGCCGAGGTAATTTTTTGATGATGGATTGTAATCTTTTGAGCAGACTTTTTCCTTCCATGTTGGAAGCCTTGATCAGGAATGTGGAGCTTCTGTTCATCTGTAACTGTTAATGTTGTGCACGCAACAATTAGATAAATTCGCCACTGTTCAACGACAACTTCGGAATGTGTTCTCATAGAGTGCTTGAGAATAATTGAGTGAGAGCTTGTAGACATAGTTGCATCTGATCTTGAAAACTCCACGATGACATCATACATCTTAACCAACCTGCTGCACACAATATCTCTACAGAATGCAATAGGTATCGGGTAGGACTCAAAGCACTGTCTCATGAGAATTGGGAACACCTTTAACCAGAGAGCAGTATCAACACCGTAATCGGACTCAGCAAGAGCAACCAAGCTTTCCTTCTTTTTACCATGCAGCTTTCCGAGACGGCTCCTTTCAGGCATACTCAGTTTGATTTCAGGCTGAGCTGATTCAAAAAGAGAATAAATATCAGCAGATTGCATCAAATGTATGACACGGGATGGAGGCGAAAGCGTGTTCTTTGAGGGCTTTCGTGAGTGTGACTTGACAATGTTTTCACCATGATCTTTGATGGCAGAGTCAAAAGTAATCACGAGCTTTAGAATCCTAATTGCCTGCAGTCGAATGGTTCGATCTTGAGAACATAGAAAGTACAAACCGTTCCCTTCAATATCTGCCACAGCAGACCATAGATTGTTAAGGTTCATATCTTCAGCTATGCGAGGCTCATTGGCGCCTTCACTTCCCTGGCTGGTTTCAATTTTGGATGCTTCCTTGACCTTTTGAACCCAAACTTCCAACAAAGACACGTACAGCACAAGGAGTCTCTCGAACTCAGCTGTGGAAACGCTAGGAGAGTCAGTCACCGTGAAAACTTTTTCGTCATAGGAAAACAAAAGATTTCTGTACAAGTTAATAACCGTTCTGGTATCACGAATCTCTGCTAAGCATTTTAATGCCGCAACGGCTGCTCTGGAGACCTTTTGAGAATTGTGATTGACATTGCGGAACAATATCTCAATAGTTCTTGAAAGATTGCCATCTGGAGGATTGCACCAAGGAGAACTTTGAAGACAAGTAGCAAATAAGTCTAAAAACGCAGCTCTATGGGTGACGGAAGAGTTTTCACTGCTACCAAAGTGAAATGATACACTCATGGCAGGCTTAAGCTGTAGCTGCCTAGGCTCGTCTGTAGACAGTGCATTATTCCCAATTTGCGAATCACACAACACAATGAGCTTGTAGATAATCTTGCAGTAATTGTCGTAGAATTGTCGGAGCGAACCTGTAAAAGCAGGAGCTTGTGTAGGTTCAATAGTATTGCTGTCTGATGCCATATCCGAAATTACATCATCATCAGGGAATGGTGGCTTGGTATTCGTCATGGCATCATGAAGAACGTATGTAAAAGCACGTACTGATACACAGGCCCGTTCAGGTATTATATTCTCAAGAGTCATAGATTCCGCTGGCCCGTTATAAAGCAATTGGCAGAGAACATTGTCAAGAACATATTGTTGATAACCGCGGGCAGCTACACGGACGATATACACGCATGCAGCACTCATAGATGGCTCAACAGCGGTCCACAGCTTTTTGTTCGACGTGTTGGTTAGAACTTTACAGACAATGTCGAGCTTTTTAGTTGTGCTGTTTAACGACTCAGTCCATCTGTGAATAAAAACCCAAAGCATTCTAGCACCACCAACGAAAAATGCTGTGCGGTTTCCTTTGTCTTTAATCTTGGAAACATTCGACTCGTAAAGCTTAAGCCATTCTTGAGAGAAAAGCTCATTTGGAGCGACACTAATAACGGAACTAGCAAGGCGGTAAGACAAAAGCCAGTACTTTGGTTTACTTAGCAAATCAGACGAAATATCCCATAGGGACTCAATAGGCTTCACCCACATGGGATGGTTAAGCTCTGCCGTTGCAACATTTGCAAGTGACAGCATCATTTGGGGAAGAACATCCACATATGCAATCCTGACACTTGTCGTTGCAGATCTGCCAAAGAACTTGACCACCGATTCAAGGAATTCTGCACATTCCTCTAGGCGATCCAACGGATAGATCTGAAATTTCAAGTAACGCATACCGCTTATGATTGAAATGATTTTTGGTTCTCTTCCGCGTGGCACAACGGCTGGCACTTTTTCAAGCTCTTCAATGAAACGATCACCAGCACTCATGAAACGAGTACGAGACATTTCCCCTAATAACTCCGAGAACAGGTTCCAGTTTGCCCTTCTTATGACACTGTTTTCAAGCAATAGAGGGTCTGCGCTCCTCAGCTGGTTGAATACGATCTCTTCCAACTTTTCACTGAGATCATCTGTGAAAACGTCTGGCGGGCTCTGCTTCACAACTTCAAGGAGAACTCGGCAAAGAATGAAAATGCTAATCTGATTCTGTCGCTCAGATATCTCCTCTTTGGAGCTCATGGCCATGTGAGCATCATGCGAAGACGACCCAGCCGTGGTGATATTACTGACATCCGCAGCCTTGGCAGACTTACTCTTTCGCCAGAACATGACAGAATCTATGACCGCCTTGGGCTGCTTGCGAGCAATGTAACCCAGTGAAGCAATGATTCCATCAAAGGTAGGATCGACTCCAGAGCCAATCAACCCCGAAATATCTGGCTCAGCATCGTACGAGTAATTGAGACATAATGTGACCTTCCTTTCTGCTAATCTCACAAATTGGGTGAAAAGTATATGCAGAGCATACTCGGAGGGAGTTTTGGGGAGGTTATTTTGAGCAACCGATGAAATAGTAGCAGCTGGTCCACTCACACTCCTCTGGGGGAGGTCACCTTGAGGGGCCACTGACTGAACACCTCTCATTGGAGGGGCTGCTATTGATGATGCATGTTGGTGTAATGTGGGAGTGGAGGAGACAGCTTCGATGCCTCTGAGACCAAGTCCCGCAGTCGCATCGATGGGTATTCCTTGTGTCGTGTGCAATTGAACCGGAGAGGTCAATTGAGAGGAACCATTCTCTTGCATAATTGTTGTTGAAATTTCACCAGGAGCAACAGGGATATTAATTGACAAGTTCATGGGCCTTTCCGATGGCAGTCCTGCACGGATAGCTGTACCATGCTCTAAATCATCTTCTGCTGAGAGGGAATTAATAGGTATCTGATCTCCATTCCGCTCAACAGGAATCCTCTGCGCGGTTGCGGCAGGCACAGTATACTGTTGCTGTGAGACGACCTGTTGTAAATGGATTTGAGGCTGCTGTTGCGTTTGGTGTTGGAGTTGAACCTCTTGGTGGACCTCGTGAATATGGCGAAGGGATGGAGCCCGGTACACCCCTCCTCTTGAAATCGTGGCCGCCCTAGTAGGCCTTCCAGACAATGCCATTCCATATGAAACATCTTTGACAGCTGAGCTATTAGGGAGCGACTGGTTCCTGTCATGGCGACTCAATCTAGAGGTAATACTAGAAGCACCCGACGACCGGTCGGTAGTAGCAAAGCTGAAGTCGTGATCTTCACTCATTGTGATATGTCAGGTCTATCCACCACTCAAGTGACATAAAGCGTGGACGAAAGATAAACCCAATGCTGACCTGTATGGTATGTTGTAATCACTGATCTTGACAATTGAAGCCTGGCGTCCACCCGGCTACAAATAAACAATCTGCAAAGTGAACAATTAAAAGAAAACAGGAGCAACTGTTTGGTACACGGGGACTTCAATAACGTCCAAAAATGTATGTAGGTGTGAAAAATACTAATTGCACCTTTTTCAATAGAAATAATATAAATGAAGATGTAGGTTCATCTCAAGTTGGCAGTGAGGCTTGTACGCGGGTCGAGCCAGGGGGTGGTGGATCGTGGCACTGAGGCGATCAACATTATATGACATAAATGTATTAATAAAAATTATAGATATGCAGAAGTCGGAGCCAAGCAAGAAAAAAAAAGTTAGTTCCAAAGGTCATCCCAAGTAATATCTTTTCTGACGGCATTTGAAAAACCTTCAGCGTATTGGACCCATACGCGCTCGCTGCGAGGAACCGACATGCGAGTAGTATCAGTCTCTATGGACACAACTACCTCTCGCCTGAAGAAATCAACACCCGCAGACGATTTAATTGTCTTTTGACGTTTGGGTTTGATGGAGTCGGGCTCGTCTGTTTTGCGTTTGTCCCCGTCACCTTCTAGCTTGACTTTATGATCAACCACCAGTTGTCTAACTACATATTTTCCAACAGCCAGCTGTTGCATGTCCACTTCGTTAAACGATACAAGCTGCTCAAAGGGTCTAGAGTTAGTTTTGGCTGCAAGTTACTCAAGACTACTTACGGATCCATGCGATAAGCCAGGGTACCATTATCAAGCTTGTCTTTCATAAACTTCAAGTTCAGGTCTTTCATGGCCAATGCAGTATTGACAATTCTTTGCCTGTCGTGGCCACGAACATTTGACGGAGTAGATATGACTGGCGAAACAATTTTGACAGCGTAAGGTAGCAACTCAGATGCCAGCTGCTCAAGCCGGTAACTATGACGAATAAGAGGACTCAAACCAGACATTATGTCTTTACATAGTTGAAGATTGCCTCTGATTTTTTCGTTTATCTGCGTTAGAATCACCAAGAAAGGCTGGCTCAACTCACCTCATAGTCTGTCTGAACGGGGCGGTCTTTTGCGTTAAGGACAGAACTGAAAAGCAGATAGAACGCTGATACTGGATGCCCGAGATACTCTGCCAATTGCCCAAACTGGGACCCATATATGCCTTTATTGAGCGACTCATAGAAGTGTAACCAGTCTCCGAGAAGTCCAGGCTTTATGACCATATCATCGTGGTACTTGACCTCTGGATACATGTTGAAGCAACCTGAAATCAGTTTTTCGTATTCTCCATTGGCGTTGATATCTGCTATTACATCGTCCAACTCGGTTTGCTTGGACTTTCCATCGACTCTTTTGAACACTCTATTAGTCACTTTTGTCCAGCCTTTAGTTAGATCCTTTTTGAATAGTTTTTCGGATGAATTGACACCAAACTGCAGCATATTCAAACCACTTCGCAAATCCCCTTCGGCAGCACTAGCGATATCACTAAGATTCTCGGTGCTTAGAGAAAGACCCTCGTTTTTAGAAATCTCCCGTAACTTTGATACAATCACTGAAGCTGGGGATTTCATATAGTTAACAACTTCTGCGTAGGGACGCAATGTCCGTAGACTGCTGGCATATAAATCGTTGCAGACGGCAATTATCGGTCGGAATAGAAGCTTTGGCTTCTTCTTTTTCTTCCTGCTTTTCGGCAATGAGCTACTCACTCCATAGCTAGCTAGAGCCTTCTGATCATTGGCTAATATGTCAATTAATACACGAATGAACCCGCTCTCAGCTGCGCCCTCAATCTCGTCAGCTATTATGCAAACAGGCTTCCCCGAGCTCGTAACCCGATGACTCTCAACAGCGCCAACGATCTTTTCACGCACCACTTTGCCTGATCTCTCGTCACTGGCATTGATCTCAAGGACCTCATACCCAGCCTGCTTTGCAACTATATGAGCGACGGTTGTCTTCCCAATTCCCGGAGGCCCATGTATGAGCAGGATTTTCCTTTGGGGCCGACCCAGAGCATCTCTATTGTACATCTCTGTTTCATCAGGTAAATTTTGCTGAAAAACAACCGGCGCCCAGGATACCAGCCATTTGAGCATCTGTCTGTGTGATCTTTCAGGCCCTATGAGATCAACCCATCTCTTGGGTCTCCATTTCTCTGTTAACAGGATCCCTCCTCCTACGTTAGCTTGGCCATCTTCCAACTCTTCAGATATATTGTTATCAGCCTTGTATTGTTTCCAATTGTTCTCTGCTTTCAAGCTCTCAAGAAGCGGGTGAATGGAAACACCATAGTTATCTCTGGTACCAGCTTCAAGCTTCTTTGCTTCAAGAGCAATTTTCTTTCTCTTGTAAAGATTGAACACCTTTCCTGAACTGGATTTGACATTGTATTGGACCTCTGGTTCAACAGGGACCGGGAGATCAACAGAGTTAATGGAGATTTGGCAAGGATCAGATGCGTTTCTATCGGCATCAGCTTCTGCTCCATGAGAATCGGCTCCCTTCATCACCACCAAGTCATCTTGATTCTCAGAAGTGGATTTACCCGTAGAGGTCGAAAACAGAACCGACTTTGACCAGTTGTTGTCCTCTTCCATGTCTACGTCTGAATTGTCGAGTTCATCTTGGACAGGAGCACTTGCTTTAAACAACGAGCTTTCCTGTTGAAACTTTGCAAACTCATTTTCTCCGTCATCTTCCCACGCTATATCATATTGGTCATCGTTGACTTGGGACTGTACAAAGTCATCCACGTCTTCATCCATCGTCCACAATGTTAGGCGGTAGAGGCGCGACTCTACGCGGGCGCGTCCCAATATGCGGTTAATTACCAGCCGCGTGTCAGAAATTAAGGTTATCGTGCAGATGCACCAACCTATAAACTCACCTTTTCGATGGAAAACAAAAGATTCCGATTTGCACTGGTATGTAAGATATTGACTAGAGTGCTCACAAAAGGCCGTTGCAATTCTCAAGTCCAGACCAGCTGGAGTGACTTTAGATGGTAGATGATACAAGGTTTTCGCGGCTTACCATAGAATATATAGATGAGCAAAGCATGAAATGGCTAGACCCGTCAACATACTGGAGGGATAAATACATTAATCTCTACAATGCAAGCATGGAGATGTCATTGGATGTGATTAATTCCGTCAATCCGAATTCAATCGTTGTTGGCGAGGCTGGTGGTCTGGGGCACAGCTTGGAGAAGCAAACCCGCCTCTATGTCGCTGAACTAAAGAGTGCTCTACAAGCATCTCGGGGAAAGACATATATATCTCGCTTGATGTCCAAACTGAAAACACACTATAAGCTTCTACACCATGTTCAAAGTTGGGATGACGTCTATATTTTGTTTCAGTTCCTGTTTGAATTGCATATATCTCTATTTTCGAAACCTGTACCTGAGCAACTATTCGGTAATTTGATAAGATTGCTGCTCAAGATATGCCAAACAGAAGATATTTCCCTTCAGATGCGTGAGTCTGTGAAAGTACGATGTCATTCTATACTAACGCAGGTATCTCGTGTTTTGTATGTAACTTTATAGAATCGTACAAGGACGGAGAGTTATTGGACGCAGCGTCCCAGGATCTTGTGGATATTTTGGTTATCGTAGCGACCTCAGATCAATTATCTAACTTGCAGCGGCAATTGGTAGACACATCAGCTTTCAGGCTAAAGATGATGGTGCGCGATTTGGTCCAAAACAAGAATTAAACACGAAAACAAAAAAACAACAACACAACCTCTACGTACAAAATATGGCAAGAAATTCATTCAGTCATGTCATCATGATCATTGTACATTTAAATATTGTCGCACAGGTGCAAAGTAAGGGTGATCCATAGATTCTTTTGCAGTCAGCCTTTCTTGGTGGTCATACCGGAGTATCTTATTCAAAAAGCTGAAAAGCTCGGGGCTGGTGAGCTTGTAATTATCAGAATTCACAAATCGATCCCATTCCCTGCGTGGGTAGTCACCAAAATCATAATATTCTGTTTCGTTGAGCTGGATATCGTATTTTTCGAGGTATGCATTAAGTTCTTCAGTGCCCAGTACTCTGGCAATCTTAACCAGCTGGTCCGTGTTGGAGTTTCCATGGAAAAATGGCTCCTTTTTGAACACCATTGAGGCCAGCATCGCCCCAAACGACCAGATGTCAAGAGAATAGTCGTAATACTCAAAGTCAACCAACAGCTCTGGTCCTTTGAAATAGCGAGAAGCTACTCGCACATTATACGCTGTATTAGGATGGTAGAATTCGGCCAACCCCCAATCAATGAGTCGGAGCTGTTTTGTGGCATGGTCAATCATTACATTATGAGGCTTGACATCTCTGTGCATGATTCCTCTGGAATGCGCATAATCCAGCGCAGTGAGAAGCTGGTACATATAGAATCGGATGTCAAAGTCTGTCAGTGTCGGATACAATGTTCTAAAGTCCGTATTACGAACCATTTCAAATATCAGTGAAGGTGTCTTGCTCTGCGTCAGTCATATCCAATTTTGGTGCTTTCTTACATCCGGATCTCGCACAATGTCTTCAAGCGATATTATATTAGGTCCCCCTGCCAAGTTGATCAGAATCTTAACTTCTCGCTTAATCTTTTTACGCTTAATGGGCTTAAGAACCTTGATTACCATTGCAGTAGATGTCTTGACTTCGATTCCCTCAAACACTTCAGAGTATCGTCCCCGGCCAATTTTCTTGACAATCTCATAGTCCTGCTGGTCTCCCCACATAAACGTCATGTCCTCTTATAGTCAGTACTATATAAGCTTCCTAGCAGGGCCGCTAACAACTCACCATAGTCATAGTAGGACTTGGCCTGCTTGCTATTGAAATCACTATAGACTCGTGAGACGCTCACTAGCATTGTGACCTTGACAATCGTTAAGTCATTCAATGGTTGTCCACTATTAGATTGCTGTTATGTTTCCAAGATGCGGCTGCTCGTAATGGATTGGCTATTCAAAACTGAGAATTGATCCAGCAAGGACAGGGATAGAACAGCAAACTTCTCGACAAGTAAAGCATTTCCCGTATTGCCTTCTCCGGTTAAATTAATGCTGCTCATATGTACATGAGAATGGAGCAGTCTGATATGGAAACCGTCCCCCTGGTTGGTAATGCTGATGCTGGCGGTTGCTTTTGCAAAAGCGTGAGAAGCAAATCAAAGAGGTTGCTAGGTTAAACCTAATTGAGGTTATATCCAGTGGATCATTATTGATTTTACAGTTATTGAACCTGAATGCTCAAATGTTAACGGTATTAGCCAATTAGTACTGTAGTCATACGACATGCATAAATGTCACAAACGGCTTAGCGATCTTTGATTTAGTCCTTTCGCAATATGTCATCGCCAAATGATGCTGCTGCCTTGGTTGCCCGGTACATGTCATTGCCGGAAGATTCAGATGAAGCAGAAGTAATTTTTAAGGAGATTTCAAATGGTATGTCATGGAGAAGACTCTTGTAAATATTAATTCCAGCAATCGAAAATGACGATACCAGTCTTGTAAATATAGTTCAGCTACTGGGCAATCATTTGACCCAGGACGACGGATCAATCAGATGTAAAGGTGGGTACCCACTGAGGTAGTTTTGAACTGTAAATCAATCTAACCATAGCAACGTCTTGTCTCGCTGGGGTGTTATCTCAGCTGTCTCGTGAAAAATTGACCAGACAACAGCTCACGGTTATCTCAGCCTTTCTAAGTGACAGAATTGAAGATAAAGACTCTCTGCATCCTGTTCTTGAGAGTTTCATAGCTATTATCAATATGGTGGCCTTTGAATCCAGCCTTATAGAATCCATACTGGATAGCATGAGTCAGCATATCAACATGCGAAGCCATACACAAAAAACTCGATACTTGGTTTATCATGCGCTTGATCTCATACTTGAGCGATTCAAGCTGTTCACTCAAACAAGCCTGTCTACTAAGTTTATTAGCACATATACTAAGCTAACTAGTGGTGAAAATGATCCTCGCAATCTCCTAGCATCTTTCAAAGTTCACAGACAGATTGTCAGCAATTTTGATATTGAAGGCCATGTTGAAGAGTTATTTGATGTGGTATTCTGCTACTTCCCCATCACATTTGAACCTCCCAAAGATGATCCATATGGAATAACAAAGGAAGATTTGAAGTCTGGTTTATTGAACTGTCTAACTGCAACTAGCAGCTTTGCTAGTGAAGTGTTTGAGCCCTTGATTGAAAAGTTGAATTCCAGCTCACCAACTATCAAGCAAGATACTCTTAACACTATCAACGCTTGCATAGAAAGCTATTCTCCTGACAGCATTGGCCAAGTGTGGACAGGCATCTGGGATGGAATCAAGTTTGAAGTTCTTCATGGATCTGAAGAAGCTGAAACTGCTGCTGCTGCATTGCAGACTCTGAAGTCTCTTGGAACTTCTCTATCAAAGGCTGGTAACCATGCTCTACTTCAAGATTATTTAGACCAGATCCAAGCGGAAACTAAAGAAAAATTAGACGAACCACAATCAAAGCTTGCTCAACCGGCTGGTATGCTACTTGCTGGTATTGCCGGATCAAGCGTAGGAGCCTTCGAGTCGCTGTCCAGCTTTGTGTTTCCTCGAATATTAACGCTTTTGGGCCAGTCTGCATCGATAGACCGACAGGTTGGCGCACTCTCAATCCTGATAAAAATGCTAAAGTCGTCTGAGAAAGTTGTTGGGTTCCCTGAGGATGAGAATCTATTAATTCAATTCAAAGACGAAGTGTTTGGAATCTTTTCGAAGTCTCTCATGGGAGCATCAAAGTCGGAGCTAAAGCTTCGAGCTACAGCTATCGAGGGACTAAGCTTAATGAGCAATCTACCGGGGCTGCTGGCTGATGAAGAAATTGGTTTAATCATCCAATATTACGATTCAATCCTTCTAGAGGACGACGATGATGATTTGTGCAAGTCTGCATTGGATACATTAATCACATTGGCGTCAAAGAAGCAACAACTCGTGCTGAATATTTCTTATCCAGCAATACTGGCGGAGTTGCCAGATGAATATCAGAGCTCTCAGCAGACTCTGAAAGTTGAAAAGCCGATTACATATAAGCTCCATGTTCTTGGTGAGCTGGCTGTGTCGAGACCTATTTACGAAGTTCTCAGCGTTAGGCTTCTCAGCAAATTAGACAGCGTTGTGTCTGCAAACCCCCAAGATATCAAGTACCCACTTGCAATTGTGAGTGCTTTATTGGATAGTCTTCACAAGCTACCTAGCCATGATCTCCCTGGTTTAGGAGACCGGTTGATTCCTCGCCTTTTAACAAAGGTGGTGACGTCGCCTGAATCATCGTGCTTACGCAATGACATCATCTTGGATACTGCAGCACAGATAATTGTAATCATCTGCAGAGCAATGAATAAGGATGAGCAAGCCCGTTTCAGTGTCCAGCTCGTCGATTTGTTTATTCTTGGACGCCGATCTAAGCTTGTGACTGCCTCTGAGTTTGTCTTGCCTCCACTTGCGGCCAGTGCTCAGCCAACAAATCTGATATCACTGTTCACCACTATATTTGCTGCAGTCTCAAAGAATGATCTGCTACCTAGTATCGGTCTTCAGCTTATAGAAGAATGCTCTGCCATATTGAGGTACTGCAAATCAGTGTTTACACGGGGTGGATACTTGCGTCTGATCGCTCTAGTCACGAATAAGTGGATAGCTGATAGGGATGAAGAGCTTGAAAAGCTCTCTTTTACTCTTTATGACACTGCCAAGGCCGATAGGTCTGTTGTTGGTCTCAACGCACTTGAGGTGTTTTCATGGATTGGTAAGGGCTCTATAATCAAAAATGCTCCACTTGGGTTCCGAATTTCTCGTGAGCTTTTCAGCCTCGTGGGCGATAGTGCTTTAGGAAAGTTTGCGAGTCGTTTAATAGCGGTTCTTGTTGCTACTGACAGCGTTATCAGCAAGGAAAATGGGCTTGTGATGCGGCAATTGTACAAACAAAAACTGTTTATGAGCGGACTACCAATCATCATCGATGGCTTTAAAAACGACCGTGACAGGCGGGTCAACTTTATTGTTGCATTATCTGGTTTGTTGCAGTTCACACCCAGTGGCGTGTTGGTACCTGCAATACCACAATTCTTGCCTCTTCTACTGGAGTCATTCGATGTGAAGGATCCCAAGGTCCAGGAAGCGGCAATAAACACTGTCTTGATTACTCTACATGAAGCTACGGATGTGTTTTCACAGCATACTAGTAGTATGGTTCCAAAGCTTGTCAAACTTGCTCAAGACAAATCGAACCCCGCATATGTTCGATCTGCCTCTCTTACTTGCTTAAGAGTGTTTCCAGAAACATTGGAGCCTGTGCACTTGTTGCCATATAGGCAAACCGTGATCAAGGGCCTTGAAAGTGTTCTTGCTGATCCAAAGCGTGATGTCCGTAAAGATGCTGTCGTTTGTCGTCAGATATATTATGAGATGCAAAAGTAGTCATTGTGGTTTCAAATGCAGTGACTGCTTCTTCCAGATACCTTCTTGCTATGATAGGTGGAAGTTTGTATAGTATAAATAATAAGTGATTGAGACTACTTGTTGTAGCGGGGGCCAGAATCGCCAGCACGTTGGATGCTGCTTGCGTAGCCGCTTCGTAGGCTTCTGTGTCATAGGACATGGGTTCATTATAGAGCTCATCAACGTCAATGTATTGGGCCCAGCCATCGTCAAACCTTGGATAATATATTGACATGCGATCAGGAGTGTATAGATAGGGAACGACCCAGTTGTCGGGTGAATTTGGTTTACTCCACATTGCATACGGCTCGTCTGTTAAAAGCGGAGCAATTGGAGTGGCAAACTCATTTGAACATTGTTCTTGAGATTCGCACTTAAAAAGGCCCCCGACAAATGTGTCAGGTCTGAATAGTGGGAGGGCCAATCCAGTATAGAGACGCCTTCGAGCTATTTTATAGCAACCTGCGACGAGGTTGGTAGAAGGGTCATCGATGCAAAACACAGAGGTCCAGTTAATACCTGATTCGGCCTGTCTGTTAATGTCAGAGTTATACACCGTACTGTACTCTGTACCAGTCTGACAATAAGACAGAACCGAGTATGCTATGGGTTGGTTTTCTAGCACCAACTGCCGTGAAAATCGAAATCCAGACCATGGGTGCAGAAAGCTGGTCGAGCAGTCACACGCCCTACTGATACGAGCATTATGATAAGGACTGTCTAATTGTATAGATATTGATGCATTGAGCCCGAAAGCTAAGATACCTGAAACCAGCAATGATAGCCATCCATAGAACATATAGCAGGTGGGAAGAAAACCATGATCTGCCCCACAGATCTATTGGAATGGCAACCAAAAGCAAGCCTCTCTGTACCATTCGTCCTCAATTCTTCAAAGAAATCCATACAACTTTTTTGATGGCAGTTGACCGCCTCTGAAATGGGTTGTTGCCGTCGGTTTGTCCCCCTGAATTAAGTTATAGCGTGATGCAGCGCAGATCATGGATCATCCAAGGACCCTGCATATGCATTGGTGAAACGACACCAGAGCCATTCTGGACAGTTGACTAGAGCGCTTATAATCGCATTACATGTCAAAAACTGCATGTAGTAGTGGGTATTTTCCGCATTTCGGATGTACGCTGGGCTTATTTCACTTGAAACGCGTTATGTTTGATTAATTTCTAATTATAGAAAAAGCTGGCCCTCGCCTCTATTAAGCGAAAACGGCATAAATTATTTGCTATACGACGTAGCCGAGCCCACTCCCCCCCAAAAAAAGCCGCTAGTCCCATATAACCGACTAAATCAACACGCTTAAATCCCACGCTATAATGTCGAGCACGTATGCCAATATGCCCCTTTTCGTACTGGTATGACTTTTCTCGTAAATTCCTGCAGCTTGGTTTCACAACCACCAGAAATCAGGGGGCCCGCTGCGAGTGGGCCCGGGGTTTGGGCGACGCACCGCCTTTTATCATTTCGCCAAACCCAATCTCCCATTTGATCTCTTCTTGACCTTAATATATTACCGACAGGTTGTGGGCATATTTTGCTGTAAATTTGAGTTTGCACGGCCGCTGTCATATTAACACGGAATTTTTCTTTAATCTCTGAGTCTATATATGATATAGGGCTAGCTCAGACCAACTGAGGCTACTATTATTTTCTTTTGAAGTTGCAGACTTGTGGGACTAATATAGCTTGAAAACATATATAGGCCATTTGAACTCAACAGGCCACCATGTCTTTAATAGCTAGGGCATGCGTGTCTAACTGCCCAACTCCCCAGTGTCCTGCTTGCCCCAGTGACCAGGTGTGTTTTTTTTCATCTCAGACTTGTGATTCTTGTGCCCAGGGATATTGTGCTGGAGGG
Organism: Sugiyamaella smithiae; assembly: GCA_030579815.1. NCBI lineage: Eukaryota > Fungi > Ascomycota > Dipodascomycetes > Dipodascales > Trichomonascaceae > Sugiyamaella > Sugiyamaella smithiae. Next base: position 1,493,460 of record JAKTRV010000002.1, read on the forward strand.
TCAGCTCAGTCTTCTGCGGTGCCTTCGGCTGCCCCTCAGTCGAGCAACCATTCCGGTGCCATCGCAGGAGGAGTAGTGGGAGGGCTTCTCGGCATAGCACTGGTTATAGGAATTGTTTTGTGGAAGTTTGTATATCAGCCGAGAGCTCGCGAACGACAAGCAATCCTCGAGTCCATGGGTCTAGATGGGTCTTCTGGAGACCCCAACCTGACGCCTAGCGTGGACGCGGATGACTTTTTCGAGAAGAACCGAGCTAGTCGGTTTGAAGTGTATGGGCCTGCTGGACCTGCCAGTGCGCGAATGTCGTCGGCTACTATGAGCACTGTGAATACCAGAAGCTCCAATATCATTCCTATTGCATATATTCCTGGTGTGACCACCCGAGCTGCCGCTGGCCAGCAGCCACCTTTAGAGCATATGTTCTCGGCTTCAGATATCCTTGGTTCTGAAGATGCGAGAGCTTCGATTGGAGCGTCTAGTTATAGAGGATCTGCATATATTGCTAACGACGCTGTCACTGCAGTGCAAGGACGTCCAAATCTAATTGACTTGGGAGCTTCTGGACCTCGAGTCAACAGTACTTTGTCTGCTAGAGACTCGACCATCAGCATGCAAGGTGCTGTCCAGTATGCATCTGCCCAGCAAGCGCAGCGGGTTTCAAGTGCAAGATCCATTCGAATTGGCAAGAATGCCGGCGTTGGTCTACAAAATCACATGATTGTGGAAGAAGCTGGCGACGAAGAAGAGGAACAACAAAACGACAATAAAGTTTCTGGAACCACTGGTCGTCCACCTCCCACTAGGCTTGGTACCCTTCCACCATCATCCTCGCCTCAGTTGCGAATTTCGCAGGCATCAGGCTTTGACGTTCCTTTTATGGTTGATGCTGACCTAGACAGCGACGATCAAACTCCCCGCAGCCGACGAGCACCTTCGCGACATGACAATAGCCGGCCAGTGAGCCGGAACTCTGTTGCATCTCGTATTTCGCGAATGAGTAGGCGCACAGACGCTGGCAATAGAGAATCTGCCGAGTACATTGTGGAAGATCTTCCTCCAGAGGCATATTTATTAGCTACACAGGGTCACCTTTTGGATAAAGACTACGACGAAGGTGACGACGAAACACACAGTAGTAGAGACATGAACGACACAACTCTCATTGACGATAGCGATTCAGGAACAAAGAAGAGTGAACCGCGGCGGGCCAGCTTGCTAGACGACAAGGATGGTCGCAGCAGCCCTTTTGATGATAAATACGAGTCTAAATAGTTGGTTGTAAACTACAAGCATCAAATGCAATGATTTTGACATAAAAAAAAGCAGCGTATTAAACTGTGCGTGACTATATCTTCTCAATGCATATCTTTTATTTGAATTTCACTGATGTTGGTTCTTTGAGAAAAACTCTACAAATTAACGTTGCTTGTGGTTCAGCCCGATGTCAATGTTCTTCGACTTCGTGGGATTGCCATGCGCGGTTGAATATATGCGTGTTTGAAATTAATTTACCCTTGCCGGTTAAATGAACAGACCCAGTATCAGACAAGTTTGAACAGCACATACAGCGTCAGAACTGCACTTGCGCAAAGAATTACTCTATGGATAATAATAATAATAATATAATTATAATGTAATGCATAGTCAATATTTACTGCGGTTTTCATTTGTTACGACAAGTTTTAAACTACAGGGATAAGCTCAGTTCGACAGACGCATGATGCTCTTCGGACCCCCAAAGCCACATGAGAAATCCAATTGCCAATCGTCTGAATTCAAATATTAAGAAGTAACTAAGATGGTATCAAGCTGAAATTCGTGTAATATGAGAAGTCTTTTATATATATTCTAGAACTTGGATGCGGAACCGGAAACTCCAGAAGCAGTAATACCGCGAGTGCGTGCTGTGCGTAATATCTCAACATCCATTGACCCATAGCCGTTTGATTTATTGTGATCTCACCGCCGTGTCTAACCCCATAAATGCAAGCCCATCACCAGCAAGCTAATATTACATTGGTATCTGGATGATCAATTAGCCTTTGACATCTCAACTGCTCATCCCATCGTACCCCCACTGGCCCATCGGGAAACATCGCCCCGCCTCGACCAAGCAACCCCCAGTAACCCGGCACGGAACAAAGCCGTCCGGGATCCAACAACGCAACGGTTAAAAAGGCCTGCGTAACCCCACTAATTTGTTCTTCCTTCTAGACAGTTGCAAACGAATATCTTTCATAAAGATGTCTCCCAGCTATTCAAAGATCGACGAGACTGCCATCAACACCATCCGTGTGCTTGCTGTAAGTGTCAATTGCTGTAGATTTGCTCTTTTTGCCGAGTTTGGCAGGTAGTTGCAACGTGTTGAGCGTAGTAGAGTCAATTAAAACAACGCCCCCGACTTTTAAAGTGGAATTTAAACGTCTCACAGACGATGGCCAAGACCAATTGAAGTTCATTGACTCGAGAATATTTCGAGTTTTGGGTGTTTGATACGATTGTCACTATTAGAGCGCTAAATTTCAACATATGGGGTAAACACTCGCTGGCGGGCCATGAAGATCAATAATGATGAATAATAGAAGCTAACAGCTAGGCCGACGTCGTCGCTAAGTCCAACTCTGGGCACCCTGGTGCCCCTATGGGTCTGGCTCCTTTGGCACACGTTTTGTTCAAGAACTACCTAAAGTTCAACCCCAAGGACCCCAAGTGGTTTGGACGAGACCGATTCGTGCTGTCTAACGGTCACGCTTGTGTGCTGCAGTACTCTCTTCTCCATCTGTTTGGTTACGACTTTTCTATGGACGACCTTAAGAACTTCCGACAGTTGGGTTCCAAGACCCCCGGTCACCCCGAAAACGACCTTCCCGGCATTGAGGTCACCACTGGACCTCTTGGTCAGGGTATTGCCAACGCTGTTGGTCTTGCCATTGGTGAGGCCCAGTTGGCTGCTACCTTCAACAAGCCTGACCACAAGATCATTGACAACTACACTTACTGCATTTTCGGTGACGGTTGTATGATGGAGGGTGTGGCTTCTGAGGCCATGTCCCTTGCTGGTCATCTCAAGCTCGGAAAGCTCATTGCTTTCTACGACGACAACCACATCACCATTGATGGTGACACTGACGTTGCCTTCACTGAAAACGTTCTTGCTCGACTCGAGGCTTACGGATGGCACACCATCTGGGTCAAGGATGGTGACAACGACTTGGCAGGTATTTCCAAGGCCATTGAAGAGGCCCAGGCCGTCACTGACAAGCCATCTGTCATCAAGGTCACCACCACTATCGGTTACGGTTCCAAGCTCCAGGGTACTCACTCTGTGCACGGTGCCCCTCTTAAGGCTGACGATATCGTCCAGCTCAAGACTGCCGTTGGTTTCGACACTGAGAAGAGCTTTGTCGTTCCCGATGAGGTCTACGCCGATTACTCTAAGAAGGGACAGGTCGGTGCTTCCCTTGAATCCACATGGGATGCTGCCTTTGACAGCTATGCCAAGGCTTACCCCAAGGAGGCTGCTGAGCTTAAGCGACGAATCAAGGGCGACTTGCCCGATGGATGGGAGAAGGCCCTTCCTACCTACAAGCCAGGTGATGCCGCTGTTGCTTCTCGAAAGCTCTCTGAAATTATTATCTCTGATATTTATGATGTTCTTCCTGAGTTGATTGGTGGATCTGCTGATCTCACTCCTTCCAACTTGACTCGATGGAAGGATGCTGTTGACTTCCAGCCCGATGGAAGCAAGATTGGAAGCTATAAGGGCCGATACTTGCGATTCGGTGTCCGAGAGCACGGTATGGGTGCTATCCTGAACGGTCTGTCTGCCTACGGTGCTTTCATTCCCTACGGAGGTACTTTCCTGAACTTCGTTTCTTACGCTGCCGGTGCCGTCCGATTGTCTGCTCTGTCTCACCACCAGGTCATCTGGGTTGCCACTCACGACTCTATTGGTCTTGGTGAGGATGGTCCTACCCATCAGCCTATTGAGACTTTGGCTCACCTGCGAGCTATTCCCAACCTCCAGGTCTGGCGACCTGCTGACGGAAACGAGACTTCCGCTGCCTACCTCAAGGCTCTTACTTCTCGACACACTCCTTCTGTCATTGCTCTCAGTCGACAGAACCTTCCCCAGCTTGAGGGATCCACTATTGAGAAGGCTCTCAAGGGTGGTTACACTTTGGTGGACGCTGGCAAGCCTGACATCATCATTGTGTCTACTGGTTCCGAGATTTCCATTGTTGTGGAGTCTGCCAAGGAGCTGACCAAGCAAGGCATCAAGACTTCCATTGTTTCTTTGCCTGACTGGTTCACTTTCAACCAGCAGTCTGAGGAGTACAAGTTGTCTGTGTTCCCCGATGACGTTCCTGTTTTGTCTGCTGAGGTTATGACCACTCAGGGATGGCAGGCATACTCCCACGAGCAGTTTGGTATCAACAGTTTTGGTGCTTCTGGTCCATATTTGGCTGTCTACAAGCACTTTGGATTCACTGCTGAGGGAATTGCTGAGAAGGCCAAGAAGGTTGTTGACTTCTACAAGGGTAAGCCTCTTAAATCTCCTCTTCGACACGCTCTGTAAACAGGGATGAATGGTAGATATTAATAAATAATAGTTTGAGCAAATGCCGAGTTTATGTAATCCTGTAATCCTGTAATGGTCGGACCCCAGTTAAATTTCAGTAAGCAGCGAGCTTTCAGATATTAAAGCAACATCGCATAAAGCTAAATGACAGGGAATAGCATGACATGTAAAGGTAAAGTTGTTGAAATCAGCTCTTTAGGAAAGTCGTCAGTTCATAATTTTTGTGAAAACAAAAGAGTAATGTAAAGTGCAGTTAGATGAATATTTCAGTCACTATTTAAGCTGTAATTTTTTCTCTACTACATCTATTTTATCTTGCGGAGTCTGAACCTTGTCAGTTCTTGTGTTAGCAACTATGACATACACTTTGCTTGGTTTCATACCGGGTCCCGATTCGGATATCACTTTGGATTCGTACCACACCCAAGCCATGAAGGTGCTCATGTGCTTTGCCAATGACTGCAGTTACCTCATCCCACGGACCCTCTGCAATTAGTATGTCGACAGTCTCAATGGCTCACCAATGGTCGTTCCTGCGCTGTGAAGAACATAATGGAGTCCACTCTGTTTGACGATATGAACAACTTCCGTGACGTAATCAGAAACGGATGCATTTCCGGTTCCAATCTTTATGTGAGTTCTTGCTTTCTACATGGCTGGCTTACTGGTATCAGACAGACATCTGCTAAACAGTGCAATTTGGTCATGTCGCCGGACGTAATGGTGTGAAATCGAGTTACCGTTGGCAGTACGGCTGATTTAGCAGCTTACCATCGTATAGAATAGTTAGTTAGATCACACTGCTAAGGAATCAAGATGGTATATATGTATTGGGGCCGATTAAGCAATTTTTTGATTAGAGAAAACAATACCAGCGGTTAATAATCCGTTTACATGGTAGTTTGTGAATGTTTCCAAATTGCAGCCCCATAGCATGCTGGCGAGAGTCTCGGGCGCCCCGTACTACATGATCAGACTGTCGGTATACAATTCAGAACATGAACCCACTTACACACGGCACCAAACAAGTTCTAGAAGGCGAAGTCAATTATATTGAATTTGTCAGTAATCTTCATTACCGTCGGTATGCCGCATAGAACATGTGGTACTAATCGGCATGAGCGTATTTGAATACGCTTAGAAACTAATCTGGGGACAACGACCTCAATTGATTAAAGTTTGAGTTCACAAGTTGAGCAATAGATCGACTTCTGCTCAAATTCACTGTGTCCCTTCTAACTGACCTTGTCTGTGTGGTATGCCAGTGGGGTTTTATCTACAGATACCTTTGTCGTCATGTCACTTTTCGTATGCAACTAGACATGCAGGCACCCGCTGCATGGATTGAGTTGAACAAAAAGTCCCGCACTGGGCTTAGCTGTGCTGAAGCCGTTCTATATCCATCTAATTCTTAAGTCTAATATTCTCTATGATGATTTTGCTTTATTTCGTGGGACCTCCAGTAGTCGGAAAACATCGCCGTTATGGCACATGCATGTTATATCCTCTTCCTTTTTTAGGTTTGTGGCAGAAGTTAAGTCCGATAAAGCCCTATGAGCCGCCATTATCGACAAATTGGGTAACCAATATGGAGTCCAATTGTGGCTAGCGGTTCTAGAGCAAAAAGTATAAATTCACAAGATCGGGCCCATCAGAAGAGCGCAATTCAAATTTATTTTAGGAATAATCAACAAGAAAGCAACGATGGTTGAGAGAACTATTAAGGGGAAGGTCGCTCTTATTGCTGGTGGTGGAAAGAACCTTGGGGGTCTCATTGCTCGAGATCTTGCTGAGAACGGTGCCAAGGCAATTGTAATCCATTACAACAGTGCCAGCTCTAAAAAGGAAGCTGAAGAAACAGTCAGTGCGGTTAAGGCTGCAGGAGCTCAGGCAGTTGCTATTCAGGCAGATCTCACCAGCGCTGACGCCGTGGAGAAGCTTTTCACTGAAAGTGTTTCGGCCGTAGGAAAGCCTGACATAGCTATCAACTGTGTCGGTAAAGTTCTGAAGAAGCCAATCCTTGAGACAAGCGAAGAGGAATTTGATGCTATGAGTGCGGTAAACTCTAAGGCTGCGTTTTTCTTCATCAAGTCTGCCGGTAAGCATCTCAACGATAACGGTACTTTGATCACCATTGTTACTTCGTTGCTTGGTGCCTACACTCCTTTCTATGCCACATATGCTGGAAACAAGGCCCCTGTGGAGCATTACACTCGAGCGGCCTCAAAAGAATTCGGCGAGCGAGGAATTTCCGTTACAGCTCTTGGCCCAGGACCCATGGATACCCCTTTCTTTTATCCACAGGAAGGTGCAGATGCAGTTGCTTACCACAAAACCGCTGCTGCTCTCTCTAAGTACACAAAGTCGGGCCTCACTGAAATTCAGGATATTGTTCCCTACATTCGGTTCTTGTCAACTGAGGGATGGTGGATGACCGGCCAGACTGTCCTTATCAACGGAGGTTACACCACTAAATAGTCGATACTAAATAGTTTCAAATTATGTCTATTAAATCAATAAATTAAACCATTATTAAATCGTACAATATAGTACTGGTAGTCTAAACTCTAGTATCCCAAGTAATGCTTCTCTAAAATTCTGCAGGGGATGAACCCAATAATACTGAAAGCAAACGCCAACAGTAGTCCAACATCCCCGGGAGATTCTTTTGAAATTAACTTTGCAATAGGACCAACCCAATACACTTCATTCATGCCGACAGTTGCACCCGCAACTCCGCAGCACCACGCGAATATTGCAGCAAAGCCTATTGGAAGCCGTTCTTTTATGTTATAATCATCGGCAACATACCCTCCAAACCCTCTTCGGAAAATGATATGTTCGGAGCAGAAGATTCCTATATATATGGCAACTTCGTAAGAAAGAAGATCCATGAAATTTTCGAGGACCTCGTCAAAGTGGTAGTATCCGGCAATGCTCAGCCCCAGGACTATTCCATTTGCAACTAGCGTCCATACAATCCTAGGGACTCTTTCAAATTGACTCCAAACTGTCTGAGCAGATAGTGCCACCGAGTACATGTTTGGCAAATTACAAGCAATGTTTGTGAGACCTATAACAACAACGCAAAATTGGCCAAAACCATGTAGTGAATCGGGTACAAGCACTGCGTAAACCAAGCCTCCAGTTCCAAAATTATTGTAGTATTGCATGTAAATAGCATTGGTTGTCGCTGCCTGCATACAGGCTGCTCCCAGGATGCTCACAAAGCACAACGGAAATAGGAGCCCTAGAAAAACGTATACAAATAATTTGACTGACGAAGTGTTGGACGGCATGTATGTGCTGTAATCAGAGGTATAGAATGCCCACCCCGCTGCATTACCGAAAATAATCGCTCCAAACGATAGCACTGAGCCTGCCTCAGCTCTCCCTACAGCCATCTCACCTGGGGAGAAACTGTGAGACTTGGCAAGACGTGCTATCATGGCAAGAAAAACTGCCAGGCTCGGAATCCAACAATACATCTCATATGTGTGTACCGCTCGATATCCCAAAAAACTGATAAAGATAGTTATAACAACGACGACTAAAACTGCAGCCCATGCTGGAAGCGATTCATTATTGACTGTATGAAGTACTTGAGCAGCCGAGATTGTATTGATGGTTGTCCATCCAATGCATGTCACGCAGTTAATAAGTGCAAACAATCTCACACCCACATGCCCGAGCCAAAATCGAGAAGCGACAAACTGCCGTAAGCCAAATTTCGCACCAAATATTGCCAGCACTGCAGCAGGAAGCACTCCCAAAACAGTGAAAAATATAATTGTCAAAGTGGAGTCCCAGAAGGTCATGCCGAAGTCTGCTACCCCAACCAAGCCCAGAGCATAGGTCACTATAACCATGCTGACAGATGTCCACATAGATAGCGCTTGATAAATCTGATTATGCTTCTTTTCATCATCTGGCACTCGACTGATACCTTTAGTCTCTGCCTTTAAATATCGTACAAATTTTTCTAGCATTCCATCATGTTTGGTGCTGATGCCGGTTCCAAGAGCCTCGGCAGGTGGAGCTCCATACTTTTCCACGTCGCTCATTTTTTGTCTTATATTACACTTTCTATACTGTAGAGCTGTTGCCAATTCCTTCTGGACATTTATCAAACTGTCACTCAGGTTGTTATCTTTTAGTCACAAGTTTCATACGTACATATATGCGCGGCTTCCTCCGAACATGCACGCTAATCTCTGTGGGACATACGCTAGCTAAAGCTTGTCTTGCAACTCACGAGGATATAAATAAATTCTATAAAATTAAATAAATAAATGCTCACAATGCTCATTGAAAAATATTTTGTACATTCCAGTCCACATCCCACTGGAGGAAATTACTATCGACCGCATTATTAAAATCGCTTTTAGGCGGCGTTGTCTCCGTCGAACGCCAAACGTTTTCACTCACATTTGCATCAGGAAACAGTAGCTTATGGACTTCAGACTTGGCCGAGGAAAGGTCTTCATCATGACCGACACCAATGAACTCAATATGTTCTAGTACTCTAGATATCAAGTCCTGGAGATAGTCGACGCAATTAGTTACGGCTGGCCAGCGAAGAGACATCTTCTTGAGAAGGGTTGTACAGTTCTCTAGAAGCGCATCCAGCGACTGAAGACTGTAATGAGTGAAAATCCAGTCATATTCGGAGAGAATTGTGTCCAAAATGCAAATTGCACCCTCCAAAATAAAGTAAACTCCAAACATAAGGTAAGAAAGAGTTCCTTTGGCGGTGAGCTCCATATATTCGTCTGTGCATTCCGCTATATGCCGTACCATGGCAATTCGTTGCTCCTGAGAAGGATTGGGAATTCTTGGGGTTCTTCTCCTCAGTCTGAATTGAAGAAATGCTTTGCTTATATGGCGAAATTGCAAATGACGAACTTTAGAGAACTTGTCAGCTTCTGAACACCATTTAGCTATTTTATCATGTGTTTCCGCTATCCACTCGTCTAATGTCAAAGGAGAAATATCTTTGGACAGCCAAAGCACATCGTAGACCTCTGATTCCAATACTCGATAGCTGTAAAAATGCAATGCGGCAGCCTTCTTTTCGACACCAGTTTCATTTATTCCAGAGGCTGTGATGAATTCATCTGCAAGAGGTAACGGTCTCTCAATAGTTATTGCACTTTCTCTTATTGAAAACGGTACTCTGTTTATAGAGCATATAGAGCGCTCCATCAACATAGTTGACAAGAACAGACGCCGCCTTATATCAGTCTCTAGAGGATTCAATACCGCCGTTGATTCTTTAAATAGTCCAATGTTGGTGCATATTCGGACCGCAGCACCTGTAGCATACCATGAATCCACAACTGCCGGGTTTGCAAATGAATAGTGGGCCATGAGAAGAGCAATTTGTAAATTCTCCAATTCATTACTATAATCGAGCGTCGACATGTATGAGACGGCAGTCAAGAATAGAGCAATGGATGACGATATCGCCTCTTCTTCGTTTTTCCAAAGCAACATATTGGCACTAAGCGCCATTGCCAGCGAAATAACCACCTTGTCATATGCAGACCCATCACCCTTGGAGCTCTTAAATACTCTATCGCGTATCTCTAGTAATTCTGTTTCAGAAATACAAGGATATTGGGGTAAATGGTAAGTGGTATAATTTTCGATCAAATAGTCGACAAACTCGACAGGGATAGAATGTAAATCAACTGGGTTTCGTCCCTGATAAAGTTGAGGTCTATTAGCTAATGTTGTCATGTCAGTCAGTCTTGAGAATGGAGCTGGTAGCGAACTTGGCCTGATGAAAATGTTTCTTGACAAATATCGTAGACTTGAATCTCGCGTCCATGGCAGATCCATACCTTCGCAAGAATCATCAACCGCCTGGATAAGTGGAAGTGCAAGCCTGGACACTATTTCCCGGCGAGGTTTGGCATTGAGCGGAGACTCAGAGTGCACTGGATTAAGTGGACTGGATGCGCTGACTCGACGACGAGTAATAGTAGTCATTTGTGTCCGCGGTCGTGCTGGACTTGTGCCAGTCACCAGGGCTCCTTCAAGTTCCTGCAATTGGCGCTCTACTTCGGAGACTCTGTTCTCCAGATACGATACCAAGCTTAATGGGCAAGGCTGTTTAGTATATCTGTTATAACCAGCACATGGAGTATTGGTTTTGAGACACTGAGAGCATGATGGATACTTGAAATCGCACTTTCGACGGCGGATTTTACACTTATAGCACACCCGGATAGCAGTCAAAAGACCCTTGGTATTACCATCTTCTAGCCCTATGATTCCCAGCTCGTCCATTCGAAGTATATATGGCAATTATAAATTGTAAAAAGAGTACAGAGACGCAACTTGGCTATCAGGCGGAAACTCCCTCCGAAGCCTCACCGGCTTATCTCTTATCAGTAACCTTATAAACCTGTCAAAGGTTGCATTCACTGGCCCAACGGCTGTGCGCGGCACCCCCTCGGTAACAACCGAGTGTTGAGGCAACATATAAAAGAGGCTCCAGAAGTGTTTAAATATGCTATTCTCTCCGTGAAATGTCCATCAAGATCGATCTGGTCTTGAGTGTGACTTTTCAGCGCATTTCAGGTGGACAGTTTCTGCATTAGGCTGCCCTATGCGGACGGCAATGAGCGGTGAGAAGGAGATTAGCGACGGAGAATCCCGAAGGGCATCAGCGGGGTCGTGAAAATTTCGTATAAATAGATAGATTGGTCCGCTTCCTAGAGATCACAATAGAGTCCATTACAAAAGAGATCATGTGTGATTGCCACTCTAATTCCATTCCTACTCCTGGTGTCTATGTAGGCAAGCCTAAGGAGGAGGAGGTAGTATTGCCCCCATACACCATTCATACAAGCGTTCTTTTTGATCCAATGGAAAAGAAGTTTGTCAATGACATTTCTGTCACAGTTGATCCCAGTTCAGGGCTTATCATTGATGTGGTGAAGCGAACAGAAGAGCCTGTGATTGGCGAATACGACCATGATTTAAGAGGAAAGGTGGTGCTTCCTGGGTTTGTAGACGCTCATACTCACATCTTTCTGCATTCGTATGATGAGAATCCTTCTGCAAACCAGAAAAGAGATGAGAGCTTTGTGGAGCGAATTATCCGATCCATCAATCACTGTAAGACCGGTTTGTTAAGCGGATACACTACCTATCGAGATTTAGGATCAGAGTCCATGCAAGATGCTGACTGTAATGTGCGAGATGCCATTAACCGAGGGCTCGTAGCTGGCCCCCGGCTATTCGTCGCTACCAAAGTTCTCGCTTCTTCATCGTCGTATGAAACTCGAAATGAGAATTACATTGGTGGTACTCGGTTGCCCCCTGCCTGCGAGCCTTGTGATGGGCCAGACGAGATTCGAAAGGCTGTTCGAACTCGAGTTGGTGCCGGTGCTGATATTATCAAATTCTATGCTGATTACCGAAAGCGAATCATGAGGTTCCCACCCAAGCAGCAGCACCCATACATTGCGTCTGTGAAGTTTCCACCAGTAGCCCCAAATCCTGAGTATATGCTTTACACCCAGGAGGAGATGGACACTATTGTTCAGGAATCTACCATGGTCCGGTGCCCCACAGCTGCCCACTGTGGATCTAACGAGGGAGCCATTGCAGCGGCCAAGGCTGGAGCTCTAACCATTGAGCACGCATATTGGGCTGATGATGAGTGTTTGGCTGTTCTTAAGGAGCACGATTGTATCCTGGTTCCCACTCTTACTGTATGTGAGAGGTTCTTTGGACCCAGAATTGATGAGATTCTGCTGAAGACCTTCAAGGCCTGGAAGCTTGGAATCCGTCTTGCATGTGGTGGTGATACTGGAACTTATCCTCACGGAGAGAATGCTCGAGAAATGGAGCTCATGATCAAGGCAGGAATCCCCGTCGAGGATGTTTTGAAAGCTGGTACTTACAACGGATGGGAGTCTTGTGGAGGAGATTGGTGTGGCAGGAAGTTTGGTTGGTTCGCTGCAGGCGTTGCTGCCGACATAATTGCTCTGGATACAGATCCTAGAGAGGACCCCGAGGCTCTTCGAAAGGTATCTTTTGTTATGAAGGATGCAACCGTTTACAAGAAGGAAGGTAACCCAGTCATGAAATACTTTGCTTAAGTTCCATACTTTTCTACATATGTACATGTTTTTTCCCAAGACGTTTTGTTGCTAATCTTCATTCGTAGAACAGATTTTGTATTTAGATATAGAAAGAACGAATCAATTAATCAGCCGATCTATTGGAAGGTGCTTTGATGATATTCTCAAAAAAACGCTATCGACATGTTCTTTCAGTGCCGATCTGCATATGCCAGATAATTAAGTCCCATTGCATGCACACCTGTCTTTAGCTTTATAATTTTCACATTCATTCAGTATGGCTGAAGAAAAGATATCAGTAGCATTTGTTTGCATGGGGAATATGTGAGTAATAGTAACGTACTGCTTACTGACAACTGATGCCGGTCCCCTATGGCAGAAGCGGTGTTCAAAGCCACCGTTCGTCAAAAAGGATGCGAACAGATGTTCAACCGAATCGACTCATTTGGTACTGGTGCCTACCATGCGGGTCAGTCACCGGATTCAAGGTCAGCAAAGACTTGTAGAGAACATGGGGTGCCCGTAAGTCATACAGCTCAACAGATCTGGCCCAATGACTTTGGAAAATTCGACTATCTGCTGGCAATGGATGAGAGTAACTACGAAGACCTATTAGAACTAAAGCCTAAAAAGAGTAGAGCCAAGGTTTTTTTGTTTGGAGAGTTTAGAACCGATAAATCATATTCTAAGATTGTTTCAGATCCTTATTATGGTGGGACAAAAGGGTTTGAGACCAACTTTCAACAGATCTCGCACTTTTCTGAAGTGTTGTTGGACAGGATTATTAAAAACGAGATCTAAACTGTTTCACAGACAAATAAAGATATCAGCATAATTACATATCCATTACAGCTACCTAAATCTCATCCTCCAAGTATTGGTATTCAAACTTGAAGTTTGTTTTGCGACGTTGCATCCACGAACCCTCAAAATCAAAGAATCGGTACGTTCCCTGTTCAAACTCGCTCGAGATAACTTTGGGCTCCTCATGTCGCTGGAACCAGGTCAAAAACAGTTTGTGAAACCTCCAACTTCTATTTTTGAGCTCTTTAGCCGCCAGATATTGTTGGTAAGTTCCCTGCCGGTAATAAAATATGTAAAACAGTGTGTCAAGCTCCATTTTAGCCATAGTGTTGGGGTCATCAAGATTCGTTAACGGCACCTGAGGGTAGTAGGCCGGGGTTGGAAACGGCGTCTCTGGGTGATAATAGCGTGGGCGGTCTGCAACAGACGAGTCTGGGAGACTTAGCGACGACGACACGTCTAGCAGTTTTCCAATCATAGATATTGGCGGAGGACTCACAATACGTTTGCGAGCTGCGTCAAAAGCATGAACCAGGTCTTGAAGACCCGGTGGCAGAGGAAAGGACGGGAAACTGCCTGAGGTAGGCGGCGCACTTTGTGGTGGCTCTGGAGTAGGAGATGCCACCGGTCGAGGAGACGATGTTGTAGATAACGGCTGCTTGCCGACTTCAGACTTGTCACTATCCTTCTTCTCTAGTCGCTCAGCCCATGGAGTGTTAGGAGCAATGGCGCCAACAGGTACAGACGGCACCGGCGCTGCAACAGCCTTTGACTGAACAGGAGTGTTTTCCAAAACAGGCGTGGAGGGCTTTGGCGGCGGTAGAGGAGATAGTCCTTGAGGTATGGCAGCTGCCGCCGCTAAACCACTTGGAACAGGTGCTTTGCTCTCAATCGTTCTATGCGGAGTTGATGGTAACTGCTGTTGCGACGGCTGTTTACTCAGAGGAGCATTTGAAACAATAGGAGACATGGTGGTTGAAGTTCGCCGTGATGAAGGTCCTGAAGACAGTGCAGGGGGAACTGCTCCATTAGATGTTGGTTGCTGACCAATAACTCCTCCACTGCTTGCCGTACTCTGCTGGACAGCAGCAGCGGCAGCGGCAGCGGCAGCAGCAGCAACAGGGCCATTTGCATTTGCATTTGCATTTGCACTGGGACCGTTTGTACTGAGCGCATTGGTAGGGCCAGAAGTCGACGCAGCAGCAGCAGCAGCCTCTGCTTTTGACTTTTCCATGTCTTTGCTCAACTCAGCTGCCAAGTCCTCAAGTGACGTACCTTCGTCTCGAACAGGTAATGGTTCACCATCAAACTCGTCGTCATCCTCAACAAGGTTCAATTCATCGTATATAGCCTCGTCCTCAGCAAAATCGGCATCTTGATTTGACTCCACATAGTACTTGATATCGTCCTCGATCCCCATGACCGACTCTGGCAGCAATGTACCGTTCTCAATCATTCGCTGCATGATTTCCATCCTCCCTATATGCCACTTATGCCGATCTAACGTATCCTCAATTTCAGATATGCGCTCCGACTTGGACGAGTCTTTACGCCCTCGTTTTGTAGTCGCTTGCAGAGTTTCCTGTTCTGTTTCTAACGTTTCGACCTGATGCTCAAGCTCCTCTATCATCGAACCAACAAAATTGGATGCATCCATCCTCTCTTTTTCACGAGGGTCCATCTTTCCCGACGTCAGTCCTTCGCGGGAAAATGCCTTTGTCTTCATCTCTTTCTCGCATGCCTTGAACCGCTCCATTTCAGATTCGATGAGCTTCCGTTGCTCTGTCAGCACTTTTTTATCCTTAATGTCATTGCTGCCCATCCAAGTTTTGATTTGGTCTCGAAGCCTTTGCAGCTTCTTGATTTCTCGCTTTAGATCTTGCTCCAGCTTCTCCTTCTGGGACTGGTTGGTCGACTGCTCAAGCTTATCGTAGATGGCATCGAATGCTTGCACACCCTCTGCCACCCTTTTGAACACCCGGTCCATTTCCCTTCAAGTTAGAAAATTGCACACAAACACAACGGCAAATAGAGGCTGTACTCAAACCACAGACCTGAAAATCCTCCCGAGTCAGCGTGTGCCTTGGCCCCAAATTATGGCCAAGGCACGCTTCGGTTGCCTGCAAAAATCACTTACTGTTGGAGCTTTCTGGCCGCCATTGTCAATGACAAATCTTCAAGCACCTATAAATATACTACGTTTGCTTCCAGCAAGCAAATTCCAATAACAGTCCAAGGTGTCCTATAACCACTTTGACATGCCCAGAATACTGGCTTTTAAGAAGTCTGTAACAGATTTCTTCGCTGGTTATACCTTTGCGATCAAAATGGTAATTACCCGGCTCACCTCGTAAGCATGAAGGTCAGGGGTCTGTATGCCTTCACGTCAAGCTCCTGTAGATGACGTAGGGCATTAGGAAACAGGGCAGAGAGCATACAAGTACAATACTACAAGATCAATATGTGTTTTGCAGAAGCAATGCTATAGGGCCGCCATAGAATGCTCTTGTTATGAGAATCATGTCGTGGTAGAAGCAAACAGGTACAAACTGCAGCAAGTTTTGGATATCCTCACTTGTACAGCCTATCGAGTCAACCAGCAGTCAATTCAAGCATAAGTTGCAACACTTATATAGCTTCTTACCGCTAAGACCAAATTAATAAATCAACTTTTGGTCATGTCTATGCGCAAGCAGTCGAGCTTCAACTGCTCTTCTGCCAGCTATATGTATAATGGCTCGAGCTTAGGCAGCACTTAGTCATGGTCGGGCAAGGGCCGAAATTTCAGGTAAAGACTCATTCATTGTGACTCCCCCCATACAGGTACTGACAAATACTTGATCAGCAGTGATTCCATCTCCAATTAGTCACTTGCACTAACTTCCAGCTTGATCACAGGCTGGTATTCTGATTGTATTATTAAAACAGGCTACTGGCTGCGATGGGATCCAATTCGGTGATCGCTCAGTGGGCTGAAAAGCTCAAGAGCTCCACAGTATCGGTGCTTCCTTTCGACTTTGTCCGACCAGCTGATGGCCGGGTGGTGGAATCTTCATATTCAGTAGAGGTTCCTGAGTCTGCTCGAGCTGCTCTTGCACAATTTGCGTCTCCATTTGCTGCTGTTCAGGCTGCATTTATCGTATTGCTTTTCAGATTGACTGGTGATGAAGACATCATTGTGGGCACTTCACTACCTGAAGGGTCTCGCCAATACGTCTTAAGGGCACCAGTTACTGGACAGGTCAAGTTTTCTGAGATATTAGATAAGGTTGTCGACGAGGACAAGTTTGCTCACAGCAATCCAGTGACCATTTCTGAGCTCCAAGAGTATATACAGGCTTCCCAAAAGTCCCAGCAACTCCCCGAAGGTCAACAGCCTAGTCTGTACAAGGCTTCTATTCAAGCTGGTGCTCCACAATCTTTCAATTCCCGTGTGATTGATACCAATGTGTATTGGGAAGCTGACAAGATCACCGTCATCTACAACTCATTGCTGTACCAGCAGGAACGAATAGTCATTCTTTGCGAACAGCTTATCAAAATAATAACCGAAGCTGCGGTCAACCCATCCGTTGCTGTAGGCTCAATTTCGTTATTGACTCCTCGGCAAACCGCTGTTCTGCCCGACCCAACTGTTGACTTAGACTGGTCAAACTTCAGGGGTGCCATCCACGACATCTTCGCTGCTAATGCTGCAAAGTTTCCCGACAGACCTTGTGTTGTAGAGACAGCTAACTTTTTGGTTCCTGGATCCAAGGACCGAGTCTTCACCTATCAACATATTGACCAAGCATCCAATGTTCTTGCTCACCATCTTGTTCAGAGCGGGATTAAGATTGGCGATGTTGTGATGGTATACGCCTACAGAGGTGTCGACCTTGTTGTTGCTGTCATGGGAGTCCTAAAGGCTGGCGCCACCTTTTCGGTTATCGACCCTGCGTACCCCCCTGCCCGACAAAATATTTATCTAAGCGTTGCTAAACCAAATGCGTTGGTGGTTTTAAGAAAGGCTGGAAGCCTAGCTCCTTTAGTCCTCGACTATATAAGGGACGAGCTTGATTTGAAGACCAAGGTTCCTGCTCTGGAGATTCTTGACGATGGTTCGCTGATTGGAGGCTCTGAAGGCGATGCGACAGCCGATATCCTCGAACACGTTCAGTATCTGAAGACCAAGGGAACCGGCGTGGTGGTGGGTCCTGACAGCACTCCCACCCTAAGTTTCACTAGTGGTTCGGAAGGTATCCCCAAGGGAGTGCGAGGGAGACACTTTTCTCTTGCATACTATTTCCCCTGGATGTCTGAAACTTTCGGATTAAGTGAAAACGATAAGTTTACCATGCTGAGTGGCATTGCTCATGACCCTATTCAACGAGATATTTTCACTCCATTGTTTCTTGGTGCTAGATTGTTGGTACCTACTGCAGATGATATTGGAACTCCTGGCAGACTGGCTGAATGGATGGGTACCCAAGGCGCTACTGTCACCCATCTAACGCCAGCCATGGGACAGCTTTTGTCGGCCCAGGCAACCCATGAAATCCCCAGCCTACACCATGCGTTCTTTGTTGGAGATATTCTCACTAAGCGAGATTGTCTGAAGCTTCAGAACCTTGCCCGAAATGTGTTTATTGTGAATATGTACGGTACCACTGAAACTCAGCGATCTGTTTCCTATTTTGAAGTTGCTTCTGTATCGAAGGACTCAACATTTTTGCAATCGCAGAAAGATGTTATTCCTGCAGGAAAGGGAATGCTGAATGTCCAGCTTCTTATAGTCAACAGACACGATAGAAAGCTCACTTGTGGTGTTGGAGAAGTTGGAGAGATTTATGTTAGAGCTGGTGGTCTTGCTGAAGGTTATTTGAAGCTTCCTGACTTGACTGAGCAGAAATTCGTCAAGTCATGGCTGTCTGATGAATCTCGTTGGATAGAAGCTGACAAAGCGCACAGCAAGAATGAGCCATGGAGAGAGCATTGGAAAGGCCCCCGAGATCGACTGTATCGAACTGGAGACCTGGGAAGATACCTCCCTGACGGTAATGCTGAGTGCAGTGGAAGAGCTGACGATCAAGTTAAGATTAGAGGATTCCGTATCGAGCTCGGTGAAATTGATACACATCTGTCCCGTTTCCCTGTGGTTAGAGAGAATGTGACCTTGGTGAAGCGAAACAAAGACGAAGAACCCATCCTTGTGTCCTACATTGTGCCTTTGCAAACTGACGACACCGATAGTTTGATGTCAACGCACGAGAGCCTAGATGAAGATGATGAAGACGGGCCTGTCGACAGTGTTGTGAAGGGGCTTGTGCGGTACCGAAGGCTTATTAAGGAAATTAAAACTTACCTGAGAAGCAAGCTACCAAGCTACGCTGTACCCACAATTATTGTCCCACTTTCTCAGATGCCATTGAACCCCAATGGAAAAGTTGACAAACCAGCTTTGCCATTTCCTGATACAGCTCAACTTGCGTTGGTTGCTAAAAGGACTTCTAAAGACTCATCTGATGGTAACGCTATTAAGCTCACAGATACCGAGTCCAGAATCAAAGATATCTGGCTTGACATCTTACCTTCCAAACCTGGTACTTTGGAACCTGCTGATAACTTTTTCGACCTCGGCGGACATTCCATTTTGGCCACAAAGATGATTTTTAATGTTAGAAAGTCCTTACGCGTTGATGCTCCACTTGGACTTATTTTCAGTGAGCCTACTCTCGGTGGTTTCTCCAAAGAGATTGAAAAATTAACTGGTCACGGTCTCATAACGAGTGCTAGCAGTGGTGCAAGTAGTGCCGTCGATGGAAATGCTTCAAGCATTCCTGCAGGATCTAGTGAGTATGCAGAAGACGCTGCAAAGCTTGGAAAACAGCTTCCTAGCTATATTTCTAGAACTGCACCACTCAAAAAGAGTGAAAAGGTTAACATCTTTCTTACTGGAGCCACTGGTTTCCTTGGATCGTTTATCTTGAAAGATCTGTTCGACAGAGAGGGTGCCGATATCACTGTATATGCTCATGTCCGGGCTGCCGATAAAGAGAAAGGACTACAAAGAATTCGAGACAGTGGCTTGGCATATGGTATCTGGTCTGAAGACAATGCCAGCAGGATTATTCCTGTTATTGGAAACCTTGAAGATGCTCATTTTGGATTGCCTGATGCTGAATGGAATATATTGACTGAAAATGTTGACACTGTTATACATAATGGGGCTCTTGTCAACTGGGTGTACCCTTATGCTACACTGAGAGGACCTAACGTCATTGGAACAATCAATGTCATGGATTTGTGTACCTCTGGAAAGCCAAAGTATTTTACATTTGTGTCATCTACTTCTGTCCTTGATAATGACCATTACGTAAACTTGTCTGATAAGTCAGTAGAGCAAGGTGGCCCAGGAGTTTTGGAGGAGGATGATCTTCAGGGGGCTCGAACTGGTCTAGGAAACGGATATGGCCAAGGTAAATGGGCCGCAGAATATCTCGCTCGGTTAGCTGGATCTACAAAGGGACTCAGAGGAACTGTTGTTCGGCCTGGATACGTTGTTGGAGAAAGTGTGGCTGGAGTTACTAATACGGACGACTTTCTTGTCCGTATGATGAAGGGCTGCATACAGTTGGGCCAAATCCCCAATATACATAACACTGTCAACATGGTTCCTGTTGATCATGTTGCGCGTGTAGTTGTTGCCTCATCTTTCAGCCCTCCAAAGCCAGATCATGTAGCTGTTGCACATGTCACCAGTCAGCCACGACTTCGGTTTGACGAATTCTTAGGTTCTCTGAAGTCTTATGGATTTGATTTGAAGGAGGTTGATTACGTCCCTTGGAGAATTGCTTTGGAGAAGTATGTAGTGGAAGACTCCAAGGACAACGCTCTCTTCCCATTGCTCCATTTTGTTCTTGATAACCTTCCTCAGAATACCAAGGCCCCTGAACTAGATGACTCCAATGCCCGACTCGCTCTTAAGTCAGATATCGAGTGGACAGGAGAAGATGTTTCTGCTGGAAGTTCAGTTAGCGTTAACTTGATGGGCGTCTACTTGTCGTACTTAATTGCCATCGGATACTTGAACAAGCCTTCCGGTTCGGGCTCACTAAAATTGCCTAATGTGGAGGTATCTGAATCAATTATTGACAAGTTAGCGGTTGCAGGAGGACGAAGAAAATAGCTCTGTATGTAGATAATATTATGAAATATGAATGTCATTACTCATTCATAATCTAAACAACCTAACTAGAAAGTACACTAAACCGCATAATAAATAAAGTAGCCAGAAAGCCATAAGTGCCATAGACACCTGGAATAAGACGAAAGATAAGTCCAAGTAGTCATCGATAATGATTTGCAGTAACTTTGGAAAAGTATTTGGAGTACTCGAGCTAACAGAAGCGAGATTACGTGTGACCTCATTCCCCATGGTTACATCTACCAGAGGATATTGAACTGTCCCAAAAGTTAAAGACATCAATGCCGAACCGTTAGCAGCGGTCAAATTTGTATAAATAGAAGGAGAATTTGCCATGCCTGCCAGGGTGTTTTCCAGGTGTGACGACAGCGTTGAATCAAAGCTAGCCAATGCTCCAGAAATATTGTGAAGTAGAGATGAATACATGGCATTCAGATTAGCATTTGAAAAGTTTTGATTCGAAATAACTGCATTTTGCACCATGTCATTCCACAAAGATACATTGCCTACCACACAGTTGTCATAATAATCCGACATATCGTACTTTTGGAGGACATTGGTCAAGCCCACTCCACACCAGTGCATAATCAGTAATACAACAAATGCTACAAAAATACTGCAAAGGTGACTGGCCGTAAAATAAGAATACAGCCAGAGTACCAAAAGCTTCTTTCCAGCACGAACTTTCCATAGAGAAAGCTTATTTCGCAGCCAAATAGTCACAGGAAACGTTGACATCATGATGATATCCACTGCGTCAACTTTACTGCCAAGAAACTCTATCTGGCGAGCAGCTTCCAGCAAGCTATTCCAAGAGAAAAACTCATAGATAGTGCAAATTATCACAAAGATAACAGACAGGCAAGAAAAGACAATAACATAGCATTTCTTTAGGTGTCCTAAGTCGCTCGAGAGACCATAGTATACTGACCTACTATTGAGTAGCGAACTGTTGAACTTCAAAGAGGTCGAAGCATTCCAAAAGCTCTGTTCTAGAGAAGTAAAGTTAACATTTCCCAGAAACGGAATACCTGTTGATACGAAAGTTGCCGTTATATTGCTGGAAAAGTCATTAGCGATAACATTGAAGCCAAAACTAAGATTTTGGCTTTGACCAATTAGCCCAGGATTGATACTTGTGGGCAAAGAAATATCAAAATAAGAGGAGATATTGATCTCATTAAATGTCTCATTGAATTCGACATCAGTAAACAAGGAAGGATTGTCCACAATTGAGCTTTCTAATGAAGACAAAGCGCTAGTAATTTGAGAAATCGCAGATGAAGCCTGTGCCTCCGACACGTGAAGCTCAGCAGCTACCAAGCCTCGGAGAGAACTGGTCGCATTGTCAGCTGCGTTAACGGCAGACAATATGGATGCTATAGCTATGTTGTCATATGCTATAGCCTTCATGTTGATATACCGTAATATTGAATCTAGACTATTCCTTAATGTAGAATTGAAAGCGCTCAACGCTTGATTGTTGATGGCTTCAACAACGGAAGTCATCGACTCAGCTCCACCAAAGCCATGAAAAGACATATTTGACTGAGTACATAATTCACTATTAGTGGCGTCTGCAGCCAATCTAATAGAGTGATTCAGCAACGTTGTGAAGAGACAACAGTAGACAATGACCAATACACTCAACAAAGTGTAGCTGTTGAGTACAACCTGTAGCAGATGGCCCTTCAAGCACACATAAGACGTGATGTTATCTTGACGATTGAGGTGCTTGTGTGGTGGATGTTGAAGTACAGGAACCACAGGGGGCATGTTCACTTGGGAGCGACTCTTGTCGCCCTGGGTGTAGAACGAGCTTATTGTTGGAGAAGATACATATCCAAGTCCCATTTTGCCTTAAACACAGGAAATAGTCATATTAGGTGGCATTTGTAGCCTATAAATATTGTTTAGCCGGGTGTGAGGTTAGCCAACATGAAACTCGATCCGAAAACAGATATGTATTAGCCACATTTTCATGCATCAACAGGGCACTGTTTCAAGTAGAAGAGGACCCACTATAATATACAAGGGACAATGGAGTATAGAGTGACTGGATTTGTACTAGTGGAAAATTTCGAAACGTAGTAGTTTCTGGTTTGAATGGCAGAAACTGAGAGGTTAACACACACCCAAATGAGAATGAGCCACAGCAGCAGATTCCGATAATCCAACAACGCTAAAGTAGCATAGATGCCAATCTCAGCAAAATAATGTGGACAGGCCACTCGAGAAAACAGGCCCTTCTTTGGCAGAGTATATTTAGCAAGGGATGCTAGATAGTGATGACAAGAGTACTGAAAGTAATTGAGCCATATGAAAAGTGTGCATATCACCCAATGCCAAGAGTAAAGTTCATGGGGTTGTCGGCAACTTACTTCTGCTGCCACACATACAGAAATGTAGAATAGAATGCCCACAAGATAGTGAGATACATGAATACGGGCTTTATGACTGGTTTTTTCCACATAAAGTCTCTCGAATAACCTTCTCATAGAATGACCAGTGAGGAGCAACAGCACTGGACTCACCCAATGGGCTGAAGAGTAATAGCAAAATACGAATAACGACAAATTTCCCAAACAGCTAATGATATAGAAATGAAGAAACCAAGATTTAGGGACAGTTATAGCAGCAGTCTTCTTTAGGAGCCAATGTCCTGAATATGGATCCTGGTAGCTGTCAAGAACCTTCCCATAGTACATGAATTGATTTAATAAGGGAACTGATTTCGCTGCCAGCACTGAAGCAATTGCACCACAGAGAAAAGCAGCAGCTATCAATGAAGGTACATCGCTAGAAATAATTAGCATTCTAACTTTGAAACTGGACAAGATGACTTCCATGAACATTGGTGGTAGAACCCGTACCCACACCAGTGCTGAGCTGTTAGGAAAAGGCTAGAATAAGCTTACGATGTTCCGTAGATGTTACAAATAACCGTTTATGCATTTAGTTTATGATACCTCAGTGAGCCCCAAAGATTGGACCTTTTCTGGAGAAACATTCGCCATATAACTAGAAGTCTTTATAGACCTTAACAAATGCTCTAGCTTTTTCTTCTCGGATTGTAGCTGCTTGATTTCTTTCATATGCTTCGAGGTCATCTCCTGAGTGATCCGTCTGAATTCATGGCGCATGATGCTGACACTCACAGGCTCAGTGCCATTTGACATTACGGGAGTGGCCCCAGGACCCTTATTAGCACCGCCCGACAAGGTTCTCGACATACGACGCACAGGGCTGTTATTCGCGCTTGAAGTAACACTGAACGAGTCATCATTAGAAGCAATCATAGAAACTCTTCTATCAAGTGATGAGTTCGATGCCTGGAACAGTTTGTTTTGAAGTTCTTGCACAGTTTTCTCCAATTTAGATCTCTCCGATTCATAATCAACAGCTTGCCGAGTAACGTCCTCCAGGCTGCGCACCACAGACTCAAGCTCAGCTCTTAAGGCATCACAACGCTCTTTCCATTCTTGAACCCGCTCTTCATTGGCAGAAAGCTCGTTTTTAAGCTGCTGAATCTCTGCCTGGCTCGCAAATTTTGACTCCTGCAACCCAGACTTGAGATCCACATTTTCTAACTCCAACCTTTCAAGTTCGGATCGATTTGTTTCGTAGGACGTGGTTAACGACTCTATTTGATGCCTAAGCAAAGCCTTCACCTTACCATCATCTTCTTCGCTAGACCCTTCGAGGATCCCATCCACTGACCGTTGTTGTAGCTTTTGCTGCAATTCACCATGGCTCGATGATAAAGAAGAATGGGCATCTTGTAGCTCCTTATTAGTTGCCACGAGATTAGCATGAGTGGTCTTGAGATTCTCGTGATCGGATAGAAGGGTGTTGTGAGCATTATAGAGATCTTCATTCTCAGCAGCTCCGCCTCGAGCGGAAGAGGTGATTTCATCTTCAAACCGACCTAGAATCTCAAGGGCAACGGAGCGCAGCTGGTGGGGATCTTGGTAGTTGATAGGATGAACATGTTGGGTAGGGTCCATGTGATGTAGGATTTCGGACAACAAGGCACTTAAATCTTCAGTCTGTTGCTGAGATCCGTGAATAGAAGCATTCATATCTTGTAGAGTGGATATTAGCTGGTCACATAATGCTAGAATAACATCCGGCTTATCTTCATCAGAAGCAAGTCGTGGTGACGAGGTGACGTTCAGTGCAGTTTGTAGCCTTGAAATGATGCTGTCTAGCTTGGTGTGCGATACGGGCCGTCTGTGAGGGGAGTCGGGAGGAGAAGAAAATGATGAGTTCTTCTGATGCATCATGCGAGAAGTCGCTGTTTTGGTGACTGACGGGTTAGCTACAGTCGTTCCCGAAGACCGCTTGGAGTACCCATTCGAGAAAGCGGCAGACGATGACGATTCAGAGCCTTGGTGAGTGAGACAAAGTATTGCAACATGATGGCGCAGTATTTTTAAATTCGCTTCATTAAGTCTCTCCATCAAAGGGGGAAGTTGACCTTGGAGATTTTCGATCTTGCGATTTGACACTTCTATCTCTTCCTCGGCATGTTTAGACAAACGCTTTTTATCTCGACCCCCACTGTTGAAAAGAAAAGACCGCCGTTGAGCTGATGAGTTTGGAGAACCAGTGGGTGGGCTGTGCAGCTTGGAAATTGACAGCGCTGCGTCTCGCATTTTATTCTCCATCTCCAGTTTGTGCTCCAAATCCGAAACGCGAGAAGAAAGTAGATCTGCCTCTTTCCGTAAATCGTCTAATTCTTGGTAAGACAAAACCTTGAATCCTCGGGCGTCGGCTATTGACGTCTGCACCAAGAAGTGAAGGCTAACCGGATCATGGACATTCACCAATGGCGACACATCAAAGTAATCGGACTTTGATATATCGATGTTATATTGGCCATCGTGCTGAGAAGCCACACTACCGTCGGGACCGTGGTTTCGAGTCATAGCCGGTGCCGCCATGTATTGCTGCGAATTCTGAGCATTTTCAAAAGCATCAAAACTGTTCCTGGAGTTCACATCGTCCAGGTTCCAGTAGTTTTGGTACTGCTCGAACTCTGGAAAAAAGTCCCTCTGAGACATGTCTCAAACTAGAATCGACTAGAAATAAATAAGCTATATAACAGGCCAGCACCAAAAAGTTTTTGAAAAGGGAAACTGCACCACAACAGAGTCTCCTGACAGATCTTGAAACACAAGTGCAGTGAGTGCTCGGTGAAAAACGTCTGTTCTTGGGCGCCAAGAGAGTCTAACCACAGCAAACACTATGTCAGACGGCTGAAGCAGAGTATCAATAAACCAATAGCAGATTTCACTGTTATGGCCCCGAAAAATGCTGAAATTATTATTAAAGGATAAGCAACACGTTATGGACAGGAACGCGGTTACGATGCGGCTGGAAAGTCAAGGTTGGGCGTTAGAAATGAGTTCATTAGGAGGCGTCGATAACAATTCGGGACGGAACCTTTTAAAGCAACTGGCCACCGAGATTATATTCTGGAGCTGCAAAACTTGAAGTTTTGGGTGGCGTGGTACAGCAGCGGACTTAATAAAACCCAATTCGTGGCTCGATGGAGGTAGAACGGGCTAAGTTAATTACCTTAACGGCGGCCAGGATGTTATATAACGGGCCGCAAGAACCATATTTAACTGAGGTTAACAATTATGATGAAGATTCAAGAACTTTTCGGACCAACAGATAGAGATTGATATCCTAGCAATTTTGCTGTGTCACCTAGGACAAGCACCTGGAATTGGATAGTAACAGCATCCCAAGAAACCGGGACCAGGATCTGTTCGTAGTACCGGGAAGCGACCCCACTTTAAAAATTATTTACAGCAGCAGCAAGATTCTGAAGATGTTGGTTTACATAATAGTTGGCACAAAATGACTACCAAGTGACGGGTCGACTCTCTCGAGTGATCTGCAGCAGCGGATCCGCAGCCCTGCACGAGTGAGATGACATGTCCCAATTGGGCCATGTGCAGAGCGGGCAAAAGGGAGTCAGAGCAGGCTACTGTTGGAGAGTAATTGGCTTGCAAAATAACAATAGTTCGACAGAGCGGATCCGGTCGGTTTGTGGGGAATGACAGGGCAAAGTGGGGACCACAAATGCGGGGATTGCTAATCAAAGTGCTTGGGCAACTAAGCTGCAGAGATACGGTATGGTACCTAACGTCACTAATAGAGTTAGTACCAAATGTCGGACCACTTCTTTGTCTACATGTCGCAGCCAGGCACTAACATGGCACAAGTATAAATATTGGTGCTATTCCAAGCAATTAAGCATTATCAGTTGTAACAATTTGGCGCACTATTCAAAAAGCTCCGATATTCAAGATGTCTATCCCTAAAACCCAAAAGGCTATGGTCTACGACACCAATGGTGGTTCCATTGAGCTTCGAGACATTGCGGTACCAGTACCTGCCTCTGACCAGATTCTTGTCAATGTGAAATACTCGGGAGTATGTCACACCGACCTTCACGCCTGGAAAGGAGACTGGCCATTGGCGACAAAGCTTCCCCTAGTTGGAGGTCATGAGGGTGCGGGAGTAGTTGTAGCAAAGGGAGCCAACGTCACCAACTTTGATATAGGAGATTATGCGGGAATTAAATGGCTCAATTCTTCGTGCCTGGGATGCGAATTCTGTGTCAATGGCAAAGAATCGCTGTGTCCCACTCCAGCATTGTCTGGATACACACATGATGGTTCGTTCCAGCAGTATGCAACGGCCAATGCTATCCATGCAGCTAAGATTGACAAGTCGGCCAATTTGGCAGAAGTTGCTCCAATCCTGTGTGCTGGAATCACGGTCTACAAGGCTCTTAAAGTGGCCAACATCAAAGCTGGAGATTGGGTCGCTGTTACTGGAGCTGGAGGAGGTCTTGGATCGCTAGCTATCCAGTATGCCAAAGCACTAGGCTACCGGGTTGTTTCCATCGATAGCGGCTCTGACAAAAAAGCTCTGACAGCTAATTTAGGATCTGAAGTTTTTGTCGACTTCAAGGGCTCGAATGAAGAAGTTGTCAAGCAGATAGTTACAGCGACTGGTGGGGGAGCACATGCAGTTGTCCATGTCGCAGTAGCAGAGTCGGCTATTACGCTGTCTACCGAGTACGTACGATCTGGAGGCACAATTGTTTTGGTTGGTCTTCCTGGTGGAGCCGTTGCCAAGTCGCCTGTTTTCAGTCACGTTGTACGCGAGATCAATATTCGAGGCTCTTATGTTGGCAACCGTGCAGACACTGTAGAGGCTCTAGACTTTTTCAACAGGGGACTGGTTCGTTCACCCATCAATATTGTTGGTCTTTCGCAACTGCCAGAGGTCTTTAAGAAAATGGAGGCCGGTGAAATTGTTGGGCGATATGTATTGGATACTTCCAAGTAAGTTGGACTCTAGTCTTAGTTTTAGTAATATATTGGTCTAGTTTCAAGCAGAAATGCGTACTGCCAAATGGAGAAATCAGGGGACTGCATATACACAGTTCTAAGCACCAATACAAGTGATATCACAAAATACAAAAAATCATTGAGATAAAAGATTGATCCAATTTATTCAGGCCGTAATTATATGCAGTCTATACCATTTACAGGGACTTCTCGAACTTGGCAAGAGCATCAAGAGCATCCTCAAACTTTGAAACCTGCTCAGCAGTAAGGGTATCGCTGAGAGGGGGGTAGCACTGCTCACTGGTCTTGGCGTAACCCAATGCTCGCACAATGGCGTACTTGGCACCAATGGGACCGTGGGCAACAATGATCTCCTCAGCTCGGGAAACAAGGTACTGGATCTCCTGAGCCTCCTTAACCTTGCCAGCAAGAGACAGCTCTAGGAGCTTAACAAGAGACTTGGGGAAAGCACCGGAAATGGCATCAATAGTGGCAGTGATACCAACAGAAACGGCAGGCAAAAGAACCTGTCCGAGACCAGTCAAGCAGGTGAAGTTGTTACCCTTAACAGTGGGGTTAAGAGCGAGCTGGGCATAAGTAGAAACATCTCCGTGAGACATCTTAATACCAACAATGTTGGGGTGAGCAGACAGCTCAACCAGGGTGTCTACCTTGATAGAGAGGTTGTTAGAAACACCGGGGTAGTAGTAGATGACGATAGGCAGAACACTGTCGTCGGCAACAGCAGTGAACCAAGCCTTGATACCACCCTGAGTGGAAGATCCAGAGAAGTAGTTGGGGGCGAGAGCCATAGCGTACTCGGCACCAGCCTCCTTCATGGCAACGATCTCCTCGAGAGTGTCCTCAATACCGTCGTGGGCAACACCAGCGTAGATTGGGTAGTCAGCGTATCCCTTGGCAACCAATCCCTTCTTGACACCAGACACGAAGTCAACTCGGTCCTTTCGAGTCATGTGGATCATCTCACCAGTGGATCCGAGCAAAACAACACCCTTGATACCGTTGTCGGCCAAGAAAATGGTGTGCTTAACCTGAGTCTCCACATCAGGAACATAGTGGTGCTTCTTGTCACCAGCCTTGATGAAGGTAGGCACGGGGGTGTAAACACCAGAAGGTGGGGCAACAGGAGCAGTCATTATTTTTTAATATATATGGTCAATTACGAGACTGAATGAAAATTTCAATTTCCGAAATGGTGTCTTCTTATATAGCCTGGTGGGCATAGCTCGTTAACTGCATAAAGGTGGGGGTACCACGGCGGGGGTACCGTGGGCAGACCCCCCACGGTTTGGCATTGACAGGCAAAGGGGGGAAACAACCGGGAACTAGCGGGGGACTGTGCGCCCAATCCTGTGAGCGGCTATAGCGATGACCGGCAATACCGCGTTGCAAGGTGCCGTAACCGGCAACTGCGCTGTGATTCCGGGTTGAAAATGACTTGCCTGTGATAGGATATGCGTCTATTGGTCAAAATTGTCAACTAACAGCTATAAATTACTAGTTAAACGTGGGTGACGGTGGGCTGACTGACTGATTGAATGCATCAATTTGTTGTGCAACATGCAAAAGGTGGGGGAGAATGATGGGCGAGGCCGCACCACGTTTTAAGTCATGTCACTAAATCAAGCTACTTTTTTAAGACCTTTCAAGCAGGAGTGGTTGTTGTCGTGATGTTTCCTTGGTCGCACCAACCGTGAATAGGTAGACAACTCAGGTACTTGCACCAGCTGCAGTGTCCTCCACCGTTATTGAACTGGCGAACCAGCATGACAAAATACACTACCGCCAACACCACGCATGAGATCCGTACCACAACCCACAGATACCATGCTCGGGACCGACCCCGGAAATGGTCTGCAGGATGTCTCCAGTCAAAGCTGGAGGCCCTTAGTTTATTGTCGTTCTCAGCGTTGAAAGGATTAGTAGTGAATCCACTGTTCATGCGAATCTTTAAAGGGCTTCTTAAAATCGCCGTGCCCATCAGCAGCCCCATGGCAAAACCCCCAATATGAGAAAAGTTATCCAGGCCCGGCAATAGCCCTATGGCAAAACTGATAATTATCTCCACAATATGGATCGCCAGATTGCGCTTAGGTGATGCATACAATTGCCAGTTAAATAGCAAATCCAGTAGATCTAATGCAATACAGCCAAACAGGGATCCACTGGCTCCCGTGCTAGCTATGCCATCAGGGGTGAAGTTACCACCCAAAATAAACCCTGCTATACCCGAAGCAAAATAGACTATCACGAACCTCACAACGCCAATTTCTTTTTCAAGCTCGGCTCCAAGTTTGAGCTGCAAAAGAAGATTGAATCCAATATGTACAAATCCAGCATGCAAAAATATCGGTACAATGAACCTCCACCATTGGTGTGGAGATTTTGGGGGTGTTGGAAGTCCCCCCATTCCACACAGTTGACTGAGACTGCATACATCAGTATCAACTGTAGTGGAGTTTGGGCACGGGAAAGATATGTCTGGAATAGACGTGAGGTTGGCAATGTAGTGCATACAGGGCGTAAATCGAGCACCCATATTGATCATGACATAACTGGAGGGTCCAATCATAGGATTGAAAGTGGGCTGGGTCTGGATGGGTGATCCTGTCAGCTCGCCCATTTTGGCCAGTTCAGCAATGAACACACATGCTTGGATCACACTGATGGTCCAAACAAACCACGGCTGTTTCTTCCAATTGAACTTCTTTTTTCTTCCTCGTCCTCTGTGCGTTCCATTGGGACTCTCTGCCTCTCCATCGCGGTGTCGATGTCGGTGTCGCCGTCGGTGTCGGTGTTCCGAATAGTCCTCGTCGGGATTATCTGGCAGCATTGGCCCATTTGATTCTCTCCTATCGCCATATCGATGCTCACCATGAGGATAATCATATCCATCGTAATGGCCATCATCCTGGTCGTCTTGAAGTATTACATCATGGCTATCGTTCATGGTTAGCTGGCTACCCAAGACCCCCGGTCCTGCCAGCTCTTCACCAGCAAGGAAGCTGTTTCGGTTGCCGTATCTTGCTGAAACATAATATTCATCTTTCGGAGGTGGAGGTGGTGGAGGTGGCGGAGGCGGTAATTTGCTGTTAAAGTCAAAATCGCCGTTCTCATCATAGTGGCTGTAAGTAGTGCTGGACTGGCCACCTCTTTGGAACGGCCGGTCCCGTAGCTGGTACGAATCATTGTCATAGTAGAAACTCATTGTTTCCAGTGTACAATGTCCTACAAGCTCTATGGGTGCCCCAAGCCTGGTTGCTCGATGTTTGTCAGATCCCCCTGCTGTGTATTATTTCAACGGTGGACAAAATATCTAAGCAGCTGGACCTAATCCTGTTCAAATGTTGATCCTGATAGGGTTGGCACTAATATCGCAGATACCAGCCAATCAGCAACGACAATTATCAATGATTTTTATGAAGAACTTTGTGTTTGTTTATAATTACGATGGTGTGTTGTTGAAATGTCGTTTGTGGATTTACCTTACCATTCACCTGCCAAGCCTCATTTCTGTGCGGCCTTTATGTCCAGCGAACACATGTGTGTGGGGCGTGCCGATGTGATCGACGTTGGAAGATTAAGCTTCTGTCACTGGCAAAATACAAGGCTTGCCTACAAAAGTCCAATGCTCCAAACTGGTCCATTTTGCTGTTATCACCAGTGCCATTTCGTGGCCTGTTGTTATTGGCGAATTGGGATACCGCAGCCAGAATTGTGTTTTCCACGTGGAAGCGCTTAATCCAACGTTATAGCTGGCAGCGGTAATAAATAACATGGCGAACTGAAATTATCTCAACAGCACCTAATACATTGTATCAAATACGAATCGTGATATCTATCTTTTTGTAATGGCTCTGTATAGGACTTCAGTTGGGTAGGGACCACTGGTAGCATAGTTTGGGGGATTGCAACTGCAATTTGCCCATCACTATATCCAGAAGGCTTTAGTTTTATTGCTCTGAATTATGTTATGTTCAAACCTTCAACGATAACTTTCCACTTAATTGAATTGGTATATTTCCGTGTCGCCGGGATCAATACCAAAGTGGCCTATTTATCCGCAGCTCATGCACCCCACCTTAACCCACCGCACTGTGCCCAATATTCCCGTCCTGCGTTGCGATATATCCGACAGGGGTATAAATACCCCACAATGCCCTTAAAACAACGACTCCATTGAGATGCTTTACAAACCAGAGGACAAGCCGGTTCAGACCTTATTCTCGTTAAAGGGAAAAGTCGCCCTGGTCACGGGTGGAGGTCGAGGCATTGGATTGGCCGTGGCAGCAGGTCTTGCCGAAGCTGGAGCAGATATTGCCATCACATATAGAACTGCTACTTCTGAGGAGTTGGACAAAGCTCGCCAATTGCTGGAGAAGTCTGGTACAAAAGTGTCTTGCTATAAAGTCGATGTGGTTTCAAAGCAGGATGTTGACACCATGGTGGCCAAAGTTGTGGAGGATTTTGGAAGATTAGACATAGTGGTGGCTAATGCAGGGATTGCCATGAATAAAGATGCAGAGGACATCCCTGAAGACCAGTACAAGCAAATCATGCAAGTCAATTTAGACGGAGCATTTTTCACTGCTCAAGCAGCTGCGAATGCGTTCAAGGCTCAAAAGAAGCAAGGCAAGCTGGATCAGGGACGAATCATCTTCACCACCTCTGTGTCTTCCCTCATTGTGAACATCCCTCAAAAACAAGCTCCATATAATTCATCCAAGGCAGGACTGGTCCAGCTTGCCAAGTGTCTAGCAGTGGAATGGGTAGATTTTGCTAGGGTCAATTGCGTATCTCCCGGATTCATCGAGACAGAAATGTTGGATATCCACCCACAGGCATGGCGCGATACATGGATCTCGATGATCCCTGGACAGCGCTTCAGCAGTCCTTATGAGTTGAAGGGTGCTTATGTATTTCTAGCCAGTGATGCTTCTAGTTACATGACTGGAGCCGAACTTGTAATTGGTGGAGGAGTGAGTATCTTGCATTGGATTGATTTTACTAACTACAGTACACTCTTACTTAAATGGCAGCAGCCACAACTAAAAAATAAACAAAAACATGTGTCTAAGTTACTGTGAAGTAATGTATTTATTGACATAATTCATATTCTAGTAGCGTCCAAGAGCCTGTTCGACAATCTTGCAGGCAGCAATAACCTTCTCTTCGTGGAGTCTTCGTCCAACTAATTGCAACGAAACGGGAGCATCCAAGTACTTGGAAGGTTCGTATAACTCATGGTTGAACTTGTCATATGGATTCTTTGGGATGTATGAAGCATCAGCCTTGTCTTTTTCCTGGTCAACCTTGGTGACAGGAAAGATCACTGCTGGATAATCCAAAAGGTTCCACTGGGCAGTATATCCCCAATACTTTGACTGGTGGTGTGGTGGAGCAGCGCCTGGTCCTGCGGGACAAAGAATGACATCGACCTCATGACCGTCACTGCCAGTCTCTTGCCACAAGTCGTTATAGTCAGCCCGGTAAGTCTCCTTGTCGACGTTTCTCTCCCATAGAGTCTTTATAGAGTATTCTGGAGAGAATGAATAAATCCATTCAGTGAGAGGGAATGGCTTTTCACCCATAGACTTCATGATTTCCTTATGCTGGGCGGCTCCGTCTTCAAAATACAGAGATGAAATAATCTCCCATGCCAAGTCATGTTTGTAAGGCTTCCATTCCACTATTTCAATATCTAACCCAGGAATGGATGCTGTCTTCAGAGCTGCAGTTACTTCTGTGATTGCTCGCTGCACGGGAGGATGAGGTGTTACCACACCGTCATTACTCAGTACACCTATCTTGATTTTCTTCTTGTATTCATAAGGCGAATAAGGCAGTGGGCTCAGACTCTGATCTCTCTTCCATGGCTTCTGATCCAGTACTGCTTGCAAAAAGAGATCAACTGTATCAATGTCTCTTGCTACTGGACCAACAACTCCGTGAATTGCTTCGGCTCCCTTCATGGTATGGCAGAAATCACCTCCAGGGAGCCTGTTAAAGCTGGGCTTTAATGCATATACTCCACAGTTTGCAGCGGGAACTCTAATTGATCCTCCAATATCAGTAGCAACACCAACAGGGCTGGCACCAAATCCTATGAGGGCTCCTTCACCACCAGAAGATCCACCACATGTCAGATTAGCATTGTGTGGGTTGTTAGTAGTTCCATATATAACAGTATGCGTCTCGATGTGCATAAGCGACTGGGGAAGAGTTGTTCGACAGAAGAGAACGGCTCCAGCGTCCTCTAAATTGTCCATTAAGACAGGATTCTTATCGATGTAGTTGTCAACAAATGCAACAAATCCAAAGTTGCAGTAGTGGCCCTTTATCTGGCACATCTCCTTCACAGAGATAGGCAGCCCGTGCATGGGGCCCATGGTCTTGCCAGTCTTTGCAAGATACTCATCTAACTCCTTTGCTTTCGCAAGGGCCTCTTCAGGTAGCAGTTCCGTCACGCAGTTTGCAGCCTTTTGAGCGACAATTGCTGCTCTCAAATAGGCTCCAGCCACTGTCACAGCACTTATCTCACCTGCTGCCAATGATTTGAGTAGCTTTCCCGGTGTTTCGCTAACAATTGAATAGTCAGAAGGTGCCAGGTGCTCTTTGAGGAGCGGCGTCACATTCTGAGGCAGTTTCTCTGGATAACCGCTCGTGTGCTTGGAGTCTTTTGGAGGGGGAAACAATGTATCGACCCTGGAGATGGAGTCATCGCGAATCTTGAGGGCGAAGTCAATCGCTTCTTGGTAGGACTTCTTGGTTTGGGGATAAATGATCATGTCAAAGCTCGAATACTGAGTTACGCAAAGGTGAACCGCTATATTTATAATCCCAGTATCAATCTATTCACTGCAGCTTAGATAGGAAACTATGATACTGCAGCAGGCCACACACTATCTAGGCTATGTTTACCGTTTTAGGTAATGAGTTGCGCTGCGAGATACGCGATAAGCGACCGGATGTTTACGTTAATGCTCTAGAGAGATGAACATACTGCGGTTTAATTTGATTCATCAAATACGGAAATCTGGAGAATGAATGGTATTGTGCTCCAATACATGTTGTGCACCAATTGAGTTCTACATCTTTCTGGGCTTGCGAGATTAATGACCGCAAATAATCGCGCAGATGACGTACTCTCAGACAATAGTATAAATTGAAGGCAAAAAATATCCCAAATTTCATCTATCAACTCGTTTACCCGCAGGTTCTAATATGTAACCTATTTCAAAACAATAAACTAGATTTTAGCACAGCAAGAAGGGGCGTCCACAACAGCTGTGGATTTGTTGAAGCTCTGCACACTGGGTGGCACGTCCAGAGCAGGGTTCTTCTCAAAAAATCCGGAGGGAATCAGCATAAAGCTTGCAGTTTCCACAGGCATAATTGGGAAATCCTCAGGTCGAGGATTGTGGGTCAGTCCAAAGGTGTACCACAACACGGGATCATCATTTCGAACCGTGTCACCACGAGCGGTCCATTGACCGAGACCAGTCTCCTCCTTGCTCTGGTTGGTGAATTCACCTGCTGCGTAGAGCTCGTCATCCTGGTGCTTGGATACCCAGATAGGATGTGTCGCAAAAACTGCTCGTCTGGTATTGTATGAATTAGGACTCATGAGCATCATTTGACTGGGAGGCGCTAGGAGTTTGTAAGCAACAGGCTTTCCAGTGAGCTTATTCTTCTTGTTTTCGTTGATGATCTTGAATACTCTAGCCTGAGTTGGATTCATGTCCAAGTGTCCACTCTTCTCGACATAGGTGGTTTTGGCCGCAAACCCGACTCCGTAGGGGTTGGTAACAGGGTCTTCAGGAAGAGGGAAACTCTCGTCATAGACGATAGTGTTCTTGTGCCCATCAACAGCTGGATCTAGTCGGAATGAGAGCAAATGCTGGTGGTTTGCAGCAAACACTCCAGGACCAACAGTGGTTCCCCAAGGAACTGACATGCCGGCTTCAATTGGCATCGTAGATACAATACCAGTAGCTCTTGCCTCAACTTCAAGCTCACCAGCTTGGTTGAAAATGAAAGCAATGACATATTCATAGTTGGACAAGGTGGCAATAGACTGCACAATGAACTTTCGTCGTCGGGCCAAAGTTGCCTGGCCATTTCTATAATTTGTGTGCTTGTACAGCAGACCGCCATCCTCTTCGTGCACACACACCACAGAGTCAAGAAGTACAGGCTCACCCTTGGAATTGGTCCTGTATCCACTGAGATACTTGATGTGTCCGAGACAATCGCATCCCAATTTCAAGGAGTTCGCACAGGCTCCATATCCAACATCTCCCAAATCGAAAGCCTGCTTTCGGTGGTATGGTGCACGAGGGTCTCCGTAAGGAACAGTCATCTCAGAGAAGGACACACGGTACATAATGGATCGTCCCTTGAACGAGACGTTGTAAAGAACGGGTCCCTCTCGCACGGTGAAACCAATGTGAAATTTCCATCCTTGCCAGGTAACTTCGTTGCCATTGAAAGCAAAAGAAGGTCCTTCGGGCTGTGAAACAATCAAGGGCTTAAGGCCAGATCGAACTCCCTCTCCATGGAGATCATGAGCATACTCAATTGGATCCACACGTGTCCAAGGAAGATGTGAAAAGTCGGTTGATTTGTCTACACCGGATGGAAGGTAGTCCATTCGCACAAACTCAAATGAATCACTGTCAAACACAGGACTGAACTTGAGAGGAATTGAGTAGTGGTTGGCCTCAGGATGGTCACCATACTTCAAATACATGTAGCACTGGGTCAAGCTACGCTTCTCTAAAGCATCATCAGTACCATAAATCCAGGGGTCGGTGCACACCGAAAACCCTTCAGGGAGTTTGAGAGCCTCAATCTCCTTCAAGACAAGTGGGTGTTCCAGGCAAAGCTTCTCAAGCTCCACCATGGCATCCATGTCCACAGGACCCTTGACATGCTCCTCTAACTTGTCGGTGGACACAATTGCACCAGAGGACAAGTTTACAATGCTCTTAAACATACATTTGGAGTCGCTGGTGGTGTAATATACCTTTGAAAACCTGGTAGGAGGTGACACAGGTTTTCCAGCAGCCTTGGCCTCTAAGTAGGCAACAACTTCAGCCTTGACAGGCTCATTGATGTCAATCACTCGGAATTTGACAGTGGTTGGTGCCAACTTCTTCAAGATAGACGCAGAGGTCTTGGAGATCTCAGCAGCGCTGATAGGATCGAATGGTGACATTATTCACTTAGTAGACTGTTTCTCCCCAAACAATTGAAAATGGTCTGTTGGATCGCATCTCCACATTTGGTACTTATCCGGTCTTAAATAATTTACCAATCCACACCCACAACGCATGCATTGTTGGTAGATAACCGCCTAAAAGTTCCTAGATAGGAAATAACCGCCAGTGACGTCGGAAAACAACCTCACGCAGCCGATTTAAACTTAGATAGCATATGCCGCTAACATGGAACCACGGCTGGACTTAAAGAGTGAAAATGGCCCGTGTAAAAAGGTCTTGGAATTCGCCATCTTTTTGGTGTGAGTTTTGATATATGTCGCCAACCACCCCGGATCGAACCCGGCTCGAAGTCAGCGTCGTACATTTTTCTGATAAGGCGTCCCAATAGTCAAGGTGGCCTGTAAGCCAAAATTTAGGGGCCGAATATTAGTGGGCGCTAATGTTACCGTTTCGGTTCTGTAGCGGGGGTTTGGCACAGTTCCGGGAGGAAATGGGCTTATCGTCTCGATCGGCATGCATGTTGGTGGCTATTGTTACCCAACGGTGCTGATAAGGCCAGATATGGAACTATACCAGTTAGTCATTAATTGGTTGCAGATTCAAGAGGTTCAGCCAGCTGTTTAGATCCTAGCTCTATCATGTGATTCTATAAAGCATTGGCTCTCAGTATCAATGTTCTGTATGGGTCGAGGTCAATGGGGATTTGATAAGGGCCTTGAAAATGTTGCTTTAACAGAATTCTACACAAAGTGCTTTATATGGATAGTTCCAAAAATATTTGATTTCCATGTGATGCCATGGTTCTATGAATGATGGCTTTTGTAAACAATGTCTGTCCAGAATGACAGATTCTGGATCTAATAAATTGGACAGCTTTTATTGAAAGCCAGAGACTTATTAGAAATCGATGCTACGGTGCCATAACTACTCATTGTGTAATGAAGCAAATTCATAGGGTACTGAATCGACCGGAATCCAGTTGGCTGCGCTCACAATTGAGTGACTAAGCACCTGTCAATGCAGGCACGATCTCCACTATCAAGCTGCCAAAAAGGGTAAAACACGCGCCGGGCCAGATCTATATACGGTTGTCATATATAGCTGGCATGGCAAGCATCCAGAAGTCTAGGATAAGATGCTCAAGTCTATGAATGATATCAGAGGAGACTCTGGTGCTCAACTGTCGTCAGTGCGGTACAATGCGTAAGTTAACGGGAAAATATACCCTATGTGTTAACTAGACCTATTGTGCAGACCATCATTGTGGGATTTGTTCTTTTCTGCTGTCCTGGTATCTATTTGGCAATCACTGGACTTGGTGCTGGTGGCCAGCGAGCCAGCTCTACCACCATGGCAGATCATTCCAACCTCACACTTTATATTTTGTTCGGGGTATCTGGCTGCTTTAGTGGTAGTTTGATCAACATGGTGGGTCCCCGATACTGTCTGGCAATTGGATCTATTGGGTATCCTATTTATGCAGGCTCTCTGTGGTACTTTGATCGGACAGGCCATCAATGGTTCCCCATCTTTGGTGGTGCAATATTGGGATGCTCGGCTGGAATTCTATGGTCAGTCCAAGGATACGTAACGTCCTGCTATCCATCCGAACAGAACAAGGCGAAATACATCGCAACTTCTTGGGTCCTTAATGCACTCGGATCTGTCACTGGTGCTTCAGTAGTGCTTGGAGTTACAGTGGATGACAATGATACCAACGGAGTGCCTGCCAGCGTTTATATTGTCTTCATATGCATTATGTCTCTCGCTGTCTTGATAGCTCTTACGCTGCTATCGCCTGAAAAAGTTATTAGGAATGACGGCAAAAACATAGCTGTTTTCAGGCCTGATCCTTGGAATATAGAATTGAAGAATCTCTTTATGTTGGTTTTTGATACGAAGATGATGCTTCTCAGCTTGGCAATCTATTCATCAGAAATGTACCTGTCCATGACCGGGTCATTTAATGCCTATTTTTTTTCCACAAGGACTCGGGCATTGGTCAATCTATGTTATTGGATAATGCAAATCTTAGGTGCATTGTTGATCTCATATGTCTGTGATGCAAAATGGCTAGGGAATCGAAAACAGCGGGGTCTTGTAGCCGGTGGAATGGCTGCATTAATAATTGGAGGTACTTTTGTTGCCATGATCTCATTTTTGGCTCGCAATCCTCACACCACCAATAGAAGCTTGCCGTCGCCAGCAATTGACTGGACAGATGGTCATAAGTTTGCGGGCCCTTTTGTTATATTTATACTGTTCGGTGCTTGTTATCCCATTTTTCAGAACTATCACCAGTGGCTCTATTCGACATTTTCCAATGAACCTCACATATTGGGACGTTATTCTGGACTTTTCAAGGGCCTTCAAGCATTTGGTACGGCTACTGCATTTGGCATTGATTCTCACAGTGTACCATTTCTTCATGAAGCTGGCATATTCTTTGCCTTAATGATGGTCGGTCTGTGTCTATCGGTGCTTAGTTGCTACAAATTCACCTCTAATACAAACTATGGTAAAGAAAGTGGAGTCGTAATTCCAGCTGGTGCCGTCACACTCGACAACCAAGAGTCGATAGAGGGCCAATTTATCACGACCAGCTCTGAGGAAGAAAAAATTAAAGCATAGTATTGGCTTCAATATCATTGTTGCATTGGATTTTAACTTCAAGTTCACCGGAATCCATTCGTAGAAACATTCAATAGTTTTAATCTACTTCATTTTATTAAGTTCTTGACATATCTTGCCAAACTTCCAATGTGGAGCTGTGGTTGTACCAGAGAACCAATCGTCATGTGCACACGCAGTACCCTATCTATACACAGGCCAGTTAACTAAAAATTAGTAGCACATAGAATTATTGTTGTGTACGGTTATTAATTGAAGACTATTGAAATATACTTTATGTGTTTCAACTGGACTGACAGGTTTCAGGGGCGACCCGCATGTGTTATGTGGTCACGTGAACAATCATAGATCACAAGTGCTCTTATCAAGTTTCCTCACCCTGACGCACTTGGTCCCTTATCGATAAGTCCTTCTGGTGACAATCTAACAAATCCTACTGATGCGGGTGAGAACTGGCTGTAAGACCTGCCGTAATCGCAGAAAAAAGTGCGATGAAACACGACCTGTATGCAACCATTGTTTGCGTCTTGGATTGAAGTGCGAAGGTTATACCAATTTCAAATCGTATAGTCCTATATCAAGTGGGGGTGCCCACAGTCGTGCGATCTCTATTTGTCACAGGAGAAAAGCTATAGTCAATTCAATGCCACAGCCTCTCAAATATTTAAATACGGGAATATCATCATCATTGTCTATTTCAGCTTATCATGGCAAAGGCAGTTTGAAAGAACCCATCCTCTTGCCTCTTAACAATCGGCTTGGATATCAAATGGATCTTTCCGAAATGGCACTTCTGCAGTATCACGTCGAGAAGATATCCCTTGTATGTGTTGTTAAAGATCAGGCTAATAACCCTCTGAGGACGGTATTGGTACCAGCAGCTATTGCATCTCAATGTATCCGGGATTCACTGTGCGCCATAGCTATTAGACACCTCGCGATGAAGGACACTGCTCTAGAATGCACGGCTATAAAATATTATTCAAAGTCTCTTCGTCAACTCTCACTTGCGACACTGCCAACAGCTAAAGATCACCTTCTACTCGCATCCTCTATGCTGTGTTCATTCGAAATTTTTGATGGTGGGATTGGAGACTGGGCGGTGCATCTGAAAGCGCTGGCTGCAATGCTATCCGACCTCAAGCTAACAGAATTATCACCGCCAGTTGAATTCTGTCTGAGCTTTCTATTTTATCATGATATGATTGCATGTGTAACCGTAGAAGAACATGTACCTTCGATGGCCCTCTATAGGGGAGTGAATTTTTTCAAAGAGAAAGGAAGCGATTCGTACACAGGGAAATCAGCCCCAGTTTTATTTATACTAGGAGAATTTGCATTAATTAGAAAGTCATACCGAAATAACGAATTTGAGAATGTGTTTCCCTCTCTATGGGCCCTAGAAGCTAGGCTGAAGGGACTCGAAAGCAGCTTCAGTTGTGGAGAGGATGGGTATAAAGAACAAGACGAGCATTATCTGACGCTTCTCGCCCGATCTTATCTCTTTGCCACACTCATATGCGTTTATAGACTCATGAATGAAGTTTCTGGTCACAGCTATCAAAAGGATATAGTCAACGCTGCTGTTCAGTGTTTAGAGGCGGTTACTCGTATTCCTATAAATGCATGTTGCGAGTCGTCACTTGTTTATCCTTTATTTGTTGCAGGATGTGTCATGCATGACGCAAAATGGAGGCTCTATGCTCGAGAGCGGTTTTTAGAAGTTGAAACGGTATGGAGTATTGGAAATAGCTCAAAAGCTATTGAAGTTATGGAGCAAGTGTGGAGCGAAGGAGTTGAGTGGGAAGACGCTCTTTCGAAGCGCAAATGGCGGCTGATTCTAACTTAGGTATTGACTACATTGTAATTTCCCTTAAAATAAGTCATAATTTAAATCACTGCTAAAACAGCTTGTTAACAAGTATACCTCCACATAGGGTGCTTCTCTCCGAGGACCGAAAAATCAATGATAGTATCTTCAGGTGGCTTTCCATAGAGCTCGTCCCGTCGCTTATTCTCACGTTCAAAATAAATTGTTAGAAACAAGGCTATAATTCCACCAAAAGCAGTTCCTGCAAAAAGCGTCCAAAATCCCTTCGTGTAGTGAGGTGCATCTTGAGCAGGTAGCAAATATCCAGTGGCTATGCCCATAAATGAGCCCATAGCTTGAAGGAATCCGGTTGCAAACGCTTTTTTTAAATCACCGCAACAGTTGTCCGTTATATTTCCTATAGCCAACACTACTCCACTGACTATACCTGGAATGATGAGGAATAATGCTCCATAGCGTGCCGAAGTATTCTCCACGTTTACAAAACACAGCATAAGATATCCAATGCAGACAACAACTGAGTTTACCACAAACAATCGACCCCTCAGCCTCAATCTATCAGATAGTTGCGCGACGACAAAAACAAGTACTATTCCGACACAATATGGAGGTGCCGTCATCAATTGGGACTTCACGTTGGAATAACCAAAACTGTTAACAATGAGGGGTGTGAAGGTCGTGATCGTATACATCGAAAGGTTTTGCATCATGAACGCAATAACAGTAAGTATAAGACGCCAATCTTGAACACATTTCAGGATATCTCTAAAGCCAAAATGACCATGGGTTTTATTACCATCCCGCAGCATTCTCCATTCAGCTACTTCTCTTTCTCGCTGCGAAAGCCATCGTGTATTGTGGGGCCTGTCAGGGAGCATGTAGAGAGCAACAATTGCTACGAAAAACGTCATGCCACCCTCTATGAGGAATAAGAGTTGCCAGGTCTTCACATGGTTACTGCGAATATGTTGGATTCCGTAAGCAATCCATCCGCCAAATGCTCCAGCCGTAGGTGTTGCAGCAAAGTAGAACGCAATACGCCGGCCCCACTCAGCTCTTGGATACCAAAATGTGAACATATATGGAGCACCGCTTATAAACGCACTCTCAAATATACCTAAGAAAAATCGAAGTGCAAAGATTCCAGGAGGGTTCTTTACTGTTGCCATAAGAAGCACTATAGCTGACCAGATCAACATAGCACCGGAAACCCACTTACTTGGCCTGACATATCTCATTCCAATATTGGTGACCATGTCGCCTACAAAAGTGCCAATATAGAATATTGACACAGCAAAGCTATACTTGCTGGCCGTTAACCCAATATCCTCTTTGAACCCCATAAGCGCAGCATTTCCAATGTTACCACGGTCCAGCCATGTGAAAATATAAATCCCACACAATAAAGGAGGCAGGCGAAAATCCATTTTCCGCCGTACCTTCTTTTCTTCTTCAAGCGTGACTGGTGGGTCTAGCTGACGAAATATTTCGACATTTTCGTCGTGGACCACGTTCACGATATCTTTCACATTACTCTCCTCTGTTTCAGCCATATTGGTTGTAGCTGATTACCCACTCAAACGCGAAGATTCGCGGCAAAATATATAGTCGCACTAAATGATGCCCCCCGCATTTCACAATATTAAAAAACAGCGATCCCCACCATTGCTAATTCCTGGAACGACTTTACCCTGTCCGCCTAGATTTAAGGTTTCCTTTAAAAGTGCGGCAATTCTAGGCTATATGACAATAGAGCCCAGAGCCCAATAACCCCACAGTGATCACGCTAAATAAGGAATGCAACACGTGAAATATATCAAGTCTTCATCATTAGTCATCGTTCGGGTCAGCCGTAATTTCAAACAAAAGGTTCTGGTTGTCTTTTTTTGTGTTTTACTTGTCGGCATAGCTTTGCCGCGAAAATGCGGGGTAATCCTGCTAGCGGCCCACATAAGAGCATGCTGACGCAGGTGCCACATGCACCCCCCACAAAAACACGTCAAAAGTCAATGTTATACGGGGTTACCATACCGGAATCCCCACGCCTTTCATGCAGCCATGACGCGGGGTGATAGGAATTTGTTGTGTAACCTTGGGGGTGGCATCCAGATTGGCATCGCCTCCCACTTTTGTTGCTCTTGGCCTTCCAATCGGGCCTGAAGCCGAGTTATCGAGCTGTCACGCTGGCTCGCCCCGCTATCCCTGTCTCTTTAGCTCGTATTAAGCCTAAAAAGCCTAAAAATGCTCGGTTAAATTGAGATCGCGGGGTATGTCCCCACATCCGGCGACAAACAACGACTATTTATTAGAGATATTCCACAGCAATTTCGCTTTGGAATCTACAATCATCTCCAACATGAAAGACGAAATAGAACCGAAGGCTGAGGTGTATCAAATAGAAAATGTCGAACCTGCAAAGACTCTCTTCGTTAAGGGTGGGGATCAAGCTCTGCAACTGTTGTCAGAAGTAGGCGATATTAGGATCGAATTGACAGAGGAAAACAACAGGAAAGTGTTGCGTAAAATAGATTTGCATCTATTGCCCTTAATGTTGATGGCTTATTTCTTGCAGCAGCTCGATAAAGCCACATTATCATATTCCAGTGTATTTGGTATTGTGGAGCAGGCCAACTTGGTTGGAAACCAGTATTCATGGTTGGGCT
This sequence comes from Sugiyamaella smithiae, assembly GCA_030579815.1. Lineage (NCBI taxonomy): Eukaryota > Fungi > Ascomycota > Dipodascomycetes > Dipodascales > Trichomonascaceae > Sugiyamaella > Sugiyamaella smithiae. The sequence continues at coordinate 1,537,877 of JAKTRV010000002.1, forward strand.
CCATTATTTATGTGGCCCAGCTAGTGTTTCAGCCTCTGATTGCCTATATTCTGGTTGTATTTCCTGTCGGTAAATTCCTTGCCGTGAATATGTTTTGCTGGGGAGCTGTTTTGTCGTTCATGGCATTGGCTCACAATTTCCAAGGGCTAATGGCAACCCGTTTCTTGTTAGGAATGTTTGAAGCAACTATTGCCCCGACTTTCGTATCGGTCAATCAGTTGTGGTACAGGCGAGCAGAGCAGGCTAATAGAGCTGGAGCTTGGTACGCCATGAACGGTATTTCGTTTATGGTTGGAAGTCTTGTTACATACGGTCTCGGCCATATCAACAGCAGCATGCACAGCTATCAAATTATTTTCTTGTTTGCTGGATTGGTTACAGTGGTAGCCGCTGTTGTGACATATTTCTATTTCCCAGATTCTCCTATAACAGCTAAATTTTTGACTCAAGAAGAAAAGCTTATTGCAGTTGAACGATTACGACTGAATCAAATGGGTATTCAATCCAAAACTTGGAAATGGAATCAAGTTATTGAATGCTTACTGGACCCTAAAACTTGGTTCTGGACTGTGCTGCTATTCTGCATCGCAGCTCCTTCAGGAGGGGTAGGTACCTTTGGTCCTCTCATTCTTTCGTCTTTTGGGTTCAACAAATTTCAAACTACATTACTTAATGTTCCTTGGGGTGCACTTCAGGCTATTGTTATTATGGCAAGTTCTATGATTTCTACAAAGCTCAAGTTGAAGTCTCCTGTACTTTTTGTTCTGTGCTTGTTTCCTTTGGCTGGTTGCGTCATTCTGTATGTGTTGCCTCATGATGCTGCCCACAAAGGACCGCTATTGGCAGGCTATTATTTGACTGGTCTGTTGGCCGGAATATCTCCTTTGCTCTACACATGGGCGGCCACTAATACTGCTGGTGACACTAAAAAGAAAATGACAACAGGAATGCTTTTCATGGGTCAGAGTGCTGGAAACATTGTGGGTCCATTACTGTATACAGTGGACCAGGCTCCTTTGTATCACTCTGGTTTAGAAGGAAACATGGCATTATTTTCCATCTTAGCTGTTCTGGTGGTGTTGAATGCAGTATTACTAGTATTCCTTAACAGATGGCATGCGAAGAAATGTATTGCAATGGGAAAAGAGCCTCCAAAGGATTATTCAATGTCTGAAGGACGTGTTCTTAACAGCTTACAGGATGTGAATGGAGGAGATATAGTTCTTGACAATTCTCTGCGGGACACAACTGATATCAAGAATGAAGACTTTGTTTATGTTCTTTAAGCGTCCTAGCATCGTCATAGGTACTTTCTACTAGTGAAATATTTTTGTTGTTTAGAGTTCATCTTCTAGTCTACTTTCTTCTTCCATGCGGTTCTGCTATATTGTTTGTGATGCTGACTCAACAATTAATATTAGGACTTATAACTATCTATATTAACAAAAATGCCGATATTATCAAGACCTCATATCAAGGCGATAGCTGCTCCGACCACCATTACTCCCAGTAAACCTGTTGACACATGCCTGGAATCAGCAGCGCTGAAATCAATAATGGCTGACTGTAGGGCTTCACCAGAGATAGTAGTATTATCATCGCTTCCACTATGAAGTGAAGGGTCCACAGTAATATTAACACAATATGGAGCAGCGCCCACGTGAACCAAGCATGCTGTTTCATTATTAGATTCTTGATACGCCGTTCCGGCCCACCCTTCAATGAGCCTATTATTGACAGTGCTAACGGAACAGTCGTTGAACAAGTTCACAGCAATTCTTTCAATATTGAACTGGCCAGGGCCATTAGAGGAGTGAACAATCGCACAGCTATCATAATAGTATCGGTATGAGTTCGTTGCGACGTCCGAGGTTATGTTGTCGCTCATTCGTGCCAACATTTTTTGACAATCCTGAATATTTGGAGACGCGTACTGATAACATCCAATGCCGGCATCTCCAACAGAAGGCTTTGAGATGACTTGTCCATTGTTGAAATTGTCAGAAAGCTTGATTGCTTGTACAATTGGGGCCATATTGTTCATCAGCCATCTCAATCCATCTTGGATATATTTGTCTTCCACTTCATTGGCTTGAGTGAGAATAATATTGTGCCACTCGTCCTCTGTCAGGCTTTTAATCTCTGGAGGTACATAATTGTACTGATAGAGGTTACTAACAATTCCATTGATAGTGACCTTACCAGAACCGTTACGTGTAACAGCAGTGTTGAGCAGCCATCCAATAGGGCTACTCAAGGTCACATTAGCACCAAATGCTATAGGCCATAGAGTACTGAAAGCACCTGTATCTTCATAGTACAGGTCACGAATAGTAACAGTCTCGCCGTAAGCAGTTCTCGCAAGATTTGGTTCCGTGTTGGACCCATTCACAAACGACAACACAAGATCTTGGGTTTCCTTTGGCCAGTTCTTAGGGCGTGTATGGAAATCTGCCCGCGCAGCAGAGGCCATTAACAAGAGTGCCAGCGTTTGAATGTTTGAAGATACCATGTTGGTCGCACAGTGTTTTACCCGTCAAAGAAGCTTTGCTCGCTTATATAGTGCTCGAGCTATAATGCTCCTTCAGTTCCGTCTCGTGACAGCTCTGGAAAAAGCCTAGCCGGATGCCGTGTGACCCGATTGGATTTTCTGTTCCGCGAACAATTGATGCTGTCTGCGACTTAAGGCATGGATGTTGTCTTATATCAATATTTTGCACATTAGAGTTCTGGGCAACAAACATTGGCGCCAAGGCAACCATTGTCAATTTTGCCGCCTATTGAGTAGAGTATCACACGAACTTGTCTGATTCTTGGCTGATGTCACAGCGTCGTCTTAGTGGAAGTGTCTCTTCGTGAGCCTGGTGATCCCACTACTCCCATGAAACAGCCGGCCCGACGGTGCTTCGGCAATGTAGAAACTGTGCTCAACATATGCTTCATTTTTTCTGATTGGTTCCTAACAGAGTTAAAGTAGCTACCGGATAGTACGGTTGTGGAAGTTGGATGGATGGGTTGGTGGGCCGATCTCACATCCGTTCTTGGTTAGCTGAAAGGAACCACGCATCCAGGCACAAACCATCTGCACATCTTTGCCAAGCTTAATTGGGTCTATGGTACATTTATGTAACGGGAAAGTCTGCAAGATGCTTGTTGATTGTCATTGGTGGATGTGGAAACCGTACGTGTAGGTATTTGCCAAGACTTTGTGGGCCCCTTAATCATAGGCCCAATATGAGCGGCTATCAACACCTATACAATATTCGGGCCTTGTATACCGGCTATTTCAAATTGTTCGGTAGGAACGGCAAGTCTGGGGTTGGAAAGTATTAGCGGTTCATTGTTCCGGGCATTTACATTTAAAGTTGATCCGCCAAAGCTTTGAGGCATTTAAGACATCAGCACAAATGAGCTGGACTTTCTAGCCCCCTTTAGGTCTTTGCCAAGACGCGAAAATACTGTTTTCAGCTGCCTTGTTAAGACTTGGAGACTGATGTAGATGCTTCCTTCTATTAAGACATGATGAAACCCTGTGAGCCCTGCACGATGCGATGACCTCATCATGCAATGCAGCACATCCTTTGGACGAGAAATGAGCCATTTAGCAAATTTGACTGTTGTACACTGAATTATTCTTCTCAGGTCACTGATGTAGTTTATTTCTATCTGTAGGTATCTTGATCTAGTTGAATGTTGAACCGCGGTGCAGTGTAAGGAGTAGACAGGTCGTTACATTCTTAAAGAACAATATACGCTCCAAATGAATCCAACTGAGTTGTTAAACATATTATGATATGCAGGTGGCACAAATGCAAACTTTGTCATGGTCACCATTGGCCAAAACCGGAATGAGTTTTTCATCATTTTGGGCACTTCTCTTTGTATGGCACTTGGAAGAGATGAAAATGCATCTCCATCCACGGTAGACAAATATGTGACCACCAGTGAGTTGGTAACCGCTCCTACAATTGTTTCTGAAACTAAAACCTTTATAGCAACATTTGTAAGGGAAAAAACCTCTTTGGACCGAGTCTTCTTGTCTCCAGTCTTTTCATCAAAGTACTCTTGCTTTTCTTCGACATTGGTTGGCAACTGTCGTTCCAAATTCTCGCCTATAAACATATAGTAGGGGGTCATTAACAGTGACAACATAACGAATTTCATCATTGAGCGGCTATCAAAGGAGTCCAGTACTGAGCCATCATTGTTGTATGCTTGTATGAATTGGCCGGTTACATAGGACAGGGCCGACACTATAGCAGCTTGGACAGACGCGTTAGCAATAGCTTCGATTGTGAGGGTCATTTCGCGAAGAACAAGATCCCTGAAGTTCCGTGAAGCTGGCAAGAAAAATCCTTGAGGCCACTCACATGCCTCACCGGGACAAGAGCCGACGTTCCCCACTATGCACTTGGCAGGGCATTGTGTAGTTTGACGTGCCTGTCAATTTTTTTTATCTGTGCTGGTTTCGAACAATAAGGGTGTGGATCATGACCGTTCTCAGCAGTCGTATGCATGATCACCCTATTGACCTACCATTTTGATGCATGACTGCATGCTCTTTACCGAGATTCCGCGTCATATGGATCATATGGACTAGCACGTATTTACACACTTCTCGGAGCTGGGACATCAATAGATAAATAAACTAAACTCATACATTAGCTGACTTGATCTTACTCACGATAAGAGCAGCTGCGTTTTTTCCAGAAAGCGCATTAGTTTCCATAGTACTGATGAAAGGATCCATCCCACCAGTATAGAGAAGTCCATCATCAAGCTCCACTTCGGCAAATTCGAAGCCGGGCTCCATTACTGGGTAGCTGTTCCAAACTTTCCTGTCTATTAACAGTAAGCAAGACGAGTTGACACCCAGTATGCTCTCAATCTTGCTGTCCAGCAGCTTTTCGTTAGAGAAAATTTTATAGACATGATTTCCATTAGGAGTTTGATCAATGTGCGAGACAGAGAACATTTCAGGTTCTTTAAAAGGAGGTGAAACAGTTGTTAGTATAGTACCAAATGAGCCAGTCGAGCCAAAATAGGATCCACACATCATTGTGGATAGCAACACGAAAGTCACATGCAGGTGGACGTAGTCAACATTCGGGATTGTGATCAAACTAGAAGACTCAACCGTCAAATTCGTAAACGCTAAAGGAGATGCGATCACAACATAGTCATACACGCTATCTGACCCATCGATTGCCCATAAATTGTCTAATTTCTTCACGGTTTGCACTTCATGGTTGAGATGGACATCTGCACCCGACCTGTTGACCATATGTTCAAATATAAGACTATTCCCTTCGCCCACATATCGCACTCCATCTGAGGCAGCAAGACACACTGCTGCTGCCAACGTATGGACCTTGTCCAAATTGATAGCATAATTCACCCTTGTTAAAGACTGAATGACATCATCTTGGAACTGCTTTCCCACATACGTGTTTGAAGAAAACCAATTGCGAGCATCGGAGCTAACAAAGTCATCGAGTTCCAGTTCATAGGATGCATTGTGCAAACTTAACCATGGAAAGTGTGGCTCGTCATATAACTTCAGAAATCGGCCCACAATGGAATCTTTGTGACGAGAAGCAATAATTGCCGATACACCATATTTTCTCGCCAGCTTAAACTTTTTCCATAAACTATCAGAACTAGACAAATTGGCAATGAGCTCGTTGCCATTCCAAATCGAGGTGTCCACGTCGTCCTCAGGGTCACGACCCTCACTGATGTTAAGACCGAATTCCTTGGCACTGTTGATCAGCAATGAGTTGACGGTTACAAAAATGGACGCCCCTTGCTCATATCTTCCCCCATCGATATCAATACTATGTACCCTCCCTCCAATATAGTCATTGCGCTCAAAAATAGTAATGTCTACCCCATGATCCGTCATATTATCAAGATGATAGGCAGCAGATGCTCCTGCCGGACCAGCCCCGATAATTGCAACCGATGGCCGTCGATATTCAAAGATTTGTTGCGCATCCTGAAATCCGAGCACACAGCTAGAAAGCGCAGTCCAGGCAATGTGAAATCTCATCGTTTTGAGTGCTGAGACTAAGTTAATGCCCGTTAAGGGTCGACTTATATGGCCACCTGCACTATGCGCTGCATATATGTAGCATAATAGGGTTTGTTACATAACATACATATATATATATTTCACATACAGCATATCTGAGATTTTGACAGCAGCACACAACCGAGCAATGGGCCTTAAATTCACCGATGACGGCCATGTTAAAGAGTTTCATGGCAACACTTTTGTGTGTCATTTGCCTCAGCAAGGCGAAAACAGCGCGCCATTCTACCAGCTTTTGAAAGTGTTTGAAATGTCGAGAAGCTTTCCATTTGCTAAAAAGATAACAATGCTTCCTCCATCTTGCTACCATATGACAATCTTTGGTGGAGCTAACGAAGCTGACAGAGTGGACTCAAAATGGCCTGATAATGTATCACTGGATGCCCCAATGGATGATTGTGATCGGGCAATGGCTGGAATGCTAAATAAATTTCACCTTGGCTTCGGGCTACCAATTAAAATGAAAGTGAAGTTTGTTAAACTACCGGAACCGTTATTCAGTTTGTCACTTCGGCTTGAGCCTTTAGATCAAGCTGAACTACAAAAGTTACTGGACTTGCGCTACAGATTGTCTCAGCTTTTCGGGATGCCTGCAAACAACGGTGATAACTTCTCCTTCCATGTGACGTTTGCATACATTCATGAGGAATTGTCTTCCGAAGAGAGAGCTTATGTCGAAGAAATCATGTCATCCTTACACACTTCTGTTGCTAATGAGACAGCAGTTCTGGAATTTGGTGCTCCAGAATTCTGTTTCTTTGAGAACATGTTTGCAATGAGACGTCTATGCTACTTGAATAATTAGCATTCCAGCGTATTCTAAGCTTTTTATACGTATAACCCGTGTGGCAATAGAAAGCTAAAATTTCACATCAGCACGCGGAAGCCTTATTTTATGTTTTTAATCCACTGTCATGATTATGCTGGAAATCGATGGCGAGCGGCAATATAACGAGCTAAGAACGGAGACCTTGGCAATACTTGGAATTGGCATTAGTCAATGTACAAATGTACTCGCCAAATACAGTTTGGAATACAACCAGAATCTAGTTCAGTCGGCACATACGGCCATGTTTTCTATTCCCTTCTGCCTCCGAAATGAAGAGCGATCCCATGTAGAACACATACCTGTATATATATCCCCAGTCTATAGCTCATCACAAAAATCATGCATCAAGTCGACTCCATGCGTCAGGTAATTACGCAACCCTAACAATTTAAGGTTTGCCAGTTTTGTCGACCCGCCGCTTAATCTGTAGATGCTATAAAAGCAGGAAAACAGGGCTTTGTGGGATCGTGGAACCCATTCCCTTCATATGTGTCATGGCTGCCGACGAAGCTATTGCAAGCAAATACCAAGTTCATGAAGACAGACATGGGACGGTCAAAGTTGTCTGGCTGCCTGAGGTACCAGATGGATCCAGCAGACCTTTCGTCAGGCCTCGAGCACTTCAATATTTCCACAAGGGTACACTGTATCGAACCGAAGGTGAGCGCAGCAGTGCACGATTTGAAATTTTCCTCGATCTTCTTTTCGTGGGTATGGTAGCCAATGTTGCCCATTTAGCTACAGATGACCCCACGGGTCTCAATCTTCTCCGGTATGTGTTAGTATCTGTGCCTGCGTGGCAGATGTGGGGAGACATTCGAGATTTCATGAACTACTACTACAATGACGATTTGACCCAGCGGCTCCTCGTCTTTTGGCAAATGGCTCTCATTGTTCTATATGGAAACAATGCTCAGTATGTTGGCACTTCGCGAGCTCACACTGCTCTTTTGATAGGTACCTATATCATTTCTAGGTTGTCCATCATTGCAGTTATACTTCTGTATTCTTTGGTAATCCCTGAACACAGAAAAGTAATTCGATCTCATTGTGGTTGTATATTTTTAACATCTTGTATTTGGTTTGGTGCCATTTGGGCTTCTGTCCGTGCTCAGATCGCGATAGCATTTGTCGCTATTGCTGTAGAGCATATCTTGTTTATCATCAATTACACCAATACGTGGCGTCGAGTTTTGAAGACTGATTATACTACTGCCCTCAATCTCGATCATGAGATTGAACGGTATGGTGCATTCTACGTCATTGTTTTAGGGGAGTTTCTCTATGTCATCGTTGCAGGGTCGCCGGCCGCTATTGGTATTAATGTAAAGTACTTGAGAGCGCTTTTTGCACTACTAATAGCTTACAACTTCAACTGGCTCTACTTCAACAATGATGGTAGTAACCGCAAGACTCATCCCTTGCGAAGGAGTAAGCAGCATGCATTTGCCTGGCTCTTCCTTCATCTGCCGTTGAATGCCGCTCTGGTTCTGGCTGCAGACTCAGCTGGAGAACTGACAAGTGGTGAATATGAAGAACATACTAATTCCGAAGAAGAGTTTCATCAGCTTTATCGGGCATATGCGTTTTTCTTTTGCGGAGGCATTGGAGTGGCTCTATTGATAAACTATTCATTGGCATTCATTACCAAAAGTCATGATCACCATACTCAGAAATGGGTGCCGAAGCACTTGAGAGTGATATGGAGACTACCTTGTGGTATAGCAATTCCATTCTTGCCCTTTGCAAACATGAATGTCACACTGTTGATGGGAGTAGTAGCTCTGATGCTTACAATTATTCTAGTGTACGAAACCCTATCGTCTTGGGATCGTGATTGCGTCGAAGACGAAACCCCTATTAGACAGGGAACTTCTACGAATAGTCAAGATTACCCCGCTCTTAATATTTAATTTAATTTATTTAGTTTGTTTGAAACATAATTCAACTTTATTTATGTTGATACCGTTCATATCTAAGTGCGCCTCATGATGCCCTTACACGTGAACTGACGACCCCTCATGAACGTCTTCTTCGCAACCATCACGCAATAGTGCTGTCCATATCCATATATATATAAGATCGATTATTATATAATAGCATGTATCTAATAGGTAAACTTCAATGTAATCGCATTTGTCATCTGATTCTCGCCAGATTGGAGATCAATTAAATTAGTTGAGATGGATTCAAAGTTTATTTTGTACTCCAGCGTCGATGAAAAAGTTACCAAGGGGCTTGAACGAAGAAAGAGGGTATCATTTGCTTGTATATACTGCAAAAAGCAAAAGATTAGGTGTGATTATCAGCAGCCATGTGGATCTTGTAAATCAAAGAAACGACCCCATTTGTGTAGATATGAAAACAAACTAGATGGGCAATCCGGCTCGCACCAAGAATTGACATCTAAACGGCCCATAGTATTTCAAGAGTGGCAAGAGCAGCCAGCCCTAGAACTCCATGCCGAGCTTTCCAGTGGGACAAGAAATTATCTAGCTGCTTGGCATGCTGATGTAACCGCCGTTCAAGGAGAACCCGGAGTCAGGAATGTCCTAAACGACTTTGAGCGACAAAAGTCGCAAAAGAGTCTTGATTGCATGCAGCCATGGCAGTGCAATGATTCAGTCGTCGGAAAATATATTGATCCTCTACTGAGCGGAATGGATTTTCCAATATTGATTTATCTCATAAATGTCTTCTGGCAGTTCATCAATCCAATTGAGTGTTTTTTGGACCCTGACTACTACTGGGTCCAATTTGATACCTATAGCAAAACAGTAGGATCTGACGTCACTGATAGTGGACATAGAGCCATTTTTGCTGCCACAACTTGGTTAATGTTAGCATATGCGTGCAGGTCACTCCATCCTACTGATAAAGTGGGCCAGCAGATTCAAGAGCGCCTTACGGCCGGTACCTTGTTGACTGTGGTGGATTCCACATATCAGCAACAAAATCAGTTTGTGGCCGATCCATGTGAGTTCTTTCTGTGGTGCGCAGAAACATGTATGACGCATGTTAAAATTCTCAAGTCCGTAAAGGACGTTCCATCTTTGAATTTGATATTATTGTATGTGGGATATCTTCATGATGGAACTGAAAGAAATTGGGCTTCCTGGACCATATTGGGTATGGCAAACAATGCTGCTCAACGTCTGGGACTTCACAGGGATCCTGCGACACTTCCAGACGAGTCTAGCAGTGAAGAAGATAACAACGACAGAGAAAGGAAAATATCAAATACTAGAAGGAGACTTCATTACCTCATCGTCACTATGAACATCTTGTTTTCAGTCGATTTGGGCCAAACACCATTGGTCTTTCGAGAATCTTTCTGCGGGCCAGATTGTCAAAAGGAATTTATTAAGGGTCAGAAAGATGGGGACTATATTCTCAAAAAGTATAAAATAATGCGCCTGCTGAGTGAGTGCTTAGAAGCAACATACCCATTCTACTCTTCTCCTGAAAGTGGGTCTATTTGGAATAACGATGACCTTCTCCACGAGATAGAGAAAACCGAAGAAAAGCTGAATGTTGCATGGCATAATCTACAAGAGGGCGATCTAGGATTAAGATCAGGAGATATCGGAGATAGCGCTATCCGCCCAGAAGTGATGTTGAACCTCGAAGAGCCTGCATCATCCCCGAAGTTTCTCTTCCAAAGGTATATTCTTGATACTCTGATACACAAGGCCAGATTTGTATTATTCCGGCCTTTTTTGAGGTATAAGGGCAATTGCAGCTCAGCGGCAGTCATGTATCAAGAGAAATGTGTCTATTCAGCAAGGACCATTTTAGAAAATCAGTTTGCTGTTGCGAATAATTATAATATGAATGGTTTCAGCAAGTTTCGTTGGAATTACTTGTTTTCACACGCCTTCCAAGCTGCAGTTGTTTTGGCATTAAGGCCAGGTTTCACAGATACCAAATTAGATGTTCAGCTTGTCAGGGGGTCTTCGCAGTTGTACTATAGCGTACGAAGACACACTGGATGTGCAGCTGCAAAGGCACATTTGGTCTTATCTATGCTTCTCGGAATAAACTCGCCGGAAATGGAACCGATCTATTGTGCTGATGACATCGATAAGTTACCGAGCACTAATGTTGAACTGGAGACAATCACTTGGAGGCCAGATTATCTACCTTCCGATTTGGAATCACTAGATAGTGACTTTTTTGCATCTGTTTTAGGCAATCATGCGCGGCCAACTTAATTGCTGAGAACTTGAATGACACTGGCATCGTAAGGTATATTACCTCTTTTGCTTATCATCAGAGCAAAGTCTTGAGAATCATAAATGTTTGCATTGAAAGCTAAACGAATTTGTATTGCAATATTTATTCATCATTGTCATCAGTGATGCTGCCTGTAATTATTGATTTGTTTCTACGCCAAGTGATTTTATAAAATACCATCATTCCAAGCCATAGAAGGAAGATGAATCCTAAAGCACATGGCCATCCTACTGCCCATCTTGGAGCATCCTTGACCTGGTAAATCAATAGAGGGGTCCAAATGAATGTGGAATATCCAAAGCTCATCATCGATCCAATGACCAAAGCTCTGAACTCTCTATCATCTCGAAAAGACAAGTTTACCCAAGAATACAATAAAGGGGATAAACATCCTTCAAATCCAAAAGAATACCAAGCAACAAATTTTAAAGCATTTGGTACGTTCCACACAATCATAATGATATAGCCAAAAGCAGACACTGCTACACAGACCGTATACAATACCCAAGGTGGATATACAGTGGCCAAACTCGTGACAGACCATGATACGACCGCTGTGATTGCGTAGAGTCCCGATGGGTAGTTGTTTATTTGCGTCGTGTCATACACTACACCTTCTGGCTTACTACTGAGCCATAATGTCATGTAAGACGTAGGAATGCTCATTTGAATCATGCACACATATATTCCGACGCATAACCACCATTCATAGCGTTTAATTCCATTCACAAATGTTTTCCAAGTGATACTGACAGCATCTGCAGATATTTTCCGCAGCTTTGCAAGATGGATATCATTTTCAGACAGAATGAGCTTAGCGCGTGGGGAGTCTGGTAAGCCTGGAAATACCCAATAGCCTGCTAACCCCACTGGTAATGTGATTATCCCGTCAATCAAGAAACCCCATTGCCATCCAGCGTAACCATTCTTGCCATTCAGGTTGTGGTATGCAGCGGACTGCAAGACGCCTGAAAAAAGTGATCCCAAGGAGTTACCAGTGAACCACAATCCCGCCCTTTTAAACAGTTCTCTTTTAGAATACCAAGATCCTAGGATAAAATGTGTTGCTCCAAAAACTGGGGCCTCACAGATTCCTATAAGAAACCTGATGGCATACAGGTGATGTGGGTTCTTAGCTTTGATCTGCAGGATAGTAAGCACAGCCCATATAAGCTCTAAAGTAGGTAGCGTCCACCTGGAAAGCTTAGGGCGACTGACCAATAATATGAGAGGTATTTGCGCTATAACATATCCAATGTAGAACCAAGTGGTTAACCAATTCAGCTGGTTTCCCTGAAAATTCAAGTCTTCCTTCATACCAGTAACATAGGCATTTGTCACATTATTCTGATCAAGGTACTTGATAAAAAATGTGAGCATTGTCCAAGGAAGTATGGTGAAGTCCAATTTTCTAAGCAATCTCTTCTCTTCCTCGGAATAGCTATCAGGATACCAATTCACAATGTCATAGAGCACAAGCCAGGGTCGCTTCTGGATATACCTCCTCAACCTTTGGCCATTATTCGTCTCTGCACTATCAGCAACATCACTGACATTGACCTGCTCCTCTGACTTTAAGGAAGTTCCCATCCTTGATTTCTGTCCAAATCGAACTGAATATCGGGACAACCATTCTTTTATACGAATACGCCGTGCCGTCCAAGAGTGCAAAATGGAAAATGCGATCCCCAGGATTGACCAATTCACGTCGCATGTATCGTCATCACCGTCCGCTGCGGGAAATTCCCGGATTCAATCATTTATTTCCGATTACGTTCACTTTGGGACTACATGATTGTAATATGCTCGGAGATATGTCGCCAGAAAAGGCAATTATGCGATGTCGCAATTCTACCATGTCAGTGCATGAGCACATCTGACTTTAGAGGGCTACCGAATGAAGCCGTTGAATTACTTAAAAATGACCGTTCTCCAGCATGTGTATATTGCTAGTCTACTAAATAGCTGAAATCATTTACTTTTGCAATGTCTAGTTTGAATAAGTATTCTGATATTCCTGAAACTTCTGAAGACTTGGATTGGGCCGATCTGGTCACGATCGACCTCAGCAAATATGATCAAGTGGACAGTAGAAAGGAACTGGCTAGGGATCTAGATTTTGCTATCCAGAACCATGGATTTTTCTATTTGACCAACTATGGCCTCACTAAGGACGAAGTTGATGAGCAATTCTCAATTGGCCAACAAGTGTTCTCGTTGGATGAGGCAGAGAAGACGAAGTATCTTGCTGACCTCGACAATGGCGATTATAATAAGTTTCGGTTACGTGGAAGGAAAGTTGTCAGAAATGGTGTCTCTGATAATATAGAGACTTACAATTTGGCAAAATTCAATTCATATTTTGATGATCACCATAAGGTTCATCCTGCCGTTATCCAGGAGAACCTGTCGAACATTCAAGGCTTCGCTAAACACCTCCATGAGAATATAGTCCACAAACTTCTTGTCTTGTTTGCTATGATACTTGAGTTAGATGACGAGCAGTATTTTGTGAAATTGCATCGTTACGAAGATAAATCAGAGTGTCACCTGCGATACATGAAGTACTACAAACGGTCTTCTAAAGATAATGAAAAGTTGGACAACTTGTGGGTTCCGGGTCATACTGATCTGGGCACATTGACGCTTTTGTTTCGTCAGCCGGTTGCCGCACTTCAGATCCAGAATGCTGAAGGTGAATGGAAGTGGGTGAAACCACAACCAGACTCCATCACTGTGAACATTTGTGATGCTTTATCATTCCTCACTGGTGGGTACCTCAAATCTACAAAACACAGGGTTCATGCTCCTCCCTCAGACCAACAAGATTTTGATAGGATTGGTGTTCTGTATTTCGCTCGGCCGCTTAACAGTCTTCAGCTTGAGACCGTGGATTCGCCCAAACTGAAACGTCTTCAGTTGACCAAAAATTTTTTTGAAAAGGATGGTGACAGAGTTCCCACTGTTGGTGAATGGGTTGTAGCCCGCCAGAAAAATATTCACAGAAAGGATTTGGATATTCAGCAGCCGTCTCATGTAATTGCTGGCTATACGGTGTCTACGATCGCTTAGTATTTGTATTTAGATAGGAGTTTGGGGGTAATACAATTTCCTTATCATCAAATTTCAACATAAAAACTAGTACTTAGATCTGCCAACTCTGAAGCGAATGTAGTCAGCAGCTGAAATAGGCTCGTATTTCTTTGGCGAAGCCTCTGTTATCGTAGTTGGAGCAACTTCTACGATAGCTTCTGGAGAATAACCGAAGAAGAAAGGAGTAGAGTATCTCTCTTCACCAGATAAGTTAACAACTCTGTGAATTGTGGACCTAAAATAGTCATTAGTTTGACGTTGCAGAAGATCTCCGATGTTGACAACATATGTTCCCTCAATAGGTGGTGCACTAATAAATTCTCCGGATTTATTGAGAACTTGTAACCCTCCAACATTGTTTTGCTTCAGAATGGTAAATGCTTCAAAGTCAGTGTGGGCACCAATACCTGCCTGATCGGCAGATGGCTCTTGAGGAGGATAATGCAGCACTCTTAGATTGCTCTTGGGCTTTTCCACGATGTGATCCCAATAAGTTTCAGGAAGGTCTAGTGCCAATGCGAAGCTGCGGGTCAGCTTCTGGGCAAACTTAGTCAATTCACTGTGATAACTGAGAAGATCCTCCTTAAATCCCGGAAGGTTGGGAAATATGTTTTCTCTCTCTCCTCCTGGCAATGATTCTTCGGGATCATACTCGCCTTGGCAATTAAATGCTTCGTGGAGTTCGCCAGCTGCCCGTTTCTCTTTATTATATCTGAGAAGAGGGTGGTATCCCACAAATTGCCCTGGAACCTTATCCGTACACACTTCCATCTTCACGTACATGGGCTGACTAAAGAATTGCTTGGCCTGCTTCCAGGTAGCGTTAACGCATTTTTCGTCAATGCCATGATTAGTTACATAGAAAAAGCCTACTCGGTGGGCAACATCTTTTATCTCTTTGGCAACTTTCATCCTATCTTCGAAGTTTTCAGAGTATATTCCAGAAACATCAATTACAGGAATTTCGTCGAAATCGCCTTGAGACTCTCTTCGTCCCTCTTTTGGAGCACTCGCAGAATCACCGTTGGCATTCCACTTCGCTACATAAATTTCATCACCATTGTCCAGCTTGAACATGGATTCTTTCCTTTCCACGGCTACTTCAGACATATTTTGTTCTCTTACGTTGTGTGCTACTATTTTCTAATAGTTACTTATAATTGTCCTCCTGGGACGTAGTGGCCAACTGATCATGCGCCTGCTCTTCGCCGCTGCTTAATCTTATCTATGCACCGCGTCAGATAGGCGAGCTCATGCATGTCAACGGCAACTCATCTTTAAACGGCGCCCATTCAAAGCTTGTTCAAAAGAATATCGCGCAGCCAGCGGTAATTCCGAATTGTTAAACGATAGTGAAATACATATCGCTGTATGCTGATAGTAGCGTTTCGAATTCTGTGGAGGAACGTTTGCCGGATGGGGCTTGCGTATTGATCTTGTCATATATGACTGTATACAACAAGCGAGCGGTATAGAATCTGACTGCTACTTAATATATTATATTATCAGCAGATTCGAGAGAAACATGGCTCTAATTCTTATCATTCAGGACTATTTTTGCGCGGGTCTTCAGCTCGGCGGTTGAAAAGCTCACAAGAAGTTCATGCATCTGTGTGCCTATCAGGCCTAAAGCGTACTGATCTCAGTGGATGAGCATGCGTGATAAGCTTTGATAAGCTCATCAGTCCGCCGTCGTGTCCATAAAACGTCGACCATTCTCCGGATGACATTAAACACAAATCTTGAGAATAATGAGCAACATCCTCAAGAAACTCGAGGTCTCAGCCGATGCACACGCTGGGCTTTCGTCCAATAAATACATAAACTATGATATTGTGCCACTGCCACCCCATAGGCGCACTTGGGGCTACTATGGGTTTGCCGGTTTTTGGGCAACGCTGTCAATCAACACTGTTGGTTGGCAAACGGGATCCTCGCTCTTATCCCTCGGTCTTTCCGTATGGGAGGCTTTTATTTGTATTATCATTGCGAAAGTCATTATTGCCTTGGTAGCCATCTACGCTGGTTGGGTAGGTGGTGAATGGCATATTGGATTCACTGTTTCGTCAAGATCAATTTTTGGAATCCGAGGTATGTATCTCCCGCTGTTGCAACGAATCATGCTTTGCTTGGTATGGTTCGGAGTCCAAAGCTGGATTGGTGGTCTTTTTATGCAAGTTATCCTGTCTGCGATTATTCCTTCTTTTCACAATATGAAGAATACGCTTCCAGCATCGGCAAACATGACCACTCAGCAATTTGTGGGATTTTTAGTTTTCAATGTTTTCCAAGCTGTTCTGATCTACGTTCCCCCTGAGAAGACAAAGCTGGTTTTCCGATACATGAATATTCTTGCCAGTCTCACAATGGTAATTGTTACCATTTGGGCTCTTGGTACTGCCAAGGGAGCTGGACCCCTGCTCACTCAGAGTAGTACTTTGGCAACTTCTTCTGAGCGTGGATGGGCTATTATTCAAGGTATCACGACTGTTATTGGTAGTATTGCTGTATCATTAAGTAACAGTCCTGATTTCTCTCGATTTGCAAGAACACCTGGTGCCCAGGTTCCCGGTCAGATCATTTCTGCTGTTGGTCTTGGTACTTTAGTCTGTCTCATGGGTGTTCTGGCTACTGCTGCCTGCCAGAAAATCTACGGTGAGATATTGTGGAATCCAGCATTGATTTTCACGCATTGGATGGACATCAGTTATTCTCCAGGTCACCGTGCAGCTGCTGTATTCGCTTCTGGTGGATTTTTGGTGTCACAGATTGGTATTAATGTCGTTGATAATGCCTGGCCTGGAGGATTTGACTTGTCCGGTTTGTTGCCCAAATACATTAACATTCGCCGAGGAGCTTATATTGCTACTGCTCTGAGTATTGCAATTAATCCATGGCAACTCGAAAACAGTGCATCTACCTTCATCACTGTTCTGTCAGCCTACAGTGTCTTCCTCGGTCCACTTACAGGAACCATGGTCTGTGATTTCTGGGCTGTCAGGAAGCGAAAGTTGAAGTTGAGCGACATGTATCATGGAGGAAGTGATGGAATATACTATTTCTGGCATGGTGTCAATCTGAGAGCATTTGCCAGTTGGGTTATAGGATGGTCTTTCACCTTGCCTGGTTTCATTGGAACTATCAACAAGAATATTAAGGTCCCTCAAGGATGCATTGATCTCTACAACTTATCATATCTGATCGGTTTTGTGGTCTCATTTTTGGCACATTGGACAATTAACACCGTATTTCCTCCTAGAGGTTTATATGAAGTTGACCGTTATGATGTGTATAAGAGTTTCACTCCCGAAGCTGCTATAAAGCTTGGAATGGAGCCTCATCCAGACTTGGTCGTTGATGCTGCCAGCTCCGACTCCGTTGATGGTGAGCATATCATAGCTTCTACAAAGGCATAGATTATGTTCGTTTAGTTTTAAATACATTGCTTATTGTTTTCGCCTGTTTGTGAGCCTGTGTTCAAATGTCATTACTGGGGATTCTGAAGAGGTGCATTTAAGTGCGGCAAAACGTTATCCCGCTTCTTCTAAACTGATTGTTGTATGCTAGATGGCAGTAGAAAAGAAAACGCGGGCTTCTGCTTCTTGTATCAACTGCCGCCGTAGAAAGCGTAAGTGTGATGGCATTAAGCCTGAATGCGGTTATTGCACCAAGGCTGGTGTCGCATGCGCTTGGTCAGCCTCTATGAAGAGGGGTCCAAAGAAGGGTTACATCAGCGATCTTGAATCAAAAGCTGAGCTGCTGATCCCTGTTTTTAAAGTTCTATCGACTATGCTGGAGAGAATCCCTCAGACGCAATGGCCCTTGGTCGAGTTTTCAAGCTCTGATGAAGATATACTCAAAAGCGACATGGTGATTCCAGTCACCCGCTTCGAAAGCTATACAGACTTTTGTAAATGGTACTCTGATATTACTACGAAAATACGGCAGGAGAGCCTTAGGGACAGTGAAATTGATGCAAGTGCCTCATTGCTTACCATGTACGATAAGATCCAAGGCGCAGATTCTCGGAACGAGCCACACAGTTTTAGTAGACTAATTGCTACGAAGCTTCAAAGTAGGGATCACTCCTTACCAGCCCAGAGTCCGGAGAGTTTCAGTTATGACGGTTCTAGCCTAGATAAATACTTTTTTTAGACGAATTGTGATTATCGAAATTGGTAATTTGGTCCAAAACTTGTAGTGAAAAGGTTGAAAACGTCATCATAGGCAGTTGACGTATCCCATGGAAACGAAGCTAAATCATCACCATCAAATCCGAAGCCTACATTTTCAGCCGCTGATTCTTGGTCGTAAGTGTCGACCGAGTCTGCGGTGTTTAGCTGAGAATAGTCCGATTCTGATACGTGGGCAAGTTTGCGTTTTCTCTTCCCGGATCCATCGTTACTCACAGCTTCTCGAACTAGCTCGATCATTGCCATACATTTCTTTGCTCTCTCCCATAATCTTGACATATGTTCACATATTTCAATGCAGTCTTTGACATCGACTTGAAACTTCAAAAAAGAGTATTCTCCAATTTTGCAGGCGTACGCTAGTGTTAAACCGGACATCCAAACTATTGATAAATATCCGGGCCAAAACAGTCGTTGATCAGGATAGGCGATTATCTGCGTCTTCATTTCCGAAATTGCTCGTATTGAGCTATCGATACAGACCTGGATAGCGTATTCAAATTCAGGATCCGCCTGGGGCAATGATAATCTGGGCCGATTAAGCAAAATTAGTAAATGGCAATATAACACTGAGAAAAAGCAAGCATTTTCAAAAGGCAGGGTGGTAACAGGCTTTCCCACGAGCTCATTAGGCAAAGAGTTACGCCACTTCTCTATGTCTGCCTTCAGCATCAGAACAACTGACCGGTCGATGTTTCGCTTGTGCACGGACTTGTTGAACGTCTCGATTATTCGGCCATTTAGTTTTCCATACTGAGTAAACACATCACATATCTTCAAATTCAGGTCCGCATTCACAGCAGCAGCTTGCGGGCCTTCACTCGGTCTAGGAAGATCATGCCCATCTACATGGAATTCTTCTGTTAGAGGACAGACATCTATATCAGAGTCTTCCAGCCCAACAGGCAGTCCAAGAGTCTGACTGAGGTGTCTGTCAAGTATGTATGCAGACCAAAATACACGCTTTCTATCTTGACACTCTGTCACAGAGAATTGAGAGTATCTTTGTGGGCATCTGTGTAGTCCAGCTAAGTAGAGCTTGGATCTAACGACTCCTGAAACTTCGTAGGCAGTTCTAAATGACATTCGTGATAAAAGATAGACTTCAATTGAAATCAAAGCTCGTATCGAGTCTAAATCATGGCTAGCGCCCAAATTGCTCACATACCGTAGTGCATCTGATTCCGACGCGAAACAATAGCCACTGAGCAGAAAATCCACAATGTATAATTGACCAATACTCAGAACGCTCCTAAAAAGAATGTTTTGGGAATGTGAAAACTGTTGCCCTGCAGAGAGCTTACCGATCTGATCCAAAAAAGCCTTGCCATCAATAAATGGAAGCAAAGGGTGGAAGTATTTGAAGTACGGCATTGCTGCTTTGATAAATACATCTTCCTTTGCTTGGACCACTTCTGTCTTTGTAGATAAGTTATCCAAAGAGGTATTTGTTTGTCCAAATCCCGAGTTGTGGTAGAATATTGCTGGGCGTCCGTTGGATTCCTGCTCGTCACCAGCCAGAAGAGAATTATCGTCAAAAGGCCAGATAGAATGAGATTTAGATGCCAAAGCAGACATTACAGTATTAAGAAAGTGCACTCCACTGGCGCTACCAAGAAAGTCACTGGCTCCGTTGTTACTGATCATGACGCCTTTCTCGCGGGTCTGTAATTCCGCGCTTTGTGACGGAGCATCAGCAAATGAATCAACAGGAGTGACTACATCTTTCATACTGGACCACAAATCTCCTTTAGGAGAGTATCCATCTGGGTACCTTTAACTTGGTTAATGCAGTACTAATGGCAGATGGGAAAATGGCCAAAATGGCAACAACCCAATGCAGTAATTCTCCACTCACGCTGCATGAAGAGACGGATCCGAACAACGGTGGCAGTGGGCAATTGATAACAAAGCACTTAAATGTATTTAAAATAAAGTAAAAAAGAAAACTAACTCCAAGATACCATCATAACATTACTGATAACAGACTAAGCAGCTTCTTCAATGTGAGTGGTATCGTTACGCTTGGGTGCGAATTCAGCAGCATCTGCGTTCTCCTCGTCAACAGTCTTTGCATGGCCAACAGCAAGTGGAGACTGAAACAGATCCTCCATATCCTCAAGACTCAAGCCCTTGGTCTCCCTGATAAAGAACCACGTAAATACCACATTGAAGTAGTTGAAGATGGCAAACATCAAAAATAGCTTCCATTTTAGAGAGTTGATTCCTAGTGGAATCACTTTGCTGAACATGTAGTTAAATGCCCACTGGGTTGCAGAAGCAGCAGTGACACCATACTCTCTCAGTCTAGTAGGAAAAATCTCTGCAGCGTATGTCCAAGGCACTGGACCCCAGCTGCAACTGTAGGCAACAGCGTACAAGTAAATCATCACAATCATGGCGTAACTGGCCGGTGACACACTGGTTGAACCGGTAGTTGGCGGCAGCGTAGCGTAAATAATTCCAACCACAAGTAGGACGGATCCCATCATAGCACCTCCCCACATCAAAGACCATTTTCGTCCGATCCTTTCGATTCCGAACAATGCGTAAAGCAAAGAAGTCACTGACTTGACGACACCGTATACACCAGTGGCAAACAGTCCTGAAGATGATCCAGTGATTCCAACAAACTTGAAGAAGACAGGCGCGTAGTAGGTGAATGAAATAGTTCCGGACAGCTGTTGGCAGATCATAATTGCTACAGCAATAAACATTCTAATACGGTTTCCTGGCAAGAAAATCTCAGAGAACTTTCTATTAGCCGTAACAGCCATTTCAGTCTCCACTCCTGTGACAATCTCTTCAAACTCTTGTAATATTTCCTCCTCAGAAGTGTTTTGTTGTCTGACATATCGGAGGTTCTCCAAAGCCTGTTCTGTCTGACCCTTTTCTATGAGCCATCGAGGACTTTCCTTTAATGGGATCATACCCAGAGTAAGGGCCGTTCCAGGAATTAGCTGCAAAGCAACAGGGATACGCCACTGGTTTGTTCCCTTGACTCTCTGAGCACATGCATAATCAATCCAGTACGCGATCATGATGGAGAAGAACAACGCAAATCCAAAGATATTAAGCAAAACTCCTCTAATGTGCTTGGGAGACATTTCACTAATAAATGTTGGGGTAAGCATACTGGCTGCTCCAACTCCGAGACCACTAATGACACGACCAGTGTAGAACAAACCAATCTTGCCTTTGGCGCTGGTCTGTAGTACTGCTCCTATGTCAAAGAGGACTCCACAGCTTATAAGACTGAGACGACGACCCACCTTGTCAGTAATAAACGCCATAATAATCACTCCAAAAAAGCACCCAGCCTGTAGCGCTGATACGACGTTGCCCGAGATCGCGGCCACATTGTCGGGGGTGATGCCAAAGTCATCCTGAAAGGTCTGCAGCGTAGTAGCCCCTCCAATAAACCCAGTGTCGTAGCCAAACAAAAAGCCACCTAGACAGGCTGTAATAGTCAAAGAAATTATCCTCCAGTTAAACATGTTGCACAGTGATCTTTGCCATGTAATCGACCGTGGTTGCCTTCTTATATAATGATTGGTTTACCCCACCGATGATCTGCGTCGCGGGGTAATTGGTGGGACATCTGATTTTTCTGGGAAACAACGCTTAATTCAGTGATTTCCCGGTTAATCAGGTGCCATCATTCCTAGCATAGATAAATGGGGGTCTTTGTGAGACATTCACGCTCACTTTTGTCCGGAATTGTGGTGCACGGACTGCCACCGTTGACGGTAATACACGGTAATATGATGATGTGACTCTTGGCTGCCGCACTTCGTGGTTCCCCACACATTCACAAGCCGTACCCCGCATTGCTGATATGGCATGCTGGCGAGGCTAGTGTGTATATGGGCGGCAACTGACGGGCATTCAACTGCCGGGATCAGAATCAAGCCAAACTATATTGTCCCAGTTGTCGCCAGCACGATAAATGGGTTGGCTTTTTCGCAAATTCCCAACCGTTCAAAATCACATCGCAAATCATTTTATCCTGTCACAAAAGTGGGGGGTTGCAACCACACCGGAGCAAGGGGACGGGATGCCTTTTTGGGAAGGCGTGACATCTCTCACACAGTTTGAGCAATCATCCCGGATAAATAAACCAGTCTATTAATCCCGATCTCATCTTAACTAGACTGGATATATCCGGAGCGCTTTCTCTGAATAAGGGTAGGAGTTTGCAACACTCATAGTCGCATAGCGCATCACAGTACGGTTTGTAACGCTATATACCCCGAGAACAATGTGGCAGTAGTTTTACGCCGAATTTATTCTCCTGGGAAACAATAGCTTGTAATTGTCTGCTTGTCTTCTGGCCAAGCTGGATCCTTTTGGAAAAGGCACTGGTTAAATCATTTACAATTTTACTACGTACAGTATGTAACATTTAATGACTGTGTGCTAAGTTGGTGCCGTATATAAGATTTGGAGGTATAGACCAGCCAATTGCAGAAATAAATTATATAAACGAGAATACTCAAAGAGCGCGATTAATACAGGGCCCGCATCCAATACAAGCTGTGAAATCTTCACGGGTTAGTGAAACAACAATCTGAATGGCTACTATGACCTTCCCTGACAAATCAGCTAGTCCCAAGATGATGCAATCAGACCGGCCTAGACCCTATGAGAGACTACATCTATTTAGCAATTGCATCTGATCGGTCAGGTTGAGTTATTTTCTTATTCCGACTGTGTCCTGTTTGAGAAATCTGCTCTACTTGAGAAGGAAGATGGATACAGGCGTGTGCGTCTAGGTGCATGGTGCAGCATCGTTGATTAGCCACCAGGAACGACTGCGGCCCGAGTATTACCGATCTGCGGTTCTCGACATACAGCCAATGAAGAGGCCACTATTCACCACGTTCCATATCCATATATGTAATTATCTGATCATCTAATCGTAGTTGCTACTTTTGTCGAGGTAGTACTGAGAGTGCATATGCCAAGGCGTATGCTAAGCATGAGCTGACGCTTGATAACTGCATGCACACGAGAGCACTTGTGGTCTCTACTTGCTATAAACTTTTGGAAAAAGGTATTTCAGATGGCCAATTCAGCCTAGAGTCCCATATCGACTGCTAATTGAACTAGGGAACAATTTTACGAGCCAGAAATTTTAGTACATTTGGGAGCCAAAGCTTAATTACAGGTCTAGTAGTAGTATGTTTAAAAGGCTATTGGAATATACAGCCATTGAGTCTTGTCGGGTCATATTTCCGAAATAGTATCATCTGTGCGTATTATTGTTAAGTCGACAGCACGTTTCGTTTCTGTACCTCAAACTAATTTGTCAACGTCCAAAACCGATCGGCAGCTCGAAACCGTAAATGATTTACACGTGTTGATCTGCTCAATTAGCTTGAGTCCCATTACTATATAACTAGCAAAAATGCCCATCTGGGGGATAGTATCAGATAGAGTTCAATTGGGATGCTGGCTTCTTTGGTTTATGCAATCGCAGCAGTTTCTGCTGTCCAGGCACAGCTTGGTGGAATCCAAAAGACAAAGCAGTTTTCGCAAGATTTCTATGATGGTTACAATCTTTTAAAGCACATTGGTGGTAATGGACCATACTCGAATAGAAATTCTTTCGGAATTAGCCGAGACCCTCCCGCTCAGTGCACTGTGGACCAGGTTCATCTGTTGTCTCGTCACGGAGAGAGATATCCCGATGCTTCTACTGCAGTTGCAATGGTTGCAGCCTATGACAAGATCATATCTACCAATATCACTCAATTTAAAGGTTCATTGAGTTTTCTCAATGACTGGAAGCCATTCTTGAATGAGCCGGCATATTGGTCGTATGAAAGTTTCCAGGGGCCATACGCCGGCCTGCTGACTGGTTATGTTCGAGGTGTCGAGTATCGAGCTCGATATGGACACCTCTGGGATGGCGAGAGTTCCGTGCCGATTTTCACTTCTGGATGGGAACGAGTCATCGATACTGCCCGTCAGTTTGGGGAAGGTTTCTTCGGATATAATTACTCCTCTGTTGCCGAACTTAATATTATCCCAGAAGACGGCGGTCAGGGTGCCAATTCCCTGACTCCAACCTGTTTCACTCCAGGAAACGCCCCATCCTATGGCCCTGGAAATTTTTCTGAGTTCTCCAATGCTGCTGAGCGATTCAATAAGGAAAACCCCGGTTTGAACCTTAATGGAACCGACATCTACAATCTTATGTATATGGCTCCATTTGAGTTGAATAGCCGTCCTTCATCTCCTTGGGCTGATGCCTTCACCTATGATGAATGGGTTACCTTTGGTTATTTGCAGGATTTGGGGTACTATTATGGCTCTGGACCAGGCTTGAACACTACTGTGGCCATTGGTTCGGTGTATGCCAATGCAACCCGAAACTTGTTGAATGCTGGACCACAAGGCTCCGCACCTATGTATTTTTCTTTTGTTCATGACACCAACATTGTGCCAGTTGTCACCGCCCTTGGCCTGTTTTTGCCAGACCAGGACCTGCCTTTGAACCGTGTGCAGCATGACTCAGTATTCAAAAGCACAGATATTGTCCCCATGGGTGGCCATCTTGTCATTGAGAGATTAAACTGTAACGCTACAAACACCTATCCAGGTGGAGTGTTCGTTCGAATTGTTATGAACGAAGCTGTAGTGCCTTACGAAGACTGCCAAGACGGACCCGGCTACTCATGCTCGCTTGCCAATTTCAACTCAAAACTTGATAGTCGTCTGGTAGACTATCCTTCTGTATGCCAAGTTCCGGCACAATTTCCACAGAATTTGACCTTTTTCTGGGATTACAATAGCTCTACCACTTTGAACTACAGGACAGCTCCTTACACTTACCAGATGACATTGACCACTTGGGACGATCAGCCTGCTTCCTTTTAATCAATTCTTAGGAAGGCCAAAACTGCAGCAAACTTAAAACCTTCTAGTCTCTCTCTTATTTGAATTTTTATAGAGTTGTTTACTGAATGTACGAAATTGACGTTTATATGATACTGAGGCATGCAAACCCCACACTAAAGATTCATTTAATGCACATGCAACTAACTTTATTATGATCTGCACGTGATATATGTAAAAACCATCTAATCACGAATATCAAGATAATACTGCTGCAAGGCCGCAGTAGCCATTGGCATGGGGTGTCGTAATTCACCAGCCTTCTTTAAGCCAATTTCCAATTTGTTTCGAGCCGATGTAGCGATGTCGACATTAGCCAATGTAGCATTGTTCTCCAGCTGCGGCAGAGAGTATTCGAACATGGCAGTCCAGCCAGCTCCCTTCTTGATAATGTCACTGAGAAGCTCTGAGTCCATTCCAACTTTGGAAGCATACTGCAGGCACTCCTTAGCTGATGCCAAATTAAAGGCAGTCATAACATCAACAATGGTTTCAAGGGAGATTCCTGCTTTACCCACAACGGGAGCGTCAGAGTTACTAAGATTTCCAACTTGGTTCGCTCGATCCTTTCCAAGGAAGATTTTAACCAACCCAGAATCATCTTCTTTGCCAATACCTCGGTTTACTCCATCGATGTACAACTGCTCTGCCAAGTTGGCCAAGGGCAGAGGCAATGCTACAGACTTTGCATATCCTGTAACAATTCCAGCGTCTTTCAAAATAATAGTTACAGCAGAATGAACAGTACCCCAGTCGTTCTTGAGCATATGAGGCACTCGGTTTCCAAACATCCAACTGGCACCAGTTCCACCCATAACCGCGTCATAAACAGCAGTAGTGTTCAAACCTGCAGCAGCAGCAAGGGACATGATTTCTGAAGCCATGATGATATTAGTGACAGCCTGGTGTTGGTGACACATCTTTGCAATGGATCCCATACCTAGACCACCAGGGATTCGGTACAAAGGATCTGCCATGGTCGACAAAATGTCATTAGCAGCATCCAGATCCGAGTCCAAGCCTGAAGAAAAGATGGAAAGAGTTCCATTTGCAGCTCGAATAGTTCCTCCTGATACTGGACAGTCAAGGAGACGAACATCAGAACGGTTGGCAGCATCCAACTTCTGACGAACCGATTTAGGGTACTCGGGAGGAGTAGTAGAGCACAGGATCACGGTAGTTCCCTTGGGAAGGGCTGGAAGAGCTCCAGAGACCTCATCAAATAGCACACTATCAGTCTGGGCGCCATTGACAACCATTACAATCAAATAGTCGACTCCAGCAGCTGCCTCTCGAGGCGATGTCGCCGGCTTACCTCCTGCCTCGACTATTTTGTCGATAGAAGGCTTGTATACATCAAAACCAACAAGTTCATAACCAGATTTAATCAAATTACGAGCCATACCACCTCCCATGGCCCCAAGGCCACAGAAACCGACTTTGAGAAGCTTAGACACCATTTCAAGTTGGATTAGGTACCCCCAATATATGCCCCCAACCTCACGTTGGCGAGCCCCTCAATTTATATTCAGGGGGTGACGGCAAAAATTACCCCACGCCTGTCGCCCCACGTCACCCCCAGATTCGGTGTCACCGGTTAAATCGCATACTGCGACAACAATTAAACTATGGCAAGTCCGGTTTTCGGCCACAGTATGGCTAATTCGCCGATCACTTCTGTCATGACAGTTTAAATAAAAAAAAAAAAAGATTGATATATTGATTTTCCCTTATATTAAAATAAAATCCAAATTCTCAAGACCTCCAGTCTATTATTCCCTAGTCCATGGCTTTAAAATCAGCCGAGTGTATAAGATGCTCATCAATCTGCTCTGCAAATTGCTTATTCTTGGAATCCTTGACGACCTGATAAAGTGATGGTCGTTGCCCATCTCTATCAGTGAAAAGAAGATCAACTGCTTCCAACGGTCTTTGGCACGTTTCAGGATAGTAAAAGTACACAATGGGCACAGTCACAAAATTGAATACTGCAAAAACAATATATGATTTGTAGCCAATATTGGTAATCATAGGGGGTGTGATTTCCACTACAAGAAATGTAAACAGCCACTGAGAGACCACTGCAATAGCTCCACCACGAAGACGTAACTTTAGAGGGAGAAGCTCGCTAGGATAGACCCACATGTTTGACTGCCATCCTAGTGTGAAGAAGGTTTGGAATATGTATAGGACAACAATGGCAGCTATACCCAGCTTCTTAGTTCCAATACCCACGAAAATAGCAGAAAGTAGCATACAGACCCCCATACCTGTAGATCCGATCATAAAGAGTCTTCTTCTACCAACTCGATCCACAGCCCACCATGGTATCAAACTGCTAAAGAAGTAAAAAACTTGCAGCCCGCCTGATACAATCAGGGCCTCATGGCGACCAAGTCCGACAGACGTCTGAAATATATAGGGTCCCAGAGATGACATAACATTAACACCTGACATTTGTTGGAAAAGGTTGGCACTAAATCCAATGAGTACTCGCTGCCACCCACTAATACCGTTATCCTTGAAAACATCACTCCAAGATCCTTCTTCTTGAGACTCTACTTCAAGAGCATAGCGAATTTCGCGAAATTCCTTTTCAACTACTTCTGAAACCTCGGACTGCCCTCTTAGGGCTGCCAAGTTATGGCGTGCAGCGTCATACTCGCCTTTGTACACCAAATAACGAGGAGACTCAGGCAGCAGAGGGGTGTAGCACACAACAATAATACAGAAGACTATTTGAAGCGCACAAGGAAATCTCCATTGCACAGAGCCCTCATGCAAACTCATACCATAGTCTACCCAATTGGCAATGATCAAACCCAGAATTAGGTTTGACAACTGCATAGCCATCATTCGACCTCTAGATTTGGGGACGGCACACTCTGTAAGCCAGATTGGAATCACAGTCGTCATCATGCCGAGCCCGAAACCGGCCACGATACGACCGACCAAAAATTGCGCTAGTCCAAACGAACAGGTCTGCAAAACAGCTCCTAGGGAAACTATAACTGCGCCGACTATATTTATGGTTTTTCTGCCGTATCTATCCCCTAAAATGAATTGAAATACCGCCCCAAAAAGGCAACCAAGGTCATAAGAGGAAACTAAAAACCCCAATAGCGATGAATTAGGATTGCCAAACTCTTGTAAAAAGGGAGGAGATGTGGTGAGACCGCCCATAAAACCCAAATCATATCCAAACAACAAAAAGCCAATTGAAGAGCAGAAAGTGACCGCGTAGACCAGGTTCTGGCCCTTGAGGCCGATAAAACTAGGACTGTCCATATCAGAAACCGATGAACAGCAATAAGGCAATTTTAAACAGAAAATAAATGGCTATTGCCGTCAATATTTATGTGTGGGGAGCGATCAGCGGATCGGCGAAGTTCGATTCGTAAATGTTACAGTTGAGCAAGTTCGGCTTCTGTATGGTTCAAATGGTGCAGAACAGGCTCTCTTGACATTCAAAACATTTTATTGACGTGCTAATACCATCGCATGCTTTGAAATAGACATAGAGCTCTGTCTGAACGCTATTACAGTGTCAGCCTCGTATGATGTCAGTGCGCCGACCGCCGGATCTTTGGCTGTCAAGATATAGCGCCGTGGGGGCATCCGGGGTAGCGATGAAGTGAGGGGTAAGACACGCTCAGGTGTCTTGTCATCCCCCACAGCAGCCATACTTAACAGCCGACTACGCAGACTGACACAAAAAAAAAATAATACGACTTTTACTCCGGCATTATACATTCATTTCTCATGACATTCTAGCTTAAATAATAATGACCAACATCATCAGGCCTTTCTGAACTCGCTCAATACAGGGTAAATAGCCTCAAAGGCAGCGTAAATTTCTTCACGCTGTTTGGCACCTGTTAACACAATTTTTCCAGATACGAAAATCAGCAACACAATCTTGGGCTTAACCATACGGTAAATAAGACCAGGGAACAGTTCAGGTTCATACGAACTGAAAGTTCCGTGACTGAATGCCAAACCTTCTAATCGAATGGGGAACTTGACGTCACAACTTCCAACAATATTTTGGATCTTAAAGTCAGTGAACTTGGCATTAAAACCAAGCTTCTGAATGATTCGGGCGTACTTCCTTGAAGCCAACTTTGAATCGTCCTCACTTTTCGCACCAGTTACAACCATCTTTCCAGACGCAAAAATAAGCGCCGTGGTCTTTGGCTCTCGAATACGCATAATCACAGCAGCGAAACGCTTAGGGTTGTACTCAGCATTTCGAGCGTGCAAAGCAATAGTCTTGAGATCAAGACGACAATCAAGATTGACAGTGGCTACGATGTTTCTGAAGACGTTAGTTGCAATCTTAATACAAGACTGGGTTCACTTACTGCAAGGTAGGGACAATGCCCGACGCTGAATCTTCAGCAGCCATTTGTTCAGCCTTGACAGCATCACTTTTCATCGACTCTGCTGCCATAGGGAACGAGAGTGAAGTAGGCGAGACGAACTTCTTTGCCTCCGCGGCAGTAGTGGGAACTGCCAGAGTATCCATAATGCTATAGAGTTGTCTGTTTCGATGTTTCGATGTTTGTTTCGAAGTTTGTATTTTCAATCAGAGTAAACAAACTAATGTCACCCTATTAATTTATAATAAATAAAAAAAAATCAACTGCTTTTATCTTTTGAATCCACGTGACAACAATCAACTATCAGTGGGTTAGGATTTGGGGGACAGAGAATAAAAAGAAAAAAATTTAACCTTTCTAACTGGCCCAGCCCGACAGACCCAATCCGAGGGGGGTCCGACGTCCTTATATAGTTTTCATTTTCAGGGTACGGGACGTCCCAATCCAGCACTAGGCCGATGCATGCACCTCAAATAGGAAAAGGACAGCTTGTCGAAAGGAGTTTGTCAGGGTGAGTAGCAGAATAAAACGACATCAACGGGCCCTCACAAACATTTAAAAAATATCTCCATTATTATGAAAAGGGCTATTTTACAGCTGTGCATTTTGGTTTTTGAAAAAAGGTTCCGTGGGGGCAGGACTGCACTATCACAAAATTTTCTCGATAAAAACATACAAGTCGATTTTTGCGCCGATCCTGCTCATGGGTAGGGACATGCCAGATAATGCGTTCGATGACAAGAAGACTCGATAAAGAGCAGACCAACGATGTCGTTTGACATTATGATAAGGTTATTTTCAATGACACAAGGCCATGCTAAGAGTGCTGTGTTAATTTGTAGTAATTTACTTCTGTATTCATGACTCTGGAGAAAAGGCAAGTTAGGTGGCAAATTTGGCCTGCGCCAGTTAGTTGCTTTACCCCTAAGAAGGGTCGGCAACTAAGTTGTAATATCAATGATTCTTGACAAATCCTATTCTACTCAATTTCATAAGTTTAAGTCTCCATATATATCATAGTAGTTCTTATGAGTGGTGAAGTGAAAGTCTCACTTCCAGTTCCAGAGTGATTTTGCGTTTGTCATACCATGTTACTTACTATACAGTTGGCTTGGCCCAGTTTATACGTTAGATTGCGGGTTGTGCAAGATGATCTACAGCACAAGCCCAAACTTGAGTGTATTATTATGTATTTGGATGAACAGATAAGGCTCAAACAGACCCCGCACTAGAATGTATCCAATAATTCAAAGCATAAAGCCTGCTATGGCACAAGACATACCCCAGTAAACGCCCGGGATGCAATTAGTGTGACAAGCGACAATGCATACAGGTTAAGTACCGAACATCCACCATATCTGACAGCATGTACACCCAAAACATTAATTATCGATTGATTCTTACTAACTGCTGAATGCGAAGATAGGGGTTCCAGTGCTCGTCACTACGTCCGTGACTACATTGTATTGCAACCCTATCGTATTCATTCAGTGATAACTGCGGTACTCAAACTCTTAGGGTGCCAAGAGCATTTCTGTCTTTATTTCTGTTACATAAGAGCATCCAATGTCTGGGTCGGCGGTCCCGCAGCTGGTACACCAAAATCAAGGATAAAGCTGGGATGGATAATCCGTGTCCCCAACCCTACCCCCAACAGTAATTTTTACCCAGACGCACCTTAGCCAAGTTTGGCTTCTTAAATATACCAGTTAAGTTTTGGTAAATAGCATTTCTTTGGACATTGCTTTCAACTAAACACCGGAAGAGGGTTCTCTTGAGTCGCAATTGATCATAATGTCCGCTGTTGCTGCTTTTGCCGTGTCTCGCCGGGCCCTGAGCCGGGCCGTGCGACCTCAGTAAGTATCCACATTTGTTTGAGTTCAATAGTTGCTCTGGACGGTTCTACGTGGAATTAATCTTGCTGGATGTTCTCAGATAGATCCACCCAGTGTCCAGTGAGGGTTTACGGCAAATTTTTGTGTTCTCGTGTGTTCAATTTTGATCTCAATGCCAGTTCGGACTATCCGTAGATTGTACGGGAGGCCGCACAGTTAATCCGCCATGAACTTAGAAAACTGGCAGTTTATAGGATTTTGAACTTCCAAACGTGATTGTTTCTATTGTTGATTGTATAGATATTTGGCCATCGACTTTGATCCACTTTAATTTTGAATTCGGCGGGGATGCATCTGTTTTGTGGGGGCACCCTGGATATCGATCGATTCCATAAGAACTTCTCCCGACTTTTGACCAACATGCAAATGTCAGAAACTCAATTACTAACTCAGATTCCACCTGGCTCCTACTTTTGCTAGACTCTATGCATCCAAGTCATACCCATCGCACACGATCATCGACATGCCTGCGCTTTCTCCTACAATGACCCAGGGAAATGTCGGGTCCTGGCAGAAGGCTGTTGGTGACAAGCTGTCACCTGGTGAAGCTCTTGTGGAGATCGAGACCGACAAGGCCACTATGGATTTCGAATTCCAGGAGGAGGGGTTCCTGGCCAAGATTCTGCTCGACACCGGTGCTAAAGATGTCCCTGTTGGAAAGCCCATTGGAGTCTACGTTGAGGAAGAATCCGATGTTGCAGCCTTTGCTGACTTCAGCGTTGAGGATATTGCTGGTGGAGCTGCTCCTGCTCCTGCTGCTGAGGCTCCTAAGGAGGAGTCTTCCGAGCCTGCTGCTCCCGCTGCTACCGAAAAGCCCAAGACTGAAGCTCCTTCTTCTGAGCCAGTTGGCGACCGAATCATTGCTTCTCCTATTGCCAAGCTCATTGCCTTGGAGAAGGGAATCCCTCTGAAGGACGTCAAAGGATCTGGACCCAATGGCCGAATCATCAAGCGAGACGTTGAGAACTGGAAGCCTTCTGCTGCTCCTGCCGCCGCTGCTAGTGCTCCTGCCGCTGCTGCTGCGCCAGCTGGAGCTTCTTACGAAGACATTCCTCTTACTGCTATGCGAAAGACTATTGCTTCTCGACTCACTCAGTCGAAGCAGACCAACCCCGACTACATCGTTTCGTCTACAGTGTCTGTCAGCAAGCTGTTGAAGCTGCGAGCTTCCCTCAATGCTTCTTCAGATGGAAACTTCAAGATCTCCATTAACGATATCCTTATTAAGGCCATGTCTGTGGCTAGTAAGGCAGTTCCTCAGGCCAACTCTGCTTGGCTCGAGGCTGAGGGTGTTATCAGACAGTACAAGAATGTTGATGTTTCTGTTGCTGTTGCCACCCCCACTGGATTGATCACCCCAGTTGTTCGAAACGTCGATGCCAAGGGTCTTGTTGCCATCTCCACCGAGGCCAAGTCTCTTGGAAAGAAGGCCCGAGACGGAAAGCTTGCTCCTGAGGAGTACCAGGGTGGTACTATCACCATCTCTAACATGGGAATGAACCCTGCTGTTTCCATGTTTTCTGCTATCATCAACCCCCCACAGAGTGCCATTGTCGCTATCGGAACTGTCGAGCGACGGGCCATCGAGGACCCCGAGTCTGAGACTGGTATTGCCTTTGATGATGTTATGACCGTCACCGCTACCTTCGACCACAAGGTCGTCGACGGTGCTGTTGGTGCCGAATGGATCAAGGCTTTCAAGCGAGTCATCGAGAACCCTCTCGAGTTGCTTCTCTAAGTGCAAAAACATTGACCTTGGGCACAGTCAGTTGTAATAATATTGTCCCATAATAGATATTATTCGTAGGCTTCTTCCCTAGTACTGCTCATCAGGTGTTGCTTTTATTACCAGCAAGCAATTTCGCCTTACTCTTAGCATCCGTAACCAACCAAGCTTATCGATATCAACGCTGTTCAGCCGTACTGTTGATTATGGACACATTTCACTGATCTAGTCTTTAATCACTGATCTCATCATTAAAGCTCGACTATTTTATTTTATTGAGCTGTGAAACCATTTCTACTTTGTGTAGTCATAAATTTGAGCTTTGGCTTTAGCGCGATTAGTGAGACCCGCGCATTGACAATGGTACGAACCTCCTTCATGTAAACCAAATATGCTAACAGTAGGACATAGAGGCGGCAGAAGAAGTGGACGGAGTGAGATTCACGTACAATGTCTTTCCTTCGACATCCACAGATGCCTCTAAATCTGCAGTACCTTTGGCATCAATTCATAAGCCTCTACAATGGAGTCCGAATCTGAAAATCGCTGCTTACGAGCCAACGATTTGTAACAATGGCCAGTGTCACGCAGTTCTCAATCCTCACTGTGTATATGATGTGCACGGTAAGTTCTGGCAGTGTCGTCTTTGTGGAAATCGCAATCCAATTCCTATGAAGTACTCGAACTTGTCTGAACAGGGTCTCCCAGCAGAAGTTCACCCAGATAGCACTACTATGGAGTACATACTAAACAGGCCAGCCAACGTTCCTCCAATATTCATATTTATTGTCGATACATGCCAAGACGGAGATAATTTTCAAGGATTACGGGATGCTATTGTTACGTCTCTAAGTCTGCTTCCCAGGGATGCATTGATAGGACTAATTAGCTTTGGAACTATGGTGCATGTTCACGATATATCATCTTCCGACTTGTACAGAACTGTCGTATTTAATGGTAATAAGGAGTACAAGACCTCTTGGATACAGGAAGCTCTGGGATTTATGGCTGCCGACCTTCGTCCCAGACAATTCCATGGCTCGGGCAAGGACTCAGTACCGACCCCAGCGGCACTCCCTCCTGCCATTATGAGAACAGCTTCAAAGTATATACGGCCAGTGGAAGAATGTGAGTTCGAAATAACCAATGCTTTGGAAGAGCTTCAGCAGAATGCGTTTGCTACCTTGCCTGAACATCGCCAAAACAGATGCTCTGGCGCAGCGTTGACAGTAGCTGCTGGACTCTTGGAAGCAGCATTCCCTCATGCTCCCAGTCAAATAACTGTTTTTGCTGCTGGTCCATGTACTATAGGAGGAGGCATGATTGTAGGACCACTGCTTAAGGAGCCGCTACGCTCTCATAATGACATCGATAAGGAAGTTGCAAAGCATTATGTAAAATCGAAAAAATACTATGAAGCACTTGGAGACAGGTTTGCCAAGAATGGGACATCCGTGAATGTGTTTGCAGGATGTTACGATCAGATTGGTTTAGACGAAATGAGGCATGTGGCCACAAAGACAGGCGGCTGCACTGTGCTGACCGATTCTTTTACAACAACAATCTTCCGACAGAGTTTCATAAGGATGTTCAACCCCGATGCAGATGGATATATCCAGATGGGGTTCATTGGCAGTTATATGGTGAAAACGAGTCATCATTTAAAAGTTTCTGGGCTCCTGGGCCACGCTTATGGGATGAGTGTCAAGACACCTCATGTAGCTGAAACCGAAGTTGGTATTGGAGGGACAAGCACTTGGAAGTTGTGCGCAGTCCGACCTTCATCTTCATATGCTGTATTCTTTGACGTCACGGCGTCACAAGCTCCGACTGTTCTTGGTAATGAAGCGCCCCCAGTTGCAACGATTCAATATTCAACTCATTACTTTCACCCCTCTGGAACTTTTAGACTGAGAGTAACAACGGTCGCTCGTCCTCTGTTCTTGCCTATGAATGGGCTAAAACACATAGCAGATTCGTTTGATCAAGAAGCTGCTGCTGCGATTGTTGCTCGTCTGGCAATCTCCAAGTCAGAGAAGGGAATGCCCGTCAATGACGTGACTCGTTGGATAGATGCGTTGCTAATAAAACTATGTGTCAGGTTTGGCGATTTCGTAAAGGATCAACCAAGCTCTTTCCGGCTACCACCTCAATTCACATACTTTCCGCAGTTCATCTACCACCTGCGAAGAAGCCAATTCTTACAGGTTTTCAATAATTCGCCTGATGAGACTTCTTACTATAGGCATATTTTTGAGAGCGAGGACACTACTAATGCTTCCATTATGATCCAACCTACATTAACAGCGTTCGAAATAGACAAGGAGCCAGAACCGGTGTTACTAGATTCGCTGTCGGTTTCTGCTGACAGAATACTACTCTTAGACACTTTTTTCCATATCTTGATTTATCATGGAGAAACTATAAGTGCGTGGAGAAAAGCTGGATATCAGGACAACCCCGAATATGCCAGCTTTAAGGCTCTGTTGGATCAACCAAGGCAAGAGGCTGCCGAGCTGTTAGTAGACCGATTTCCCCTGCCAAGGTTTATCGACACAGAAGCACGAGGCAGCCAAGCGAGATTTTTATTCGCGCGACTGAACCCCTCGAAATCCATTGCGGACCAAAATCATTTTGATTCCGAGACAATTGTATTAACGGATGATGTCAGCCTCCAGGGATTTATGGAGTATCTCATCAAGCTGTGTGTATCCAGCAAAACTAAAATGTAATTGGATACAATGAAACTAGAAATAGAAATGCATTAAATATGTTCTAAGCTTTTGCCATAAAACCTAGACGAGTATTCCAGACCCATATCATCCTCATCGGCAGATCCCTTATCTAAAGATGCAGTTAGTTTCGTCTTGACTTTTAGGTGATCGTCGGCCCATTCTACTGATGGCCCACCTAGCTTGTCTAGAGTATCCCTCGTAGTCTGCCATGAGAATCTAACGATCTGACTCCACCCGAAAACAGGATCAGCGTTTTCCTTGAGCCAAGTCGAAGTTCTGGCATCTGAAGGATACCCACTTCCCCATGTGCCATTGCTTTCGTCCAGGCTAACAAGCGATGCATCTCTCGTGACTTTGGCACAGATTGAAGCAGCACTCACAATTGGATATAACGAATCAGCCTTTTTGGCCACAGTGAAATTAATCGTAGGAAACCGACTGGAAAGCTTCTGCTGATACTTTGCAGGTGGTCCCACTGTATCTATAAATGCCTCGACAACATTCACACCTTTGCTGAGCACCTGAGCAATGAGCTCCATTGTCGTATCATGAGCCTGCTCATTCAGATTATAAACACCTCTATTGGCTGGCTTCAGCATCCCACTTGATATGTCACGAGCGGTCATTATTGTCGTGGCCCATCCAATATTTTCCTTCAAAGAGCCGTCAACGCAGAGCGATTCCAACAACTTGGATCGAGCTTCATGGGTCAACACTTTGGAGTCATCAAATCCAATTTCTGCTAAATCTTTCTTGAAAGCCACGGGACAGTAGCTAACAGCATACACCATAGGGCCAAGAACAGGACCCCTGCCAGCTTCGTCTACGCCTAGAACACAAGGTTGGTTCAAATCACTGGCAATGTTTGATGGAATATCACTGTGAAAGATGTATGTGTCATGATGATCCAGCTCTTTTCCAGGTAGAGATGGAGGTATAAACTCGAGATTAACGACTGCCTCGTCAAAGACTTCGTCTATTTCCAATTCAACTTCTTCAGCTCCTGGTCCTACCACTGATCCTACCACTGATCCTACCACGTCCTGGGTCATGTTCGCAGTACTAATTAAACTACGCGATGACGCGTTTGTGGGGCTTTATGTACATATTGTCTGGTGTGAAAGCGAATCCAACACCAAGAGACAAATTAATATTCAAAAAAAAAAATTAATTAATCTATGTACAGTTACTCGTCACTGGTGACGAATAGTTCTAAGTGAACCGAAAGTTAAGACGTCACTTATTCTTTCTGAATCGGTGAGCAGCATACACAATCTGTCGATTCCCATTCCCCATCCTCCAGTAGGAGGTAGACCCCACTCCATTGCTGCAACGTAGTTCATGTCTGGCAGAGGAGTCTCTGCATCTTTCAATTCAACAGAATCTTTAAGCTGGCGCCTGAAATTCGCTTCTTGTACCTTGGGGCTATTTTCTTCCTCGTAGGCATTGGCATACTCATTGCCATTGATAAATAGTTCAAACCTTCGAGACACTAGACGGCTCACGCCATTAATTTCGTAACTAATACTCTTGGCAAGCGGTGCCATCACGCTAGGATGGTTCACAATAAACGTTGGAATGGTGCAAAGTGGCTCAATATACCGCGACGCTAGGCCATCCAATAGCTTTGGAGCTGTACGGCTACCTTCAAGTACAGGACGAGCAAGACCCACAACATCATAATATTTCAAGAGCGCTTCATGATCCGATAAGTCCTGAGGAAGCTGGTGTCCAGCATGAGCCTCGATAGTCGAAATGAAATCGAGCTGTTGCAACCGCTGTTGGAGCTGCTGACTCAACAGTTCAAGCTTGCTTGAATTAAGCTCCGGGAATTTCGATTTCACCAAATCTACAAGCTGTAAAAGCAAAGCTTCAGTCATTTCAATAAGCTCTTCTAATGTCGTGTAAGATTGGTAAAATTCGCAGGTGGTAAACTCAGGGTTATGAGTAGCATCGATACCTTCATTTCGAAAGCACTGACCGACTTCGTAAACTTTATCAAACCCGGAAATAACAAGCCTCTTAAGCCATAGTTCAGGTGCGATTCTCATGCTAAGTGCACTCTCTGTATCAGTCCCCTCCTTCGCCTCAGTCAGAGCTCGACTAATGGTTGTGAATGGCTCCGCAGTTGCTCCGCTAGCAGCTGAAGATAATATTGGAGTCTGCACCTCAATAAATCCTCTCGTATCAAAAAAATGCCGAACACCTGATACTACCGTTGATCTGGCTAATATCTTGTCTCTCGACTCTTTGTTGACAGTCAGATCAACTACTCTATTGTGCTGCCTA
Source organism: Sugiyamaella smithiae (assembly GCA_030579815.1). Classification (NCBI taxonomy): domain Eukaryota; kingdom Fungi; phylum Ascomycota; class Dipodascomycetes; order Dipodascales; family Trichomonascaceae; genus Sugiyamaella; species Sugiyamaella smithiae. The sequence goes on from JAKTRV010000002.1 coordinate 1,576,252, forward strand.
GTCGAATGATTGAGTTCTGTGGGCAAAGGATGTAAACAGGGCGCCAAAAGTTCTATCTTGCGGAAAGGCAGAATAGACAATTCACCTCTCTGAGTTCTCCATGGCTGCCCTACTATGCTGATGATGTCTCCCTTTCGAAGGTCTGTATGCTGATTGGTGAATTCTGTCTCGCTGACATCAAGATGTTTTCGATTCACCACAACTTGTAGATGAGTAAAATCCTGCTCTATATCGATGAATATCAGACTCTTTCCAGATCTTCTGATAGATGTGATACGCCCATTGACTTGGATCCTGTCGTTAATGGCCTGGTCTCTCGTAATGTGTTTCCACTGCTCCACGAATTCTGGTATTCGGACGGTTCGAGCACTGCTGGCGGATACATGTCGTAAATTGGGATAAAGCTCAACACCCTTTTGTGATATTCGGGCATTTCTATCGGCGAAATCAGCCCGAGTGTCTATTTCAGTGAGTTTTTTAACCCGAGAATAGCGACGGATCAAGATCGGTGCCCGTCCACAGATCTTTGGCGACAGCCCCCTCAACTAATGGTTAAAACAAAGTCCATATTACACCAAAGTCTCAGTGAGAAGATTAGTCTAAAATCACATTGTGCTTGGTACTTGAATTGTCCAGCTCAGTAGTTTTTGAGTTCATCATAATGACTTTCCAGTTTACTTACCATTCGTTATAAAGATGTGTGATGCGGCGAAGGTCTCTTCCTTCTGGCATGGAAAAACAGTAGACAGCTGCAAGATGAGAACAATATAAATAATACATGTCTGTATTACAGGATAACACACTGTATTTTAATAAATCACTATAGTGAAGTAGTATTAGGAAACATATTAACAGTATATACCAACTATGCACATATACTCGCTAAAGGTTGTAAGAATCGAGTCTGTCCTTGGCGCCTTTAATTTTCATGGCGACACGAGTGCTCAGTTCATAATCTTCATCCCAGTTTGATGCGAGTTCTAAATAATCTCTAGTAGCCCCTACATGTGACAGGCCATGCAGCTGCCATTCGAAAACTGCTCGCTCATATATGGCAGCAGGACCCACCCAGGGCTCTAGTAGATTCTTCTGGTAGTGAACCTTATGGGGGACACCATTTTTTGTAAGGCCCTTCTGGACGACTGGTGTCATTGCATGGGAAATAACATTCTCCTCAAATAGCTTGAAGGCCTCCTCCACTCTTCCCAGTGATCGCAGCGTGAGACTGGTTAGCAACGATCTCGTCACTCTGTCTTCGACTGCCTCTTCAAGAGGAGGTGCCACAGACGACCCATAAGGATCATTAGGGCCAGCAGAGTAACCCAAAGAAATCAGACTCTTTTCCAGCTGTTCTTTTGGCATCTTGTTGAAACCATTCCAAAAGTACATGACTTCATGAATTGGAGAGGTGGCAATTGCATCGACAATGTCCAGCTTCTTGGTGGCAGCTACAGACTTCCAGTGATTGATCTTTCGAACCACAAATAGATCAAAAGGCATAGCCTTGGCCATGAACTTGCGCTTGCCAACCATTGTAGGAGCCTTCTCAAGAAACTCTTGTACTGCCTTTTTGTGCTTGGCTGCTTGGGCAGGATCGGTAGTACGAGCCTCTCTATACAACTCTAAATGGCATGCCCCAGCAAGATACATGTAGAGTGCGTGAGACCAAGTACTCAATTCAACCAGCCTAACAAAGCTTTCCGCAGATCTTGCGTACTGGTGGAGTACAACAGTCATTATAGTTTTGTCAAACAGCATAAGTCCATCTACTTGTTTCATTTCAATTGGGCCAGTGCTGGTATCATCTAGAATTCGAACTGCCTCTTCAAGGTCTGTTTGAGCGGCCATCCGCCCAACTTGAAGCTGCCACAGAGCTCCTCGAGAGTAGTTACTTCGAGCCTTGTTTAGTCCAGCTATCAGGCGCTTTTTGACCCTTGCTAGCTCATCCTCTGTCAGAGCACCATTCGAGCCCTGTGCTGGCTGCTCAGACAGGGTATTTGCACTGCTGGAAGTGGAAGAGTCGTCTTTCTTAGTGGCAAGCTGAATATCGTTGAACTGTGTCGGCCCGTCAAAAAATTGCAATAGAGCCAATAAGGAAATGGCACCATGGATGTCCTGGATCTCGGTAGCTTTCCATAGCATCTTGATTCCATCGTCTCTATTGCCATGGAACCCAACCAACGACATCACCTTCCCAAGCGTAGGAGGTATGACAGACAAAACCAGTTGCAAAAGTCCCAGCATACAGTTAACACCAGAGACGATAAACTCGTCAACTGATTCAAACCCAGCAATAGAATCGTCGTATTCATCGGAACTTTGCAGACCCGCCTTCTCTTCTTCACTGGCAGAAAGCGTTACAGAAGAATTATTTGTCGGCTTCTTCAGTCGCAAATCTCGAGCCGCCTTATATTGCTTCACAGCCTCCGCTAAGCTGGGCGATGAAGCTGGTGACTCTGGAGCCAACTCCGAACGCAGGCTAGCCATCGACTTTGCAGATGACAAGCCTGCGAGCTCAAGTTTGGAAGTCATTTTGGAAAGGGTTCCTGTGCGATCGGCGCTGTTGATGTGACGATTCAACTCATCCAAAATCTGGTATGCCTTTCGTAACTTCAAAAATGCTTTGGCTGCGTCCAAAACGCTCTCCGATAGAAAGAGACAGATTGCAGACATTAGATTTGCTTCCGCATAGGTCAATGCATACTCCGTACCAGGCGCAAAAGAGCTGGTTTTATGACCAGACCTCTGAGCTCTTTGACGGTCCTTGTGGGACGAGTTTTCGGCTTCATGAAGAAGATCTATAGCATTCCGGATCATCTCTGGTTCGAATCCGAGAACAGCCTGAACGAAAGCGATAACTCCTCGGGCCACTTTAAAGTACGTACTTGATCCATTTTTGAGGACCTCCTGTCCTTTGCTCGGCCGGTCGTCCATCACAAGATCCATCGCCCGAAGGCCATGTTCCAAAGCAGTGGCATCGATAAGGGCCTGGATTTGTGCGCTTTCTGAGTCTTCGACCCCACCATCAACCGGCTTGCCGGTAGACTTAAGTCCCAACGCCCGAAGCATAGCCGTCCCCTTAATCAAATCCTAGCAAAATCAAACCAAAAATGAGCTATACGCTTCAAAGGTCTATGAACATATATCCGAGCTGAATGTACTATCTATATATCACCGTCGAGATGTTGTAGGGGAGGATCTGAACTTGCGGGCAATACAAATGCAGCCTTCAAGGACTAGTCTGGAATAAGAAGTTGCGTTGGCTTTATCAGGGTCCGGAGCTGCAGCCGTACAGCGATCGTCACTGGCAGGTCTCCTCAATCTTGCAGAAAAACAGGGGCTAATAATGTAGCGACAGAGGCCAGACAGTAACTATAAAACAATACACAAAAGGCGGTTCTAATCAGAGTGCCCTGAATCATTGAGGTTTTTTGTGGTGATAATTAGAACCCAGAATGCCGAGAAGAGTCCAACTTTACTCGTTTTCCTTCTATATAAGCTACTCAAAGGACAGCTAACAAAGCAAATCGGGAAAACAATTGACAATTGTAAAGACAAACTGGACGACTTTAACACCCAAATTGTCGTTTTTACAAAGGTCCTTGTAGCTGTGAAAGCTATTTATGAAGCACATGCGCCTTCGGTATACAGGTAAGGGTCAAAAAACATAATCCGCTGCACGATAATAGCTTTTTGCACAGTGACGGGCAAAAGAATTTCTATTTTCTATTATTGATTAATAGAAAGAATAATAGAAAGAATTTCTAGAAACATCCACGGCTGAAACTCTTTCTAGAATTCATATTTTCTAGAATTTTTAATATTCTATTAATGAAAATCTAGAATTGCCCATCGCTGTTTTTGCACAGTATATCGGAAGCTTAGAAAATCATAAAAGTCACGTAAATTCCACTATATAGTCATCGTTTAAAAGTATTCTGGATAAGTACCGGGCTTGAGGCCAAAGTAGCCATCCTTCGGAATCGGCAGAAGAGGCGCCTTTTGGTTGTAGCTCTGGAAATCGACTCCTGCCGTGGAAACAGTGTTTCCCCACCATTTGAGAGAGATGTCGCCTTTGAAGTCGAGCGCGAACGTCTGGATAATGCCGCTGACAGCGACACCAACGTCAAATCCTGCCTCAAGAAGATAGTTGTACTTCTGCCACCAGGCAGTGTAGTTGCGCTTGAGGTAGTACATGAACGCAAACGAAATGTAGAGGGCATTAGTGGCGTAGCTGAGGTTACTTCCTCCGGTCCAGTCCAGAGCACCGGCCCAGAAGATAGGCGGGTTGAAGCTCTTGAAGTGGCTCAGGAACGCAAATACTCGGGTGTCGAGAGTCTCAAAAGTAGCCTCTGAAAGTCTGCGTCGGCACGTTTCCTTGATAGTGGTAGCATACTTGTAGATGACGCCGAAAAAGATTCCAACGACTCCTCCAATCAGGAAGCACCAGGGCAGAACAGGGTACAGGGCAAACATGTTCTTCACACCGAAGAGACCGTACTCAAGAGCCAGTGAGAACGAGCTTACTGCGTTTCCACACACAAAGTGCTGAGGGTTGTCCCATTCACAGAGGGTCCCATTATCGAAGTTAGTCACCATCCAGTTGAGCATTCCGATGAAGATGAAACAGTTGATAAGCACTGCAATAGCCTGGCCTCTGAACACAGCACGGGGTGGGACCTTGGAGTAGTGAGCAAGCTTCTGGTCAGTGATATAGTTGTCTGCCTGTGAATCGAAACTCTGGCCATAGGCAGTGAGGACCAGGAGGGCCTCAGGGTTACCTGGAAACCAAAGGCCTGCAAAGACACGGAACAGAATGTTGAATCTCATGCTGACATTGGAAATAGACAGCAGGATGGCAGAGGGAACTAGTAGCACAGCACTGAAGCCGAGCACGAAGAACAGTGTCCACACCGGGGTATCGACTGGGTAGACCTCAAAGGCGATAATACCTAGAACCAGAGACGTGATGAGGATACCGAGGAACCACCAATCAGCGACCTCCTTGTACTTCGACATCATCTGCGAGTGAGCGTCTTTGTATACCGCGTAGTTAGATCGTCTGTCCTTGATGCTCTGGTACATACCGACGACGCCCCTCTTGATTTCAGACCAGTAGATAATACTGATAAAGAAGAAAGTCATAGTGTACCAAGCGTACCAGCCACCCTGTCCGAAGAGATTAGCTCCCGAGAAGTATGGAGGTGAGTAATTCTGGTACTTCTCCAAGTCGACTTTGCCATTGGTGAGCATTCGCGTAATATTGAAAATGGTTCCGTCGTTGGCAAACACCTCACTACTGTTGATAGGGGTGTAGGAACTCCAATAGGTATTTCTCCAGTACATGGCTATAATTATAAAGCCGGAAATAAAGCGCGCAATGTACTGCTGAAAGAAACTGAAGAAGGGGGTGACAAGAGAGGTGGTACCTGCTACATTCCAATCGAAAGTAGCCCATGGATTGTAGCCCATTCCTCCGTAGAACCCAGTGATCATGGCGAGGTTGAAGTTGTTAGGGCTGATCCAGGTCATCCAGTTGAAAGCGTGAAGAGCTTGGAACAGGAAGTTAGGGATCCAGAAGTAGACAAACATGAGACCGAAGCAGATCGCAAAGAACTTGAATCTGGTGATTGTCCAACCGTTAATGTTCTCCTTCTTTTCTCTCACCACTAGGGCACGGTTCAGCGCGAGAGTGGGCAAAGTACTGGGCCACATAGCCTGCACAGGGTAGATGACGAATCGTCGCAGGAGACCTGCGTAGCCAAAGCCAAAGAACTGAGTTGAAATTGCAACCAGGATCTCGTAGCCAAATACGACCCACGAGTACCCGAGGTACTGGGGCAGCTTCTGGATCAGGTAGTTGTAGTACACGGTACCGGGGCCGTTAGCGATGTTCACCATAATTGAGGCAAACATCTGCTCTTTGAAGGTCCAGGGACCGGGGTTCAGAGAATGGCGCACGCCAAAGACTGTGAACCCCCAGTCGGGAAGCACGCGAGCGAGAAACAGGCCCGAAGGCGCAATCAGAAGCTGCAAAACAGAGGCCGAGAGGGTGATAGCAGGCTGGCGGGGACTGAAAAAGGTATTCACCGCAGTCGCACCGGCCATCCAGAAAACACCCACGATATAAGCACGGATAGTCTCAACTGGCACGGCGGGGTCGTCAAAGGGCTCGGTGACAGCTCGCACCTCGGGGTAGGGAGAGTGGCAAGTGATAATGGCAGCTTGCGTACGCAGCTCAAGAGAATAGTCATCGGCGTCCATACCGGACTGCTTGGGCCCAAGGACCAAAATCTTGATTTTGGCCATGATAGGCGCCGGGAAGTTGGGATCCTCAGCATGCTCCTGGATAACGTCCAGGAGCAAATTAACAGCGTCTTCGTCAGAGAGCTCGCTGGCCTTCTGGGCAATGAACTCAGCGGCAGCATTTGTGCCGTCTTCCCTGGTCCCGTAGTAGGAATCGACAAGCTGCTGCAGATCCGTCGTGACGACAGTTTGCGCTTCTTTCGAAGGCACATTCGGGGTGATCTCGTCCTGAGAGTAAATCTCAATAGCACCACCCCTGACAACGCTCTTCTCAGTCACCTCGGCTTCGCTCATCTTTAGCACTTGATGCTGGAAATTGCCCTGCCCATGGCCCAAACAGCACCCATCTTATAGCCCATGGGCGGCATGCAACCGGGGAAAAACGTGCGGGGAAGGAGCGAAGGCTATTCGAACTTCAGAGTCAGCGGGGGTCCCGCGAAGATAAGGATTAGAGCCGGTATGGTTGGAGCATAGGGCGCCATATCGATCGATCAGCCCACAGGCCGGGAGGACGATCTTTGAAAATACGCAACCACAACGAGGCTAGAGGATAAGCTTTAGGCAGGTTACATGCATATTTATTTATCCGTTGTCCCTGTAATTAACCCGTAGATTTAGCCTGGCATCCAATAGGACTCAGTTTGGGGCCCCGATGCTCGGACTTCCAAGCCGGAGCATCAGAATGCCACCTGCACTGCGACTGTTGCCAAGGCAGATCAGACATTGCCAAAATCTCTGGGCCTTTTTGGCAGCTAGTTATCTGTCTCTGCGTATATAGGCCATCTCCTGTAATGCAGTTATCGCAATTGATTGTCGATGTTACTGAAGATAAAGCGGACTTATGTCCATTCAGACAGGGTTTCACCGCCGTGCTCGCGTTGTCAACGTAGCACTCATTCTGCAGCGATTTCGGGGGTCGCTGCTTCCCCGCACACGACCAGCTCCCTAATCAAGCATGAGTGATCGGCCTGCTACAATGCTACAATGAGTCAAATAATGTTGTTTCCCCGCATATGATCAAAGCCAAGACCTCCCTCCGCTGCACTGTGTTATCATTACACATTCAGTGCAGGAGCCCCAGAGGCGGGGGAGCGGGGGGCACCTCTGCTTGAGGGGAGAAACGTCGTGGACCCGGGATTATCACTTTCTTTCCAATTAACCAGACTGCTACCTTTCCACGTAACTAGATCCCGATTGCGCTCTATATTGTTTATAAGTCGCACATGCACGGCGGCCGTGCCCGCTGCGTGATTTGACGACGAAGGAGGGGGTTTTGTTTTCTTGGTCCTCCCTGACAACGTGTGTTCCTACACCTGATTACAACAAAAATGGCCTCAAATAGCAGCTCCAAATTGCAATTTAGATTATACGACCACAATATCAGATACGCCAATGTGAATCTCTGGAAAGACGAGCTGCCGTGGTCCAAGAGAAAGGTCGGTGTGGTCGCTAGTATCAATTTCCACACCGCCCAAGGCAGCGCTGTGGTCTGTCTCCAGGAGGTGCTTCACCAGCAGCTGCTGGACATTATGGAGGGGCTCGGCCCCGAGTGGGCCTATGTTGGAATTGGGAGAGAAGACGGCAAGGAAAAGGGCGAGTATGCACCTATTCTGTACAGAAAATCAGACTGGAAACTTGTCTCGTCCTCGTCCACGTGGCTGAGAGAACGCGACTCTGATACTCCTGGCCTCGGGTGGGATGCCGCCCAGGCTCGAATTCTCACTAATTGCGTATTTGCCCACCCTGTGACCGGGGCCAAGGTTAGCGTCTACAATACTCATTTCGATGACCAGGGTGCTCAGGCTCGAGCAGAGTCTGCTAGAATGATTGCAAAGATAATATCTGAGTCTGACCTGCCCTCAGCTCTCACCGGTGACCTCAACACCGAGAAGGACCATCCTGGATATGCAATTCTGGCAGAAACTCTGACTGATGCCGAGGGTGCGGTTGACAAGCTCCATCGGGTCGGCTATGATATGACGTACACCGGTTTCACGATCGGGGTATCTCCGCAGACCCTGATTGATTACGTCTGGCTCAACAGCAAGGTAGGGGCCCAAACTTTTGCAGTTCTGGAAAACACTTCCCGGGGTGAAGTCTTTAGCGACCACAGGGAGGTGATCGCGGATTTGTACATTAAGTAGAGGGGGGTTTTTGCGACGTTCGCGTCGATTTGTAGAAGAAAATAATAACTTTTGAGGGCCCTGGCAATGTGCCTTTTGTGTCTCTGAATTACTTCGGTGTTTCTCATGAGTGGGGGTCCGTAAGTGGAATAATGTACGTACAGATATAACAATCACCATCAGTAAAAACGGATTCTATGACAGCACCGCGCGTAAGACCAAGATCAGGGGGCTGCAATATCAGGGGCTCACTTTTTCTGCTTCGTGACAATGCAGGGAAGTGCGATAGAGGCCCTCAGCCCACTATCAGTAGTCACATACGACTAGCCGGTTGACTGAGAAGTCATTGCCAGGTTAATATAGCCCTGGTTCATATAAAGACTTCGACATCAGCGAAATCGAAGGTTGGACTCAAGGTCACCGGTAGCCGCGCCAACCCGTAAGCGATGATGCTCGGGATTTTCAGAGCTCATTTAAATTTCGACTCACCCTCCAGAATGGTCATTGCGAGATCGAAATCAAAGAAAACGTGAAAGTGACTTTGTAAAAAATAAACAGTTTAAGGCGCCTAGTAAAGTAGCCGCGCAGAGTAGCGTCCCAGTTGCAAGGTACGGAATAATCGGAGAAAACCCCAATGTTAGCTGACTCACAAAAACATGAGCCGAGATCCAGTCGAATGCGGGCGCAATAGAGGTGCTTAAACCTGTCGCTCATGGAGAAGGACATCCGCAGGGACGGCTAGCAGGTTCCGAGTAGCGACACGTACCCTCACTCGCTTTTCTGGGTACATTTTTGAATTTCATGAATTTCTGGCAGCTTTCGAAACCGATCAAGGTCATCATAGATTCGAGATCGCCTTTAGTCACAAATTAGTTGGTCCAAGCTGGGGAGCTCCCAAACACCGCACACTGTTAAATTTTGGCGGGGCACTCAGTGGGATCCTCAATGTCCCTGCAGGCCTAAACAGCGTTACCTTCACGGATGCATGGCAAAGCGTGACCGACCCTAACTCTAAAACGAAGGGTACGGCAGCAGAGTGGTATCTCTCACCCGGGGGTGTTCTACCGAAACCGCACCAACCTGGCCTGCTTTGAGTGTGTGGCGATCTATAACTTGCGTGATCAACTACTGTGTCTGTGAATCATTATCAGAGACACTAATGTTTATCCCTGTCAGAAATATTTGGAGCCAGTCAGTTGATCCGTGACACGTAGCAGCGTCTGTCCTCGCAGACAGCAAGAAAGGTGTGTATGAGAAAGCATAGCATAGCTCTTGCTGATTAAAGGTATGATTACATGGAGGCTGCTGATGCTTGCATCCATGTAGGGTTGAGGGGAATTGGTCCCAACGAAGCCCGCGTAGCGTAATGGTTAACGCGTCAGACTTCTATAGTTTCTTTGGGTTGCAATCTGAAGATTGCGGGTTCGACTCCCGCCGTGGGTGCTTTCATTTTTTTTTTTTGTAAAATTTGTACTCCAAATGAGCTGGAAAATATATCCAGTAGAAAGAAAAAAAATAAATTAAACTATATTTGTTCATATCTGTATTTGTTTCATTAAACTTTATAGTATAGCAGAATGGCTATTACAGTAACTAGAGCAGCGGTGACAAACTTTCGCGCGAAGGTAGTGGCTGCCTCCTCTATACTACCCTCGCTCTGGCAAAAAAAGGTTGCGGAGAAGCCAGGCTAGTGGTCAATCCTCCTAAAGGCTTTAGTCTAGTTGGTGTCGTTATACTAGCAGCACTTGACGGCGTCGATGGTTCAGAGGCCTCTGGGGTCTCCGAAACATCCGGATAGTCTAAAGTTGCGCTGTTGGCGAGGATCTGAGCTTGTTCTACACTCTCAGCCCATCTGGATAAATAATATTTGGAACTTCGCTTTGAGCTTGTCGGTTCAGTTCTTTTTATGGGTTCAGCAGTACTGGCACCCTCAAGTGGAACCGACTGCGGTGACAAGCTTATAACATTCTCAGGGGTGTTCTCCTTGAAAACACGATCAAACATTCGAGGGGGAGCTCTTTGAGAGACTTTAGCAGATTCAGGTTCGAATTTGCTGAGTTGCTTTTTCAAAAGCCCATTTTCAACCATGAGACGTTCACACTGTCGACGGGCTGAATTATAGCGTGTTGTGAGATACTGAGCTTCAGTCCATTGATGCTTCTGGTTTAAGCGGGCAAGGGACAGCTCGTCTCGCAGTCGAACTAGTTCAGGTTCTTTTGAACTATTTGGCTCAGTCTCTTGTATGCCCTTATCTCCATCTCTGGCATTGCGAACTTGGGTGGTTGCTGAAGACATTTCAGCTTCTAATAATTTAATATAATCGTTGCTTTCGTTAACTTGTTGGCGAAGAGACGTTAAAAGCCGGTCTTTTTCCGACAGAGCCACTATCATGTCTTCGTTGTCCTTGCGCAATTCTGATATCGAGTCTTGGAGGGAAGTCACTGTTAGCTCGTAATCAGCTAAAACAGTTTGAACAGCTTCATCAAACGCTGATACTCTTGCCAATCTTTGCTGGGGCGTATCAAAAGACGCTGACGACGAAATATCAACACCAGAGGTCTCTGGGCTCGCATTTGTTGAAACAGGAGTACTGCTGCCGAGGATAGTGCGATTCTCCCTAGAATCAGTCGCAACAACACCACTATACGGCCTTTCCCGATTTCCAAGCATCGGCGACAACCTTGATTCAGTGTGGAATATAGAAGGGCTAGCAGCTGACTGAGAACGAGGAGACGACGGTATATCAGTCACAGTCTTCCAAAATTGAAGCTCCTTTTGAAGCTGTGCTATGGTGACCAACAGATCTTCTGTGGTGGCGGCTCTCTGGATCTCTGGCGTTTGTTGTATGGACCTTGCCCTTTGAGCATAAGTCAAAGTGTTCAAAGTCTCCGACAAATATAAGTTATCTGTCGTGATGCATGCTATTAAGAATGTTATTGCCTGGCCACCGAGTGAGTCTTGCAATACTCTGGTCAGCTTAGAGTCCCTATAAGACACATGGGAGCCTGAGCGCAAAGACAACTGCGATATGACTTTACCAAGACTTGTCAAACCACTGTTGATTGAAATTCCCTCTTTCACTTGACCCTCCGATGTAGCATTAGAGTTTCGTAACCGCTCACTGCCCGCCAGATCAACCAAGTTCATTTTGCTGGTTAGAGTCGTTACAATACCAGTATCAGGATTCACCTGTTTCTGAGTCAAATGGATCGTAAAAATAGCATGAGATCGTGAGGACTGGGCGTTGATGGCGGTAGAGTTCGTATGCCTTATCATTGATCCTTGTCGCAGAACCTTCAAAAGCCCCTCCACACTGTTGACAACAACCTGACGTAAACCTTTTACAACTATATTGCCCTTAACGTCATCTCTGATCGAAAGCCCAAGTTGAGAAGACTGCGGCCGTGCTGCTGATATGGAATGTGGGTTAGTTTGCCTTAGGTTGAGCAAATCGCGTAACTGCTCGTTATAGATCTCGAGATATGACACAGTGACCACCCATGGGGAATCAGGATCACCACCTGGGCCAATATCGGATTCGAGTCTCGAAAACAAATCATGAGCTGCCCGCGTGATGATGCCAGATGATTCAGATGTCATGGACGATTCCTCAGCAGTCCCCATCGTATAACTCTTTCCAGATCCAGATTGGCCATACGCCATTACCGATACATTAAAACCCTTTATAAGCGAAGGGACACATCCGCAGATGTGGTTATAAATACCCTGCTGCGACGTATCGTCTGGGAAAACCGAATCAAAAATAAATCGCTTCTTGGTACCAGTACTCGAATTAACTACCAAGCTGTTTGAGCTGACCGATTCAACAACCTTAGGTTTAAGCCCACTGGGAATATCTTGGCCAATATTCAAGCTTGGCCTGATTCTCACAGACACGTCTACAGAATGTAGCGCCTCTGGAGGAACTGGGGATGGCGGATACACCACTGAGTCTGTGCTGCTCTGTCTCACATGTCGCATCCTGGGACTCCCCATACGAGGTGAGCTTGCTGACGACCTGTCAACTCGGATAGGCGCCAGGCCAGGAATAGCATCAGGCATGGTGAGAGGAAGAAGCTTCCACAGGCCAACAAAATATTATTTGGTTGGGAGGATCGTCAGGGGGTTGATATTATGAAACGTGTAAAAGTACAGCCGTGCGTGTGGACACTGAGCTAGACAAAACTCTACCTGATACTAAACAAATGGTATTTACAAAACAGGTTGAATACATGATTTAACCAGTCATTGTTGTATTCAAGATGTGACTGGTGGCTGTGTTGAACTACAGGTCGTTTTCACCGTGGCCCTGCTCCTCATCTTGCTGGATGGCCCGGATGCATGCAGCCTAATTAAACTCTGCGTTTGGCACGCGACTTGTGCCGATTGTTACCAACTGCAGGCAACTGGAAAATTGAAAGCAGAACGCACCATGGTAGTGAAATGGCGAAACAAATTCAAATACACCATCAATCAGAGGACCATATGTCCATTGTGGCTCGGACCTGTGGGTCTCGCGATGCTGAGAACTCAGCTCACCTCGATACTGCAACAGGTATGTCTAACAGTCACCATATGGCGCAATCATCCAATTGTCTTTGATAAATAAACTACTCAGCAGACAGTCTTCTGAGAGCTGAACACTGGTCGGTTCCAAGTTACACTTCAACGTCTCGGATTTATTGTCTCGACATTCTTAACATCAGAGCACACCTCAGCCGTACATTGGTAACGAGAACAGCCTCACCTTGGTCCACACTACTTGTACTTCATCCACGACTCCTCGAATTCCATCTGCGTGCAGAACAATTGTGGAATTCAACCAGAATGAGCCAATCAGTAGACGAAGTAGTGGACAAATTTGCTGATGCAGATCTGGTCCCCCAGGTGTTTTTGGACACGCAGCTGCCAAAGTATCGTAACAGCGAGAACCTTGCAGAACTTCAATCTTCCACCTCGAAACTGCTGTCTGAATTGGACAGCCACTCACAGGACGTAACATATCGACTGGAAACGGCTCTTTCTGATTTGCAAAGAGCTAAAAATCGGCTCAATTATGAGATGGAGCTTTTGAAAGGAGACGTAGCTGGGTTGGCGACGACAACCCAAGAAGCTCGGCCAGAGATTCAGGCTGCCACAGAACCCACAATGTCTCCAGTGATAATTAAACTACAGAAGCTTGGAAAGGTGAAGGAGAGGATGAACAGCGTCCAGAAAGTTCTGAGCGATGCAAAGAAGTTTGATGAGGATAAGGTGACTGCAGAGATGGTCAGACTACTGGAGATTAACGACAAGGATGGTGCTCTGAGATTGATAGCAAACACCGAATCTCTGTGCAATGTATGGAAGGGTACTAGCATATATGGACAGCGGACGAAGTTCATAGCTGGGTTGCGAAAGCGCTATGAAGCTTTGGCGGTACCAACATCTACCGATAACGACAGACCTACAAATATGGAGCAAGAAAAGTCATCTTCAATAAATAGTACAAACACGACAACATCCGACGGATATTACAGCATAATAGGCCAGTTCCAGAAAAAGATGTTTTAGGACGAATCTGTGTGAGCAGCCAATATGACCTGACGCTGTTCGCTGTCGAAGATGTTTTTGCCCTGTTTCAAGGCATCTATCAGTAAGAAAAGCGACTTATCGTTGAAGTCGCTACTTTGCCGAAGACTGTTTATGTCTTCGCCAAACTCCGAAGTCATCATCTGCATAAAGTAGTCGTCAAAATTACTGTCTTTTCCAAGCTCCAGTTCAGGAGGAACGATTGGTTTCTTGACATCCTCAACAAGCTCGCCTTCGTCGTTGGCTATTTCAAAATCTATATCTGACGGAGCCACTACCTGCTCCGATGCATCAACATCGGAGTCATTCTGTTGTGACTGCACTGATTCATTATCTGATGAATCTGATGAGTCTGACGAAAAGTCTGCGGTTAGTCTCGATAGGATCCCCTCCACCTTTCTTACCCTCTGTCCTGGCCTTCTTTCTACGCTTGCGCTTCTTTCGTCCCTCGTCTCCCACGTTTCTAGGAGCCATGCTGAGGACTTGTAAATAAAATAGATTTCACTTAAAAAGAACTGGCGTGGGCAACAATATATTTTCTGGATGCTGGACCCAAACCTCTGCTTTCCATTCAATGATGTGGGTTTGGGTAGCGTTCCCTAACCGGCGATGTCATATGGAAATAGCCGAATCGCGCCCTTTAAGAGTTTGGACCTTTGTACGACGCGTCTTTACTTGTAGATTATGACTTATAGTAAAGAAATCAGTGATCTGGTTGCTAGTGGGCAAAAGGCATATGCTTTGAAGTCCTACGAGGAAGCGGTGGATAGTTTTGGAAATGCCTGCAGTACTTATTCCTCCGAAAATGATGGCAAGGAAGATCCATCTTTACTCTATTTCTATGGCAGGGCTTTGTTCCGAGTGGCGGTTGTTCAGTCTGATGTTTTGGGAGAGAAGACAGCTGTAGAGAGATCGGAGACTGAGCTGGAAGATGATGGCAAGTCCAAGGGACTGTTTCAGTTTTCCGGTGAAGCTGAAGAAGAGCCTGGCGAAGAGGCCAAGGATGATGTTGATGGCAGCAATGGAGAAGAAGAGCAGAATAATGATAATGATGATGGACAAGACGAAGAGGGAGAAGGGGAAGATGAGGAAAAGGAAGAAGAGGAACAGACTGATTTTGAAGTGGCATGGGAAATTCTCGAACTGGCGAGAAATCTGTTTTCAGCTCAAATCGAGGAATTGGACAGTGAAAAGGACAAGGAGCCTATCAATGACATAAAAACGAAGCTTGCTGATACATATGATTTACTGGGGGAGATTTCTCTGGAATCTGAAAACTTTGCGCAGGCCGTACCCGACTTAGAAAGCTCGTTAAAGCTTCGTAAAGAACTGTATGACAACAATTCGTCGCTGATTGCAGAAGCCCATTACAAGTTGTCTCTTGCTTATGAGTTTGATGTGGAGGACCCTGAATCCAAGTCTAAAGCTATTGGCCATATGGAGTCAGCTCTAGAGAGCGTCAAAGAGCGGCTCCAGAGCACTGGCGAGAAAGATAACGAACTAGTCAATGAGCTCACTGTCCGACTCAAGGATCTCCAAAATAGTGACAAGAAAGTAGAAGCTGCCAAAACGGATGTCATCAATGGAATTCTCGGAGAGCCTTCAAGCGCAGCAGGACCGATACTGCGCAACGAGATCATGGCGGCTTTAAATCAAGCCACAAACATCAGCTCATTAGTACGAAAAAGACCAACCGATTCCGACAGAGACGCTAAAAAGGTGAAGAAAAGTAGCTGAGTTGCTACAGCCATCACACGTGTATTCAAGTATTTATGTCCCTATTAATTTATAATTTTAATGGAGTTAAAACACTATTATCTTGTTTGGGTATTGTGTCTGCAGATCACATTGCGGTGCATATTAACTTCACCGCTGCTTCTCTAAACCACCTGTTTGTCATAACTGATAAGGATGATACAAACTTGCAATAGATGCAAAAGGAGGCGGATCCGGGTAAGTAACTTTCTGGACAATATGTGATGTTTCCCCGGATTATGGCACTGTCAAGGCTTTTATTTGGTTGCGAATCAGTATAGATGTTAACAGTAGTGTGATGCTCAGATGCCGGCATGTGCTTCTTGTGTCTCAAGCGGAAGCGTTTGCGAGTCATATGATGCTGCACTTCAGCAGGTGATTCCTCGCTCGTAAGTAGACTGAAGCGCTCGAATTGGTTTTTCTAACTCTTAGTTACATAAAGAAGTTAGACGATAGAATCAAGGAAGTTAAAAAGCAAATAGCATTATACAACTCGGGGGCTGGAATACCTCCCAGTGGGAGTCAAGAATATGAAATAATGTCGACCACTGTGGACATGAAAAATGGACTTTTTTTATCCACAGATGCCAGCTCTGATGAGAATGGCTCGGCTAGGAAATACTTGGGTCCTGGCACTGCTCCCATGATGGCTGAATGGGCTCGGAAGACCCTTAGCATCGATATAGATCTTCCTGATACGTCAGTTGATTACAGCCAGATATCATTGGGACCAATGAGGTTGGATAGGAATTTATTGACACCCTCCTTGACACGACAGCTGACAGAGCATTATCTGACAAGAATACATCCTGTGTATCCAATCTTACAGGAGAGCCATTTCAGACTGGACATCAAGGTCGTCAATCAGCCCTCCAGAGATAAACTATTTACGCTGCTGGCGTTGTCCGTTGCTTCGGCGGACTTAATGAGGTCAATCAAAGAGCTTTACCCAGTTACCGCCATGCTCCAGCAATGGGCAGGCGATTACCTGGGACCAGTGCTGTCTGAAGACTCTGGAGACTCTCTAATTGTGCTATTATATTTCGCATTATTTGAGCTTTTTGAGCCCAGTAGGCGAAATATATGGAGGACCCTGGGAACAGCCTGTCGATTATCTATTAAATTCGGTTGGCATCGAGACGATATCGAAAGTAAGGCAACAGGAATAATAAGCGAACGAATCGACAAACAGAAAATGTTTTTGACTCTGTACAAAATGGAATCGCAAGTAGCACTGACATTGGGTCGTCCAACTATGCTTCCAAGGTCCGCAGTGAGATTTGCAGGCGAGAGCGCGGAAGATGCTGAGGTTCAGATAATTAACAAGCAGTTAGAGCTATTTTCATTACTATATGAGTTTGTCAGTGATGGATCGACCGACAATTGTCCACTCCATCCGCAGCTTAGGAGCTTTGTGTTAGCTCTAGACAGTCATCCGTCCAACGACCGGTTATGGCTGATGCTGCCGACTCTGGTAACACATGAGTGCCGGCACTGTGCTGGAATAACATCTACATGGATACCATTAATAGCTATTTCGGCCATTAGATTTATTTCAGCCACATATGAGTCCAACCAACACAGCAAAATAGGGTCAATTTGGGTAATGGCTCCTCAAGTATTCAATGCGGGTGTGATTCTCACAACTTTGTCCAAAAAGTTTCGTTCTCGGTTGGATACCTTTATTTCAAGTGCCGCGCAGTCAGCTTCTTTTCTGCTCACCTGGAAAGCTGTCGACATGGCCCAATTTCAAGCCATCAACATATTAACCGATTTTGGTAGGTTATGGGCTCCAGGATCCATCTATAAAGCATACTTAGAAGACATGATTGTGAAAAGTGGTCAATGAATCACAGTCATAAAATTTATTTATTTATTTCCCTATCTCTAATCGAAGCCCAGCTCGTAAACGGTAGGCTTCTTACTGGGCATACCAAAGCTGATAGTTCCAGTAAGTTTTGCAACATTCATGATAATTGTGCACAGAGTCTCCATGGCCTCAACTCCAACAGCATCAGAGGGATGATCTCGAGAAATCGAATATGGGTAGCCATCTTCGTCGGATAGTCTTTCTCGGAAGCTTTCGATAGTTGCGGGAGCATCCTTGGAGATTGCTACGATTCTATCCAATCTTGAGAATGAATTTGGAGATGGATGGTCGACAAGCACCTTATCGGGGTGGTATAAATGGTTTGTGTGGGCCACAAAGTTGTTGACAGGCTCAATTACCTTGCATCCAATAGGAGACGTCTCTGAGGTAAAGAAACGACCACTTTTATCTGCAACCATGAAGTTAACAGTACTAGCCACTCCATACTTTTCGAAAGATTCGAGTGCAGCACTTGCAGACGAGCACTCGAGTCCTTTACGCATTGCGATATGCACAGGATATTTCATAGCACTTTTGCCACATTTAATGGCATTCATACAAATGCCAACACCATCCTCATTCATTCCAAACTTTCCAACAATACCAGCCTCTCCCAGCATGATAATACGAGGCTTGGTGCCAACCTTGATATCCATAAACACCACGGTTTCTCCCTGGGGCCCAATCCAGTCCCAATTCTGAGCTACAAGCATGTCACCGGATTCAGGATCTCGCTGAGATAAACTTGTGCATCCATCAGAGTAGTTCGTAAGGACGATTTCAGATCGCACGTTTAAAGTGATGATATCTATAAGTTCAACTCCAGAACCAGCAGAGATTCCCTTCATCTCCTCGTATAGATCAGCACATTCAGTCTGCAGCAAAGGGATAAATTTCTCTGCTCGCTTCCTGGCTTCTGCCCAATCAATCTTGGCCGTCTGCTGGTATAATGTGTCATAGTTCTTAATAGCCTTTGGGATCAAATCCTTGGCCAACTTTCCATGCTCCAATCCAACCTCGTAGTTGGTACCGACGACCTTAACAAACGGAATGGCAGTATTCTTGAATGTTGTAGCCATTATGATTATTGCAATGAAGATAAAACGCAAGCCCGGGTTGGAGGCCTCTTCATATTTAAGAGCATTCGGCGTCCGGGCTCTGATTTCCGAACTTTAGTGCTTATCAGGTGGAGAATGCCGCTCGGGCGCGGACATTGGCGAACATCTGCAAAGCTGTTTGCCGATCTTTGGGGTCTCATTAGCGAACTATCAGGTTTTGCAAAATTTCATGTTATATAAACGTAATTAGATATAGCTAAGTTTACTCAGTCACAATTGATCCGTGCGCAACAAGTAGTCGTCCGCCGTCTATTCGGATATTCCTTCCATCCATGTAGGCTCCTGCTTTAGATCCGAGGAATAGTGCTGCACTTGCCATCTCTTCCTCAAATCCAGCTCTCCTGGCGGGCATTTCTTTTGCAAATCGCATGTTGGATTCCGGCTTAGAGGCGTCCATGGGGTTCATTCTGCTAGGAAACAACCCGGGGGAGATGGCATTAACTCGGACTTCTGTTAGACAAAACAAAATTTCCATCGCAATCAGATAATGTGCGTCAGAGGCAAACAATATCCTGATGATACTCACTATATTTATCAGCAAACTCAGCTGCCAAGATCCTCACCAAATGGTCTACAGATGCCTTGGAAGCCTGGTATGTAGGCACAAATTGAGTGTTATGGGCAGACGCAACCGACGAGAAGCAAATGACATTTCCACGACCATCTCCCTTCAAAGCGGCCCCTCCAAGCTGCTTGACAAGACCTGCTGTCAAAAAGTAATGAGAAAAGACATTCAATCGGAAGCTGTCGTCCCAATCTGCCCACGAAGATGAATCTGTCGCCTCGGCCAATTGCTCCAAGCTCTGGCCAGGACTATACTCCTTCTTGTTCACTCGTCGAATTCCTGCACAGTTGACCAATACGTCTATAGTAGCGAACTTCTCTTTCAAAGTATTAACTACTTCTCGGTTACCTTTTTCTGTAGCAATGTTTCCAACGATTCTATTGTCAGTTCCGTTTACAGAGAGCCCTAAGCAACCTACGTGGTAACTGTGGTATTTCCTCCAACTTCCTTGGAAATCTCTTCAATCTCTTTTTTAGCCTCTGCTAGTCGCTCGGCCACAATGTCAATCAGACACACATCTGCTCCATTGGCAGCATAGCCCTTCGCGACCATGAGACCAAGACCAGATCCACCGCCAGTGATAACGGCCAATCGGTCTTTCATGGAGAACATTTCACTTGCAAGGAACTTAGACATCTTTTTGGACTGTATTGTATTTCTCTATCTGGGTGAATTGAGCCCTTTTATAAGGAATAGAGCGATCTGGAGAATTCCGCATCCCCTCTATCTACATCGGGGATCTCCGCTGTGGGGTACTCGATAACAGTTGATTATAATATAAAGCGGCTATAGGCCGTCAGATTATGGTAATCTGCGTCATCTGAATGTTTACGATAGAAGCAGTTACGGGGAGCAGCTGTTTGACAGTCGTGGTCTTGGTGGGACTGTTGCTGCTTGCGTTTGTAGTTGCTACAGCGTACCAGACTGATATCCCTCGAGTAAAAGGAATATTCGAAGTTCCTGGAGCGAAGCCCTACTATGGACATCTGTTAAAAATGGGCGATGACCATGCTACAGCTTTAGAGAACTTTGCAAAACAATATGAAGAACCTGTATATCAGGTGAAAATGGGCTATCAGAGGACTATAGTGCTTAATGACTACGAGTCCTCAAAAGAATGGCTGGTGACTAACTCTCCCATTCTAGTAGATAGACCACTTTTCTATACGTTCCACAAATTCTTATCTTCAACCCAGGGACTGACGGTAGGAACAAGTCCATGGAATGAGTCTTGCAAGCGAAGGCGTCTCGCTGTGCTCAAGTACATGACCAAACCGGCGATCCAACGAAGCAGAGATCTGCTGGACACAGAGGCTTTTTCAATAGTAAGAGATATGTGGTCTGCCAGCGATAATGGAAAGGTCGGAGTAAATCCTTATGTATTTTGCCAAAGGATGTCGCTTAACACCACTACTTCTTACTGTTATGGAACAAGGTTCAATACTATGGAAAGTAAGCTTCTACATGATATTCTCCATGTTGTCAGCCATATCAGCACATTTCGTTCGACCAATGGAAACTTGCAAGATTACATTCCAATACTGAGATGGCTGCCCAAAAACAGCAGAGCTGGTGAAGCTGTTATCTATCGAAACAAACGAGAAACGTGGCTAAGTCAATTGATGGACAAAGCTTTTGAGCAGGCGGAGAGTCGTGAGAGCTTTTGCGGAACTTATCAGCTTGACAGCGAAAAATCTGGATTGTCTCTGGATGATATCAAGTCAATTTGCGTCTCTCTGGTATCAGGAGGATTTGAAACTGTGGCTACTGTAGCTACAATGGCATTTGCCCAGCTTGCAACCGAAAATGGTCAGCAATGGCAAAAGAAAATACTTGATGAAGTGAAGTCTATATATCCAGACGAGGTGGACGCGTGGGACAATGCCGTTGTCGAAGAAAAGTCACCTTTCACTGTTGCTTTCTGTCGTGAAGTATTGCGGTACTACTGTGCAATCCCTCTGATCCCGCCTAGAAAGACTGTGAAAGAGTTTAAATACAAAGGAACTACAATTCCCAAAGGCATAGTGGTTATATGTAATGGTCAAGCAGCCAATACTGATCCTAAGAAATATGGCAGGGATGCAGATGAGTTTCGTCCTGAACGGTGGACGGATGGTACAGTTTCAACCAAAAATCCGGACCATTTCACGTTTGGAGCTGGTTCGAGGAATTGCCCAGCAATAGCCTTGACCTACAGGATTATTTATGGAATGTTAGTACGAAGCGTTCTGTCATTTAACATACAGATGAGTTCTGATAAGAAGGCAACCACTCACTACATTGACTACAACCGAAATCCATCGGCACAGACAGCTTGCCCTAAAAGTTTCGAAATAATGCTCCAGCCAAGAGACTTACCAACGCTGCGCCGATGTTTTAATTCTTCAGAGGTTCGTACAAGTGAGTTGGTTCCATTGTCTTTAGACTACGTAAAGGCGTGAAATAGTTTATGTAACAACTGGTAGAAGAGTTAGAATTCGCTATGTAAGGGCCATTGCTTTCGGCTCGCCCTGCCGTCTTCTCCATTCTTCACCCTTAAACAATAGAGTGGACATCAACAACAAAAGTGCAACATTTATGCAAGCCAACGAAGACCAAGCAACATCAAATCCATGCTTTTGAGCAAATGGCAGAGCATAGAACCCGATAGTGAAAGAAAATACCTGCCGGAAAAGGTTCAAATCAGCGCCGATCTCAGTAGCATGGGCCCGGTAGCAATCTGTACAATAAGCGTAGACAGTCGTAGAAGCGACCTGTAAGCCATAGTTAGCAATCGCGACACCAGCACCAACTGTAATATATCCTTTGTTGTGTTGAATACTGTTTCCTGCTATTATCAGTCCAACAGGCATGAGGGTTGCCAATGGAAGAAGGTAAAGACGAGCTTCTGGTTTTCGCACACCTCCGTTTCTTTTGGCATTCAAGTAGACGACGTAATCCGAGCACCATCCTGCAGACATTTCTCCAACTATACAACCTATTAATGGAGTGACACTCATAAATACGCCTGTAATTCCTGGTGCAAATTTGAAAGACACTTTGGAAACAGATGCACCACTCACACCAAACAGCAGCGATCCCCAAGCAAAAGTTGTCATATAGTACAAACATGGTATTAATATGCTAGTGTATCTCAGCATTGCAAGGGGTCGTGTGAAATCAGAAAACGTAATAGAATGATTTACAATCTTTCCTCTTGGGAGTAAAAGGTCCTTATAAGATCTGACTCGTCGATTGATTTCAGTGGAATTCCTATCGTATAGAGTCTCGGGTAACAGAAACATCATGAGGCCAAGTAAAACTCCTTGGCATATCGCAGGAACGTAATAGCACCATCTCCAACTAGCATACTGAGCCAAAAAACCTCCAATTAGTGGTGCAACATGTGCCCCGTTAGTAAAGGCAAACATGTATAGGCCCATATAAAATCCTCTCTCATGCTGAAAGAACAGATCACAGACAGTCGCTGCACCTAGTCCGGTGGCAGCACTACCTCCCATCCCATTAAAAACTCGAGAAGCCATAATGGAACCCCAAGATTTCGAAGCTCCAGACCACACATTACTTGCTGTAACCAGCGCCTGGAGAAATAGATAAATGTATCGTCTTCCAAAAACATTGGCTAGGGGAACAACAGCTAAAGGCGCTATTCCACTGAAAAGAATGAATACAGTAGTATTATAAGAGGCCTCTGTAACGCTGATATGGAAATATTCAGAGAGAGGGACAAAAGCTGGATTAATGGTCGCAGCACCAACAGTACTAAGGAGGGCAGCTGCTGAGATCAAGAAAAGTACAACCAGCTTCCTCGATTTACCCCAATTCAACGGGTCATCCGAATATTCAGAGGGTTTGGGAGCCAAGGGAATTCCATGTGGGTCATACCTTGTGTTTTCTGATTCTCCAAGTTCTCTCTCCGCGTACTCCAAATTTAGATCGTACTCTTTATTAATTTCTCCAGAGTCGCTCATTTTCGAGCACCAATGTTGTTCTAAGCTGCTGTCATCATTTAGCCATTTATTTAAATGTTTCTTGTAGTTACAAATCATTTCCTGATGTGGGAGAATCGTCGGAAAGCTTCCGTTAAAAAAAGTGCGGGGTAGCTGCGGAAGCGAGCCGTTGAGACTAGACCACGCCTCACCTCCTGTACCCCACACATGCTTGTACCAGAGGAGGGTTCAATACTGGGATCAATGTCTTGAATTTACTTTTACTAAACCGGTTTTTAAAAAGAAAAATAGACTTAATTCTATTGGCCTGAATGGAAGTTACTGAACCAGTTCTGAACCACTATCGACATCGCTGATGGTCACCCAGAATGCCAAGATTTGAGTTGGAATGTTGTTTCCACTATCATCAGAATACTGAGCTCCATTAAGCCAACCGTCTTGAGTGATGAAATCATTGTCGCTCATAGTGAACAAGTAGTAGTCATTTGCATTTTGCAAAGTAGGTACAAGGGCGAGACTTTCCCACTTCTCGTCAAGGAGATTGGAATCATCGGAGCCACCATTGTGCATTCCTACTCTCTCGAGTTGCTCTTCATTGTTGTAATCAACAAAAGGAACACCAGTGGCAGCTACAATACCACTTGCCAGGCTATCTCCATCATCTGCGACAGGATTCTTTGCCTTGTCGTACTTCGATCCTGCCAAGTTTGTGGCAGCCGAAATATCAAATATTTCGGCATTTCGGAAAATGGAAGTAGTATTCGATTGGCCCTGACCTCGACCGCTGTCTCGAGGAAGATAGAGAAACTGGTTGGCGTTAATGTAATGCAATTCACTGCTAGCGGCAGTTCGCGGGTTCTTTGCCTCATCGGGATCCTCGTATTGAGGTAACACAACGACATACTCTCCAACGAGGGTCGGGCTGCCAGCCTGAGAAATGTCATACTGGAGCATTCTTGTATACTCCTCACGAGTTGCGTGGGTACCACCATCCTGGACAAGAGCAGCCTGAACCAAAGCATAGAGGTTGTTTCCGTCTGCCGAGATTGTCAAGCCCTCAATGCCATGGTTGGCAGCTCGACCAGTATCGGGATCAGACTCACCTGTGAAATCAGTGTCACCATTATTAACGGGGATGTATGCTGCTGGAGGAACAATGACATCAAGATATGACCCGTCGCTACCAAAGTGGTAAATGTAAGGGCCATATTCATCAGACGACCAGAAGCTGCCATCTTTTGAGTCATGCACGAGACCCTCTAGATCCATTGCAATTGCCTTGGACCCAGAAACCTTAGCAGCTGGGAAATCTATATTGTCATCAGACGTGTACACCTTGTCGGCATCCAGTCCAGTAGTATCCTTGCCATCAGGGGCACCATACTTAATAGATGTAACATAATCCAGAACAATCTGATCATTAGCTGCCTGACTAGCACTGCCAGTGTAAGGGCTCAAAGTGACATCAAATGTGTGTAGTCTGGCTTTGTAGTCTACTGTAGACTCGGTATTCCAGCCTCTATCAGGTTGAGCATACAGAACACCACTGTAAGACCCGTCTGAATTCAGAGTCCACTGAGCCTGGTCAAAGGCAATAGCCGATCCAATACCACCAATTGTATCACCATAAACGTCTCGAATGTCAGAGGCAAGCATTCCAGCACCAACAAGACCATGGTTGGTGAAAACTGTTGAGCCAACTGTCACAGTGTTGATGACAGGTGCATCTCGCTTAGCTATTGGAAGCGCACAAACTGCAGAAGCTATCAACGAACCACTTAGTAAGTATTTCATTTTATTCAAATCTGTTCATAGTCTCTAGAGAAATGTACATATTTATATAAAAATTTTGAGTACGTTGATCCACGGGTCTAGTGCATTTGAAATTTCACATGCTTGAATTTGGAAATGCGCTGGGAACCAGTCAATCCCACATTGTAACAGGCGTGCTTGTAATTAGGAAATAGATATTCAAGATCTTCTTCATAGACCTCCACAAATCTCTCAAGATCGTCAACTTAGGATGGAGATGCATAGTCGCCCAAGCTGTAAGCTAGCACCAAATAAGGTTGAAGCATATGCCAACGTGGGTAGACCTGCCTCCTGCAAGCTGAGGCTCGAAACAAGAACCTGCATACAGACATATAATTTATTGCTTATATTGGAAGTGATTCACATGGACAGAGAGCTTATATTTTACCCGATTAGTATCTAATGGCCGAATCACGGGCCATTAAGTCAAGAGTTGCGGTAGCGTGCATCGAAGACGATCAGGGCTACTGGAACCTGAGAGATATGTCTCATAGCTTAAAGTGGAGGTAAAATCAGGCCCTCAGCAATGGTGAGGTTCCGTTTATCTACAAACTCTTCAATGCCGTGAAGCCCTCCAAATCGTCCGTAACCGCTAGATCCGCCAACGCCTCCATTTGGAACCGTGGGTTCCGCGAAAAGGGTTGGCCCATTGACATGCGTTGATCCCGCCCGAATACGACGAGCGATCTTCATGCCGTTGAATATATCTCTAGTGTAAACACTGGCACATAGAGAATAATCAGTATCATTAGCCACCTCAACTGCTTCATCCTCACTTGAGACCCTGCATATGGCCAGAACGGGCCCAAAAACTTCTTCATGGTAAAGACGCATGCTACTAGTAACGTTATCCACTATATGAGGACGAACAATTGTGCCATGACTTGTTAAATCTCCTTCAACTATTGAAGCTCCACCCGCTTTAGCAGAAGATATCAGTTCAATTACTCTGTCAGCTGACGCTTTTTGGAAAAGTCCGCTAATCGTAGCTTTCTCAGACAGAATATTACCGGTGGTGAGCTTTTTAACCTTTGATGAGAGGATTTCGACGAACTTGTCGGCAATGCTTCTCACAACTATTAATCGCGTTGTCGACATGCATATTTGCCCCGAATATGCCATTCCACCATAGACTGCTGAGTCCGCAGCTTGCTCTAAATCAGCATCTTCAAGCACCAGCAATGGGGCGTTACAGCCCAGCTCCAAGACACATTGTTTAAGCGAGTCTGCACAAAGTCGGGCAATGATACGGCCGACTCTATCGCTTCCAGTAAAAGTTACTCTTCTAACTTCTTTCCTTTTGATGATCCACTCGGTCAAATGAGGAGCATCCTTGGGATCCATTGGTAGGAATGTAAGGACGCCATCCGGCAAACCAGCTTCCCGAAGAATATCGACAACAAGCTTTTGCGACTTTGGTGATTTTTCAGACGGCTTCAAAATAACAGAATTTCCACAAATCAAAGGAGTTGCAACTGCTCGGAGACTTAATTGAATAGGTGCGTTCCATGGTGCAATTGAGAACACGATTCCAGCTGGCTCTCTCAAGACCATCACCTGGGTTCCTGGCCTACTTGACGGCACAACCTCTCCCTTTATCTGTGTAGCAAGTCCAGCGGTCTCTCGTAGCAAATTGGCTCCTTGAACAACATTGAAGTCACACCAATACTCTGTTGCACTTATTTCTTTCATCAGGAGATCCCGCACTTCTGCCTTTTTACTTTCAAGGATGTCAGCAGCCTTCAGGAAAATCTGCCTTTTCTGAATAGGGGTCGTTTTTGACCAACCTTGAAAAGCATCTTGGGAGATCTTGATGCATTCAGAACAGTCTTCTGCCGATGCTGCACAGGATTCGTAGAGGACTTTGTTATCCAGAGGGTTTAGGACACTGAAACGCTTGGATGAATCGCACTTATTTGCATTGAGAACAAGACCACTTACAGCAGAAATTGACTGCATATTATTGGGCTTCCGAGTAATGTTGATAATTATGGATATTTATGTCTAGTAGCCATCGGCTACGCGCTGTGAATCACAGGTCGGCCGCAGTTCCGTTTTTGTGGCATCAACGGCCCAGCTTCTGCATGATGTACCCCACAAATGCCGATCAACGGAACCGTTCCGACGAGGGCTAGGGATGACGACTTTAAATAAGGAGCTTAGTTCTGAGTCGCCCAACGTTATATTTCCGATGGCAGAGGCACAATCCCAGTCTTCTTTTGCGGCACAAGAGTTTTTATCGGCTCTTACTAAAAATGGTGTCACCAATTTCTTCTGCAATCCAGGAACTGATTTTCCTTCCATAGTTGAAGCGTATTATTTGGCCAAGAAAGAAGGGAAAACGTACCCCAAGGCTGTCGTCGTACCTCACGAGAATCTCGCAGTCACCATGGCACACGGGGCATATTTGATACTGAAAAATCCCCAAGCTGTTATGGTTCATGTATCGGTGGGAACTGCAAATACTATTAACGCCCTGGCAGACGCTAGCAGAGATGAAATTCCTATTCTATTATGCGCGGGAAGGACTCCTATTTCTGAAGTTGGCCACAAAGGGTCGAGAAGTGTTTATATTCATTGGGCACAGGAAATGTTTGATCAAGCATCAATGGTTCGGGAGTTTGTCAAATGGGACTATGAGCTTCGGAACCCTTCTCAGATGGTTGATGTTGTTAATCGCGCCTTTTCGCTGATGAATAGTTTCCCTACAAGGCCAGTATATCTAACACTTCCTCGAGAGATACTTGCTGAAACTGTTAAGTCTGGTTCATCTCTAGGGTATGAGATGAGATCAACATCCACACCACTACCTAACAATTCCGATATATTGAAAATCGTACAATGGATTGAGCAGTCAAAAAATATTCTAATAATAACCAGTGGAATTGGTCGGAATACCGAAGATGTCTCTGTTCTTTCTGATTTCGCTAACTACTACGGAATTCCAGTAGTCACCTATAATCCGCGATATATGTGTTTGCCTACTTCGCATGAAATGCACGCTGGTTTTGACTCACATGTTCATTTAGAGGATGCAGATCTTATATTTGTGATGGGATCGGACGCACCATGGATTCCTAATCAGAGGTCACCGAAGTCAGAAGCAAAAGTGGTCAGCGTTGGTCTTGACCCGCTGTATTCGTCATATCCGGTCCGATCCTTTCCATCAGCAATCTCTGTCGTCTCCAACCCTGCGGATTTTATGAAAACAGTAATGGCTACTCTAAAGTCTGATTTGCTGCACGAGTCAGTCACTGCAAGGAAAAGGGCCCAAAATGAATTCAAAGAGGGCCAGTCCAAGATGAAGATTAAGACTCTTAATGCCATTCTAGACTTCATATCCCCTGAATACTTGAGTCATATCATATCCGAAGTATTTGAAGATGCCACTATTGTTGACGAATATCCTCTGAGACTTCCGTATTGCGAACGAAGCGTCCCAGGTTCGTACTTCCGCCTTGGCTGTGCGGGTGGATTAGGCTGGTCAGTGGGTGCTGCACTTGGTATAAAGCTTGCAGATAGATCTAGATTGGTAGTAGCAGTGGTTGGAGATGGCGCTTATATGTTTGCTAATCCTTCTGCGTGTCATTGGACGTCAGAAGTCCATGATATCCCTATTTTGGTCATTGTTTTTAACAATGGTGCATATGGTGCAGTGAAAAGAGCCACATTGTCGATGTACGGAAATGGGGAAGCGGGAAAAGATACTGGAAAGTTTATGAGTGATCTGAAATCCTCTTCAAGATGGGATAGAGTTGTAGAAGCGCACGGAGGGGTAGGCATTCGAGTTTCGAAGCCTACAGAGCTACGAGAAGCACTAGAATCAGCTAAAAAGGCAGTAAGCGAGGGAAGACAGGCATTAGTGGATGTTGTATGTAACTATTAGGCCTCTATTTCATGTTATTCAATTAGGATATATGTCTCTTTTCAGATCTATGTTCCAATTCTCTAAGCGGAATGGTTCCGCTGTGCGTTAAGTGTGCATTAAGAGAACGGATGGCTCCGAGGGCGGGGTATTCACTCAGAATGCCTATTTAGGAAGTATATATATTAAGGCTACGGTAGAGCTCTACTACAAGATAACATTATGACTTCGGATAATCTCGCTTTAGATATTATTGTTGTAGGTGCCGGGCTTGGTGGGATATCAGCAGCCTTGGCATTCCATAAAGCAGGGCATCGCGTTAGAGTTTATGAGCGGACAGCTGAGCTTTCTGAAGTAGGAGCAGGAATCCAAGTACCACCCAATGCAACTCGGTTGCTAGAAAGATGGGGCGTAGATTTCGATAATTTGAAACCATGCCGGCCAAAGAAATACGAAATCTTTAGGTGGCAGGATGATAGTCTGTTGTGTTCTTTTGATTTAAATGCAGATCACTTTGGAGCTCCATATTATCAGGTTCATCGAGCTGACTACCAAAATGCTCTACTTACGACTGCCATGAATCAAGATATAGCCATTAACCTGAACGCTGAAGTTGTAGAATGGGATTTTGAAAACACTTGCATCACTCTCCGAGGGGGAACAGTGGAAAGGGCGGATGTAATTATTGCTGCGGATGGTGTCAAGAGCAAAGCCCGTTCAATTCTTTATGGGTCTGCAGATCGTCCTAGAGATACTGGAGAAGCAGCATGGAGATACTGCATTCCAGCGGATCAGCTCCTTGCGGATGAAGAATTGTCCCATCTTATACAAGAGCCTAAAACTTCCAATTGGTGTGGCCCTGATTGCCATGTCATAGGCTATCCAATTAGAGGCGGAGATCTCTATAATGTTGTTATTTGTGTCACAGACCACGGAAAATCAGCAGAGAGCTGGATGTCATATGGGGATGCTGACGAAATACGAGAGCAACTGAAGGCGTGGAATCCAAAGGTTGTGAAACTTTTATCGCTATGTAAGTCGGTTCTTAAGGGGAAACTTATGGATCACTCTCCATTAGACTCATGGGTAGCAGGACCCGCAACAGTGTTGATAGGAGATGCAAGCCATCCGATGTTACCGTATGTTGCTCAAGGTGCAGCACAGGCAATAGAAGATGCTGGAGTTTTAGGTTCACTGTTTAATGGCATCAAGAGTAAAAGTGATATCACACATCTTCTTAAAGGATACGAACAGCTTCGAAAACCCAGAGCGACAGCCATGCAGATTACGGGATCTGGCCATGCAAAACTCTGGCATCTTCATGATGGCCCGGAGCAGTTGGAAAGAGATAAAAATTCAAAAGTCATGGGGCCTAAGAATCCGACATTCTGGGCTGATGAAACTAGAAAATCAAAACTGTTTCTTTACGATGCAGATGAAGAGGCTGAATCTTGGTTGAAAGCTAATTGCAGTCATCTAGATTAAAGACATGGTTAGTTAGTTCACTACGCACTTCTCTAGTTTCAAATAAATACCGCTGATTTCAGTCATGTGGCTTCTCCTGAACTTTCAACTGTTTCGACGGATTCCAAACATAGGTTGGGTTAACCTAAGCAGTTCTTCTAACTTTTCATCAGGAATAGGACCAGGTTGATCATGAAGGACTGATAAAAGCATATCGGTTTC
The DNA here is from genome assembly GCA_030579815.1 of Sugiyamaella smithiae. Taxonomy (NCBI): domain Eukaryota; kingdom Fungi; phylum Ascomycota; class Dipodascomycetes; order Dipodascales; family Trichomonascaceae; genus Sugiyamaella; species Sugiyamaella smithiae. Next base: position 1,606,873 of record JAKTRV010000002.1, read on the forward strand.
TGGGCTTATTCCGGCTCCAAAGGGGCCCCCTGGAGTCCCTGGAAGAGATTCAAAGTTGGCTAATGCATCATTTTGGCCCATCATGCTGATTTTATTATGGGCAAGCTGTAAGACACGCAAGCAAGTTCCTGCTGAGGGTCCATGAACTTGGAACTGACGAAGAATAGCCAGCGCATTTTGCCAACCATCCTCCATAGGCAAAGATGCCAAAAGGGGGTCTTGACCAGGAAACAATTTGGCTGCTAGCAGGACGATTGCTGCAGTGTGCACAAAATAGATGCAATACCACCACACGGGGATATGAGGTCCATTTCTGTTATCATAAACTATGCGAATTATTTTCAATGCAGACTCAACACATAGAATGGAAATTGAACGCTCTGCAGCAGAAGAGATGTGAGAAAGAGGTCCGACATCTGATAGGCTGGACATGAAAGGGAACAATGCTGGCCTACACAGCATGATTTGAATATGAAGATACCTCAGCTGTAAGACATTTGATTGGCGGATGAATGGATCACCAGCTTGTAATTTCTTCTCTTGTTTATCAAAAGACAAGCACTCAGGTATGTTGCTTACAAATTTAGATAGATCATCTTCCAAAGTAAGGATAGTCTTTAGAACTTCAGCCCTTTGTAGTGGCGGTCCATTCTCATTTGCTGCACTGAAACTCGAGTCACAGTCGTAAAGTTGCAATAAAATACGTTCCAGGATGTCATAAAGCTTGATCGTTTGCTCAAAGAAAAGAAACTTTGAGGGCTTATCCAAAGCTGCGTCTGACCGACATCTGAGATCTGTGATGAACTGATCATCCACAAACACGGGTGGCCTAACTGAAAAAGGCACAGCAATTGCAAGGGGCCTTCCGAAAGTCATCCCCAAAGTCCTATCCATAACAACACAACCGTACCATAACCTGCGACATACCTGTTGCTCTATTTGACTCTGCTTCGAGCACACTTCGTTTTCCTTATGTATTCCCAATCCTTGAGCCACTCTAATGGCAAGTCCCACAAGGTTCCAACACCGCCCAGGATTATTGGATGATTGCAGATATAAACCAGTGAGCAACAGTGCTTGGAGAAGTAATAAAGATCCGTCATCGGCGATATCAAAGTCCAGTAGCTTTCGAGATCTATAAAAGTACAAATCGGCCAGATCAGCATTTTCTGGATTTCGATCGGGTGAAAGCTGGCACCCAAAAGCAAGAAGGATATTGACTATGCAGTAAAATAGTGTCACTTCTTTTGTTGGAGAAGGGGTAGATGCCCAGAGAGAATCATAAATCTTCCGAAATGACGGCTCATGCAAAAAAGGATATAATGTGTAGACATAGTTGAAGTAACAAGAAACATAATAATCAGCAATTTGCTTAGGAGGCAGTATTAGCTGATCCGCATTGAGTCCATAGACTGTATCACTGCTGCTGCTGTCTCCAGAACTGATCATAGAATATGATGCTGTCATTGGAGCATTGTCTGAATCCAGACTACTTTTCGGTGAATTCTGAGAAACTGCAGCTTCAACTAGTTGCATAAATGACACTGTCGACGAAACTCCATAGAAGTTGTTGCGGGAATTGGAGTTGTATATAGAAGAACCCATTGCATCTGGCCGTGGATCGATTGGTTCGACATTCATTGAGCTGGACGGTTCTTTTGGCGTGGTACTTTCTTGATGGGAAGACAATACCGTGGAACTGGATTCACTAGTTACCTTGGTTTCAGTAAGTTCACGCAGCTGATTCTCGAGATGTTGGATGTACTCTGCGCTGTTAGTGGGCTTGCCAGAATATACACAAGAGATGTTTTTCAGCTCGCATCTTCGGCATGTCGGCTCTGCACCATCACATTTGATTTTTCGCTTTCGACACACATCACAGGCTACAGTCACCTTGACCCTTTTAGCTTTGCTGTGAATTCGCGGTTCCATGGCAGTGTAACGTAGAAGCGGATGACGTCCGAAATTGCGGAAGCCCTCCGCGGAACAGAAATAATAGGGTAACGGGAGGCCATACATAGGGGACAAATCCAACCTAGCTCAGGAGTAGAACCAGCTTGTGAAAAATATCCTGCTGAATCGTGTTGAATCTTGGATAGTATAAAGACAGTTTCTAACGACTAATAAAGCAAAGAATTGTGATATGGTTCATGCATTCCTAGGTGAAACTTGCTACATAATTTGTCACAGGCGACTGTGACAACTACCACCGTGTGCTGAGGACCAATTCAGCTTCAGTAGGGCAGTTCAAGAGCCATCAAGCACAAACCGCGACTGGCATCCCAGTTCCTATGAATACACGTACACAGTTGGGGCCTGGTCTTCGACAACGCAACATGTTTACAGGAGATCAGTTTAGCCCCGATCTGAAATTAGAAGTGATCGACGTGCATGCTTCGAAACGTTGACATGCTATCTCTCGACGCATAGTAGCAGGCGACCTGGCAGCTTTGCCCTTTTTCAAAAGGACTGCACCAAGCTGAAACATTCGCCATCCACAATTGTTTAAAAGGGTTTATTTCGTAGCGCACATCGACTAGAATTCTGTAATGTGATATCGGCATATGAGGTGTATCCCACTACGGGTCTACAGCCAGCCACCATTAAAGTTAGCAATGGGAGGTCAACTGATCCATCTTGAAACGCACGGCAGCTCACAGAGTTTTGCTAGTAATCGACAGGGGCAGATGCGCCACCCATCAAGCCGCCGGGACTCAATCCAGTAGAGGATTTGCGTTCCAAGTACAGAGTGTTTAACTGCCCAGCAGTTCTTTACGTGCCAGGCGTCATAGTTGGCGATCGCTGAGCCTGTTGACGGGGGCAATTGTATGGGGCTCTGCGGTGGTGGTTGACACCACTGCAACAAGGCAGCAATCTATCCCAAATAGGGAACTCACCAGGTACCCACATTTCCTATTTGGGAGTGTGCCAAATGTGCAGCAGGCTTGATTCTGACTTTAAAGTGGTTACAATATCCCATAAAAAGGTTGCTGTCTTAACATAACAACTTGATTGTTGACCGGATGAGAACAAGAGGTTCTATCTGGTAGTTAGTTAAATAGGTCACAAGCTGTTATTGTAGTATCAGCGAGGGGTCCAGGTTATTCGTAGTCCAGCAAGGCGTTTTCCATTGGTGCCTTACACCGTACTCAGTACGAAGTAAGTTTTAGATTGCGGTTTAGGCATTTTTGAGCATGGTCGTTCTAGTTACAAAATTTGCCCAGCAATTGAAAGGAGGTTCACGGGTAGTGCGGTGAGTGGGATATTGTAGTGCTGGGGTTGTAGCGGTGGCCCACTTATCGAGGGATGTCGAGAAAAACTGCTGATGCAACGGCTGGTTGTCGTTGTGTTGGATGTTTAGTCCCGGAAGCCATAATGATATCGACAAACACAACTGCATGTGTATACTACTATATTGTGGAATTCTAAAGCACTTTGATATGATCTGGTTTCGAATGTCTGATAATGTCAGCTGCTGATCGAGGTCGAGCTGGCCATCCTATCCGATGCATCGATATGCACCGCCCTGACTATCCGCCTGCCTTGCCTTGTCCGCAGTTGTCTGAGATAGTTTTGACGTACACGACGTATAATCAACCCTGTCTTTTCCAAGGTTTGTTTGCGGTGTTCTAACAAGTAGCTTTATATGATTGAGAGGTTGTCAGTATAAAATCTCAAATCATGGTTTTGTGGAGACGCAAAAAGAATCAGAAAAAACAAGACCAGAGGGCAGAAGACTTGGCTTTTTTGGAAGGTATGTAAATTTGCTCGTTCAAAATGGGGATGAACAGACTAATAGGTAGATGAACCTCTGTCGCTGGAAGAAGAACAGGCGTTGAATCATTCGACACCTGCCCATCAGACGTCGCAGGCTTATTATGGTGCCTCGAGATCCGGGTCTATAAGTGCATCTCCAGAAATCCCTACTCCCACTGGGACGTTCTCTATCGACTCTCTGATGAGTGCGATGCCTGCTCCTCCGTCAAATCCAGGCTCCCGGTCGCCATCCCTGGCTTTAGATGGGTTTATTGCTCCTCCTCGATCCCGGAGCACCACATCAATGTCGTCAGCAGCTTCCACAGCGTTGAGAAAGCAAATTAATCGCATGAGCTCGATAATTATACCCAAGAACCAACAAACGTCAGGATCGTCTTCAGGCGCTTCGACCACTATTGGAGCGGACACTGGTCTTTCATATCCCGCCAGGCCCGCACCAACTTTTTCTTCATCTCCGTCATCATCAGGCTCCAAATCTTCTCCCAATATTGCACCCATGCAAATGAAAGTGCCAAACCTAGCGCCACTCAACACCCAAGACGACCCCGACTCGCTGGCAGCCCATTATAACCCGAAGATTAGGCGGGAGGACAGCTTGTCGCCGTCGCATGGCAATGGCTCGCTTTCCGAATCTCCCAGGGTGTCATCTCCTGCTTCATCGATGATTTTCGAGAGATCCGTGCAAGACTTTTACTCTTTAGACGACTCCAAGGTTCCTGCACATTATAACACTGAAGACTATATTCCCCCCGTTCTGGATGCTTCCACCAACGTTATAACGGACTCCACTCTGGATCCAGATATGGTTGAGGTGGTATCTTTGTCGCCCTCATCTTTTTCGGCTGCTCGAAGTCGCAGTCTTTCAAGCGCTATCCAGCACCCACATGATGCAGATTCTCTGTCGCCTCATGATGCTCAACGAAGTCCGGGGCTCAATGTGTCTGGGTTGAGCTCGGACACAACTTCATCGTCGATTGTATCAGGTGAAGCTGGTGGAGCGAGCGCTACCAATGGTAGCGAGAAGCATGTGCTGACCTTCTATTCATTTGCTGACATTGTATCAGCTGAGCACAATAATAGCGGATCGAGTCCTAACTCTCCTCTCAACGCAAGCCCGCGACACACGGGAGCTGGCCTCTCTAAAAACGTGGGGTCTCCTGTGCGTAAAAGCCACAGTTTTGTAGACGACGACTGTCATGACGAATCGGCGATTTTAGAAGTGCGTTCTATGGGCGATACGCTGCGCATCAACACTGGAGAAATCACATCTCAGCTCTCATAACTGTATTATATTTATTTGACATGTACTGTCATTATTAATGGAAAATTTCAACCGCTGTTTGAACTACTGGTAAACTACTGGTCTGGAACCATTTAGGTCTTGTAGACGACTGTCTAGTGTATACTAAATTAGCCATGTTATATATTATTGAAGTCGCAGTGTTTCTATTTGCGGCAACCCATTTTTATAAATAGTCCTTTTTGTTTGCAGTTCGAATGAATCCCCGGTGTCTCCACTCGACGTCAGCATCCTTGTTGTCGACAGTGCCGAGCCGGAGTTCGTACAGCTTCATCTCGAACCGAGGGCCAACCTCGGCCAACTCAGGGCCATCTCTTGTCTTGACATAAACATGCTGTCTAACGCTAATGAAGTCGCCTGAATTTGCAAACGTTATCACTCGAGAGCTATCTTTCTTGACTCCCGGAGGAAACAGATGTTTGAGTATCTTCTCCACTCGTTTACCGAGAGGAGTTGTGAAGTTCTCGAAAATAAGATGCGGGTATGCTTCAGACTGGCTTCCAGAATCAGTGAGATCGTGGCGCAGAACCACGTTGTGGAGTGAAAACGATGCAGTGGGCCCATGAGGAAAATGGGAGATTGTCAATGCCGTGGGAACACCTCTGTGTTCGTGGATCAGCACCACGTCGGTTGCAGCCGATCTCTGGCATGCAGAAACCAGAGAAGGGAGAATAGTGTTACCCCTGTTGAGTCGAATTGCCGTGGGAAATAGCAGCTTCACTTCTTTGGTGAATTGGCCAAGTCTGGTCGATGGATCTCGGGACGTAGTGACCACCACTTTTGGGTCCTGAATCCCACTCAGAGCCGAATACTCATCATCAACTTCCTCGTTAAGTGACTCATCAAACTTGAAATTGTCTCGCAGCTCACTGTCCTCGGCGATTTCTTTAGGAAGAGGTTTTCCTGATGCTAGTGCTGCTCGCAGTTTCTGTCGCTTCTGAGCAAGTGTGGCCTCTTGCAGCTGTACAGACTTTTTGTACAAGTACTCTCGCCGCTCTCTCGCCTGTCGTCTGAGCATGTCGTATTATACAGTGCAAATAAATAGTCTGATGTGTTGTCTTCAACACCGTCAAAATGTCTACAATACAACCTACAATAAAGTCTGCAATATGCAGCAAGACGAAATTTGTGGGATTTTTTCCGATGTTAGGGTCGCTCTGGTTTCGAATCAAGTTGCAGGCGGCTCTGGACATTTAGTACTCGGCTGGCAACTTAACATAGCAGTTTGATTCTCAGAATTGAAATTAATTAGTATAAGCAAGTGCACCAGTAAGAGTATAGTGCCAGAGGGTTCTGATGGAGAATGATGGAGTTGACAAAGGTTCTCAGAAGTTCAGTTGATGTGTAATGAGTCTGGAGCCATATCATATATATTGAAATATTTACTAGAAATAGCTATAGAGGTCGACCAAAAGACTACCAAACTTATGATACTTATGCAATTCCTTGTTTTGGCAATATTGTTCCATACTTATGGCCGTCCTTTATAGCAGCCTTTCAGCCATGCTTTAGATACTGTGCGTCTTCTAGCCGCTTCACCAGTTGATATTTCGTAGGGTACGGATCACATTTTATACCATCTTCACTACTGGGTCTACTCCATGGACGCGTTTAGCCATCTGGGCAACCAGTTTGAAATTGAGAGTGATGCAGCGTCCGTTACCTCAGATGTTCTGTATCAGGGAAGATCAGCTGCCGTAAAGCAGCAGCCAAAGCCCATTGATGACGATGTCCAATCTACAGTCTTGGGTGACGAAGATGACATTCTATCGGTGGCCGATGGCCAGTTGGGGGAGCACGGTCATCATGAGCATCCACCCTTTGCTGATTCGCCTGCTGTAGGAACAGATGCATTGATAGAGTCGGGGAACTTCCTGGATTCAGAGTCTGTTTTCGATGAGGATGAGGAATTCGACGAAAGCACCCTGCCTGAGCATGCTTGCTCGTAAGTGAACAACCCTTTTTTTTTTGGCTTGGGTCTCATGGTTCTAACGATAGTTATTGCGGTATTCACAGCCCTTCCAGCGTTGTGAAATGCGTTGCTTGCAATAAGTGGTTTTGCAACTCGAGAGGAAATACCTCTTCTTCTCATATTGTTACTCATTTAGTCAGGGCCAGGCACAAGGTTGTATCACTACACAGTAATTCAGAATTGGGAGACACCACTCTGGAGTGCTACAATTGTGGCAGTAAGAACGTCTTTATCTTAGGATTCATTCCTGCAAAGTCAGAGACTGTGGTTGTTATATTGTGCCGTCATCCCTGTGCGTCGGGCGGTACATCAAGTGCTGTCAACTGGGATACTACCGAATGGCAGCCGCTGATTGAAGATCGCAGTCTTTTGTCATGGTTGGTCACTGTTCCGTCAGAAAAGGAAGTGCTTCGTGCTCGTCATGTGTCACCTGCTGAAATCGCAAAGCTGGAAGATATATGGCGAGAGAACCCTGGTGCCAAACTGAGGGATATTAACGAGCCTGAAGCTGAAGAGGCCCAATTAGCTGATGTGGCTCTTCGCTATGATGACGCTTATGAGTATCAAAGATGCTTTTCTCCTCTGGTTAAAGTAGAGGCTGAATATGACAAGCGGTTGCGAGAATCGCAGACTCAGACCGATGTGTCGGTAGTATGGGACTTGGGTCTTAGTAAACGGCATTTGGTATCATTTGTTCTGTCGAAAATCGATCTGTCAGATATCAAGATCACTGTGGGTGACGAGCTGCGTATTAAGCATGATGGCACTTTTGACCGGAAGTCAAAATTCTGGGAGTCGACTGGTTATGTGGTCAAGGTGCCTAGCATTTCTTCCGATGAGGTCACTATAGAGCTGAGGTCTTCGCCCACTCCTCCGCCAACCAGTGTCACTACAGGGTTCTCTGTTGAATTTGTATGGTCCAACACTACTTATTACCGTGTGCAAGAAGCGCTTACTAAATTTGCTACTCAGGAGACCTCTGTATCCGGTTATATTTACCATAAGTTGCTGGGACACGATATTGAAAACCTTTCGTTGAAAGTTGATTCACCCCGGTCCTTGTCTGCTCCTGGAATTGCCGAGTTGAATGCCTCGCAGCAAAATGCTGTCAAATCAGTTCTGCAAATGCCGCTGTCGCTCATTCAGGGTCCTCCAGGAACCGGTAAGACTGTTGTTTCAACAACTATCATATACCACCTTGTCAAGATAACTAAGGAAGCAGTTCTTGCTGTCGCTCCTTCCAATGTGGTAGTCGACCAGCTTGCTGAACGTCTTGAAAAAACTGGTTTAAATGTTGTTCGAATGTCGGCTAAAACTAGGGAGCACCTCAGCAGCAAGGTTGACCATTTGACTTTGCATCGTAAGGTGTTTAGTCAGAAAAAGAATAGTGAGCTTGTCAAGCTTATGGAATTGAAAACTGAGCTAGGAGAACTCAGTATTGATGACGAGAAGAAGTATAACAGATTGTTACGAGATGCCGAGAAAAAGATCCTCCGTAAAGCGGATGTGATCTGCTGTACATGCTCTGGAGCTGGTGATCCTCGTCTCAAGAATTTCAGGTTCCGGTCGACCTTGATTGATGAGAGCACGCAAGCTACTGAGCCCGAATGCCTCATCCCGCTTGTGCACGGCTGCAAACAACTTGTTCTTGTCGGTGACCACAAGCAGCTTGGACCTGTCATCACTAACAGGCGGGCTGCTAAGGCTGGGCTTTCCAGGTCGCTATTTGAGCGTCTAATTGTACTTGGACACAAGCCCATAAGATTAACCGTGCAATATCGAATGCATCCTGCATTGAGTCTTTTCCCAAGTAACATGTTTTACGAGGGAAGTTTGCAGAATGGTGTCACGATCCAAGACAGAAAGCGAGCAGGAGACACCTTTGAATGGCCCGTACCAGAGTCGCCAATGATGTTTTGGAGTAACTTGGGACAGGAGGAAATTGCTTCTACTGGAGTCAGTTATCTGAATCGATCTGAGGCAGTTAACTGTGAAAAGCTCATAACATCATTTTTAAAATCTGGAGTGAGCCCTTCTCAGATCGGTGTCATCACCCCTTATGAAGGTCAGCGGACATATCTGACTCAGTACCTTACAATGGCCGGAGAACTCAGCAGCGACCTTTACCGAGAAATCGAGATTGAGTCAGTTGATGCATTCCAGGGACGGGAGAAAGACTACATCATTTTGTCTTGCGTGAGGTCAAATGATCACCAGGGCATTGGATTTTTGAGTGATCCCCGACGTTTGAACGTGGCCATCACTCGAGCCAAGTATGGTTTGATACTGCTTGGAAATCCTCGAGTGCTTTCTCGGGATATGCTATGGTATCATCTCTTGTTACACTTCCGGCAGCATGGTTGTCTAGTGGAAGGAACTCTGCACAACCTTCATAAGTGTATGCTTCCTTTGTCTCGACCGCGAGCTTCGAGAAGAAATGAAGGTCCTTTGAATGATGGGTTCCAAAATGAGAATGGGCCATCAGATGGTAACGAATCTGATTATGCTGGCTTTCCTACTGGTCTGGGTGAGATTCCTGAACCAATTGGCAGCAATTTGCCTAGTATCTTCTCCCAGGGATACGAAGCTGCTGAAGAATGGCCCAAAATGCCTTCTGCTGGCCAAAACCAGACTATCCGCCCTCTTGCAAACTCAATGAGCGATAGAATGTTCTTCCAGAATGCAGACGATGACGATAACGATTCATTGGATGATGATCTTCGCAGCGTGAACACGGCTTTTGCGAGCCAGGTCGGTCTATACTAGTCTCAACGTGATAAGATAACAGGCTGTTTTCTATTCAAGAATGTCTATGTTTTATGGCCACTGTCACCCCTCCCAAAAACATCCACGGAACTGAGTGAGTCATTCGTTGAAGTTGAATGCGCTTATAAACCTAAGGATGTCCCCTCCATCACTGCTCCTTGGTCCCGCAGTTTCAACTAGTAGGGTTCATCGCACCAATCTTGATACCGTGTGTTTTCACTACCACTTCGTTGATGCTCTTCGAGCTTCAGCTTTCATCAGAAGCTGAAAATGCTGTTTCATCTAAAAGGATAATTAAGTAACGTCAGATCCTATTTTATTTCTACATAGGTCTATATCTCGTTATAAATCTCCATTGTGGCTCTATATCTAGTCCCTGTAGTTTATTACCTAGCGATGGATCATTGGGCACCGTTTCCACATCTTCCCTAACCACTGCACAGCCGTGCTCCAGTCACCACTAACAGGCTCGCGATAAGAGATTGATAAGTCTTCCACATCGGTCTTACCTTTGCCTTTCTTCAATGAATCGCTATAATAATCCAGGTGACTCTCAACAGTCTCCTGGTCAGTATAAAGGAGAAGAAATTTCGCCTCAGTCCATGCAGCAGGAATTCCTTAGTAATACGTCGGCTTTTCCTGTGAATCAACCTTCCAATGGAAGTGGTTCGGGATCTGTAGGCTTCTACGAGTTGGACATGGCCCTGATGGGAGGAGAGGGTGGATGGCCTGCTCTGGATGCGTTGAGTGGACCTGGTTCTGCAATTGGTGATTCTGGGACTTCTGGACCAGCGATCCCACCCCCAATTGAACCTCGAGCTATGGGCACTGCTTCAATTAATGCATCCCTAACTGGCCAAACAACTGGTAGTCGCAAGCTGAAACGAATGAGACCATGTGACGAATGCAGAAGAAGAAAGTCAGGGTGTATAATGGCGGAAGACTCAGACTCATGCTTAACGTGCCAAGTGAATGGAATTCCTTGCACTTTTGTGGGGGGCCCCAGGCCTCGTAAAAAAGCCACTGCTGCAGCGACAGCCAACACTACTAGTGGTAGTAATGATAGCAGCTCTGCAATTTCAAAGAAAGGAAAAGGGAATGCCTCGGGAGGCATGTCTCTTGAAGAAATGGAAATCAAAACGGAGGCTACGGAAGAGGGAATCCGATATGCCACCCCTGTACAGGATTATGATTCAATTCGGGGCCATTCACTTCTTAAAAAGACTCTTAGTTTACAATATCCGAGATCCACTGTGTATCTGGGGGACACATCTGTTTTTGATAGTGTCTTGTATGACTCTACTGCGTTTGATAAAAAAGACCAGGCCCAATTAGCTGGAAATGTCTCTTTACGGCGAGCGGGACCAGATATTGTATTTATGCTTACGAATGATGACTACTCTAAAGAAGCTGTTGAAGATGCGGACGAGATTGAAAAGCTGGTTGCTCCTCATGGCAAAAGACTAATAGATTTATATTTTCGCATTGTGCACCCGGCATTCCCGGTCTTGGATCGAGAAGTGTTTATGGAAAAATATGCTAGAACTCACCGAGAGTTCGTCCCTTGTCTGCTAGCTGCAGTTTATATATTGGCGTTAAAATGGTGGTATTATGATGTCGATCTATCGTCGTTGCCAAGGCCCTATATTTCTGACAAGCTCTACCAGTTGGGCATTTCAAGTTTCTTCAAAAACTGTGGACACCCCAAGATTCCTGTTGTACAGGCTGGTGTCCTCCTCGTACAGAGCAAGCCCAGCGATGAGCGTAACTGGGTGGTCTGCTCCCAAGCAGTGGCTTGCGCTGAACGGATTGGTCTTGGTCTTAATTGTGAAAATTGGAGAGTGCCTAAGTGGGAACGGGGCCTTCGAAAACGACTGGCATGGGCCGTTTATTTACTAGACAAGTGGCTATCGCTTATTGAGGCACATCCTTCTCATATTTCTGAAGACTACTGGATGGTAGGGTCATTGAGTGTAGAAGATTTTCCGAGTACACTTCTGGAAGAGTCTGAAGAAGTATCAGATCCGGATGGTACTGATACCAAGTCGAAAAAGAAGCGCCCATCAAAGCAATCGCCATCGGAATTCAGCGCTGGCAGCTCAAAGAACGATGAGCTGCATCCAGATGACTACCAGCTATATCTTGAGATGATAAGCCTCAGTCATATTGTCAGTGATATCCTGGATAATCTGTTTACTTACAAGTCCAAGGCGACTATTCGTGACACTGAGGCCATTTTAGAAGTTGCAAAGCCTATCCAGCTTCGGCTTCGCCAGTGGTACTTGAACCTTCCTGAGCAGTGCTTCATGACAGCAAAGAAGCCGGCCAAGTTATCTTCCAATGGTTATCTCCATCTAGCTTATTTCGGAGCTGAAATAACATTACACCGGCGAATCGTGAGGTCGCTAGATCACAATTCACCTGAAGAGCTCGTCAGGGTATGCCGAGAAGCTGCACGAAGCAGGCTAGTAGCAGCAATGGAGTTTGTATCATCGCTGGATAAAGTGGATATGCAGGGATTTTGGCATTTCTCAGCTTCGGCTAATTTGGCGCTAATAGGATCTTTTGCGGCCTTGCTGTATGTGACATCTCGCGATGCTGAAGAGGCCAAGTTTTATAAAGGCAAGCTAAGCGGATACATGTGGACTCTTCGGGTATCCAACGGCTTTGAAGAAATGGCTGCTGCCTTGAGGTTACTGGGAATCACCATGTCGAAGATATCTGGATTAGATAGTAGGCAGACCCAATCAGGCTGCTAAGCTTTGAAGTGGTGCATCAATAATTTATTTAATATTCATGGACGTTATGCAAGTTTCAACTATTTACAAAAACTTCGTAGGCACTTTTTTCTTCGATTCCAGGCTGTTGCCCGCTCTTGAAGCACTTTCTTGAGCTGCCGGCGAACTCTCTGATGCATTCGGTATGGGTTCAGCAGCTGATTCTGCTGTGCCATGAGTTACATCAACCAAATTTGGTAACTGCGTTTCGCCCTCATTATGATATTTTTCTAATCTCTCAAGATGTGCATTTTCAGCTTCTTCAAGCTCCTTCATTATCATGTCAAAAGTCTTGTCGATAGATACTGCTTCTTCAACCTTCATTTCTTCGTCCACATCAAGCACCTCGCCTTGGTCGATACGGGATACAAGTGATTTCAGTAGCGATATCTTATTCTCGGCCTTAATAGACATTGTTTCCCTGTCATTGCGGATCTTTATTATATACATGAGTTCTGAGCATGCCACACCGAGGAAGAACAATATGGGAGCAAACGGAGACGACAAGTAGCCCCGCAAACCGGCCCTTGACTGAGAATAGTTTGCTCTCTGGACATTCCTACGGTTGACAGAGCACGCATATCGAGCAGCTCCGACAACTGCTCGCTTACTTGCCAACATCGCTGTTTAGTCCTAATATAGTTTGTAAATGAAACTTGCATATACAAGTGTATATAGGGCATGGGATCAAGCCATCTGGCTTGAAACGTTAAATTGTAAGTTAAACTCATACATATCTACCGTTAAGGACGCTCCTCCTGTAGGCTATACTGTCACGGTAATTTTATCTGTAGCAAGGAGATAATATATACGAGCCGCCATGGCTCGAGTAATTCTTCCTCCTGTGACAAAGGCATGTGCGGTGCTTCTGACTGTTTTGAGCGTGTCAGTGGTAGTAATTCGCTACTACACGTATTTCTCAATTCAAAGTAGCCAAGGCACTTCTACTCCTACCGTAAAATATGAAGATGGCACTGAGACTGGCTTTGAGGTTGGTCCAAGTGGTATCTCAGAAGAAATACCGCTGCCGTCAAGCATATTTGTACCATTATTGACTCTGGTACCGTTGGATAGTGGCCGATTTTATCCTTGGGTTCTGATCACCAGCACATTTGTGGAGCCCAATTTGATTTCTTGGCTATTGGCTTTGACTACAGTGGTGCTGGGTGTTCGGTACTGTGAGCATGTTTGGGGTGGTGAAGAACTGCTCAAGTACTTGGCGATTATAAGCACGATCCCCAATAGCGTGGTATATCTTTATTATATAACCATGCACCACTTTTGGACTGAAGCCAATGCTGAATTGTCTATAAATAGGAAGATGTTCCACAGCACAATATGTGGCTCTGCAGCATTGGTCATTGCATTTCTAGTAGCGTTTAAGCAGCTAGTTCCTGAGCACCTTATAGTTGTGTTTGGAGGTCGCCTCAAGCTGCGAGTCAAACGGCTTCCTTTCTTGATGCTTGCCTTTAACACGTTCGCGGGAATCATGGGATCTGAAATCTACGCAATTCTCACCTGGGTCGGTTTTTTTACCAGCTGGTGTTATTTAAGGTTCTTCCGAATCAGTTATGCCGATCCAGTGCTACCATTTTCTAGTTCCAGTGCTGTTACTACTAACTCTGGATTTCAGCGAAGTGAATCTGGTGGCCAGGGCATTAAGGTCCGTGGTGACGCTTCAGATGCTTTCTCTATTGCCAACTTCTTTCCTCATCCGTTTTCGTTTCTGGTCGAATCGCTTTCTCATTATGTCTACAAGGCGATGGCGCTAGCTCACATTATTGTCCCGTTCACTGACTCTGAGATCGACGACGCAAATACTAGAGCATCTGCTAGACTGGCTCCAGGGGGCCTGGCTGCGTTCTCGTCGGCGTCTGGTCCGGGTCGTCACAAGTTCAGAGGAAGTGCCAGAGCTGAAGCCGAGAGGCGGCGCGCTCTGGCAATGCGGGCACTACAAGGAGATGGTCTATCTGCTCCACGACCAGCAGTGTTGCCGGCTCCTAGAGCTGGAAAAGTCTAATGTATTTATTGCATCTACAGTTATATATTAATTTGTTTCTAAATATCCAAAGTCATGTTTCTTGCTATCAATTGTCTAACTATGTTTAAATACCACGACCAGATTATCTAAATCGTTCTTCAAGAGCGATGAAATGGCATGTTTTAAAAAACTTGTCTGGAAATGCTAAAGCCACATGCTATGCGTGTTAGTTATTTAGATTGCATATTGACACTTATGTCTAGCCATCTCTAATGAAGCTGCTTTATTTCGGTCCGCTAAAGGATGCCGTCCACGCTTCTCAGGACAGTTTCGAACTATTAAAAGAAGAGCCTTTGTCGGCTATACTTGATATGGTGAAACAAAAATATGGGCCATCTATCACTGATCTGCTAGCGACATGCGCAGTGTCGGTCAATTTAGACTACGTTGACGATCCTACACACCTTGTCACAGATTCAGATGAAGTGGCATTGATTCCTCCAGTGTCTTCAGGATAGATATTGTTACTAGATTCACTAGGTTTGTTTCATATTGCAGAGCATAATGGGGTCGTTGTACGTTCCCAAACTAAACAAAAAACGCATGTCATCAGTTCGAGACCATACAAATCCTCAACCAATCCATCGTTAATACAACAACTACATTTATATATGTGCATCTTTGCTCGTAGCTAACCTTAAAGAAAGTGGCTGCAAATAATTTTGGACGTATAATCTTACGTATTGTGCTGTTAATTGCATCTGTCTAACGGCTCGCCGCCTCATCTCATCCCCCCTACTTTATCAAGGTGCCTTCCACGCAGCTCATCTCCTGTGGTTTCAGACATGACTGTGAGTATAATCAGAACCGAAAACAGTTGTAGAATGTGCTGGTTATTGTGTTTGGTTGTTGAATATCCTTAGATCTGGTTCATACTGTATCTGACAGATTTTCGTGTTGTTGACTGCAACACTAGGATCAAATGGCACGTTTTTCGAGTCAACTGTGGTTCATCGGAAGGAACCACGGATCTAACATAGCTTGCCGAGGATGGTTCATTGACACTATGCACTCCAGATGAAGTTCGTGATAAGGGAGTTCCCATTTCTGGGCGGATCATTACTGCTATTTCCACTCTGCCACAGGAGGTGGTAATCGATTCCAACGAGAACATCTCGATTCGCGGCCGTCGTGGAAACTCGGCATTATATTCAGCATTGAATGTTTTGAAAACTGCACCTGACTGGGATACTGTGCTTGTTGGCTGGACGGGCGAAGTGAAGAAACAGTCTGCCGACGACTCGGAGCAAGACACTGTTGTTCCAGCCTGTTTCACAACTGCTCAAAAGAAGTCAATAGAAGTGCAACTGTCAAAAGCCAATGGTGCTACTACTGTTGTTCCTATCTGGATGGAAGACGATGTAGGATCAACTTCTAGGTATAGAACTTATGCAGAGGAGGTGATATGGCCCATTTTGCATTATATCCAAGAAGACACGGTTGGAAGCTCTACAACTTTGGGAACTGAGCTACGCCAGTGGTGGGCGGACTATGTGAAGTTGAACGAGGCATTTAGAGATGCGATTCTGTCTATATACCAACCAGGTGATATCATTTGGATTCACGATTACTACCTGATGCTGCTGCCTCTCATGATCCACACTAGCCGCGCTGATGCTTTTATTGGCACATTCTTCCACGCACCTTTTCCTTCTTCCGAGTACTTTAGATGCATTCCTCATCGCAAGGAGCTTTTGGATGGTGTTCTGGGATCCAATGTCGTCGGATTGCAGTCCTCATCGTTCGCGCGACACTTCATATCGTGCTGCAGCAGAATCATTGGTGCTGAGAGTTCTCCCAGTCATGTCTCTGTTGATGGCCGCTATGTGGCAGTGCATGACCTTCCGATTGGAATAGACACCAATAAAGTGGAGAAAGATGCATTTGCTCCCGAGATTGATGAAAAAGCACAAGCAATCCGTGCGCTGTATCCTGATAAGAAAATTATCATCGGCAGAGACCGGCTCGACAGCGTTCGAGGTGTTGTTCAGAAGCTCCAAGGGTTTGAGAAATTTCTCCAACTGTATCCTGAGTGGCAAGAGAAAGTGGTTCTTATCCAGGTAACTTCTCCTGCGTATAGCACTGAATCCAAAATCGAGAAGAAGGTCACCGAGTTAGTCACTCGAATAAACAGCGCTTATGGCATGTTGCATTTTATGCCTGTGCATCACTATCCCCGCCATGTAGCCAGAGAAGAGTATCTGGCGCTGTTACGGGTTGCCGATCTTGGACTCATAACCTCAGTCAGGGATGGCATGAATACCACGCTTTTGGAATTTGTGGTATGCCAGAAAACAAACAGCTCTCCTGTCATTGTATCCGAGTTTACTGGAACTGCCAGCAGTCTCCTTAATGCTATAGAAGTAAACCCATGGGATGCCAAGCAAATCGCTGACAAGATTCATATGGCTCTTCAGGATTCACCAGCAGACAAGAAGGAGCATAGTGAAAGGCAGAGAAGCTTGTACGAGTATGTGACGACTCACACTAGCCACACATGGGTTGCCACGTTTATTTCGCGGATGATGCAAAATATCGCAGAGCATAAATGCTCTACAATTACACCTGTTTTAGATGCTGCTAAGTTTTCGGCAGACTATAAGTCGGCAAAACGCCGGCTGTTTCTGTTTGATTATGATGGAACTTTGACTCCTATCGTTAAAGATCCCGCTAGTGCCGTGCCGACAAAACGCTTGTACAGCATTTTGCAGAAACTTACCGAAGACCCGAAAAATTCCATTTGGGTGATATCAGGTCGTGACCAGGAGTTTTTGGATCAGTGGCTTGGCGGTCACAATTCCAGGATATCGATTAGTGCAGAACATGGCTGTTTTCTCAAAGAGGCCGGTGGAGATTGGCAGGACCTGATATCCAGCACTGATATGTCTTGGCAGGCCGCTGTCATGGATATTTTCACCTCGTACACTGAGAGAACCCAAGGATCCAATATCGAGCGCAAGCGTGCAGCCCTCACTTGGCATTATAGAAGGGCTGACCCTGAATTTGGGGCGTTTCAAGCTCAACACCTCAGAGATCACTTGGAACAAACGATTGTGGGTGAATTCGAGGTGGAGGTTATGGCCGGCAAAGCCAACATTGAGGTGCGACCCCGCCAGTTCAACAAAGGGGAGATAGTCAAACGAATCCTCTCCGAGGCAGGAGGTACGGTTGACTTTGCATTTTGTGTTGGTGACGATTCTACAGACGAAGACATGTTCCGAGCTTTAGAGTCTTACAATTCGGACCATGGCATTTATGCTGTAACGGTGGGGCCTCCTGACAAGCTGACTGTGGCTGCTTGGCATCTGCTTAGCCCTGCTCAAGTATTAGACAGCCTGGCATCTCTAGTCGCATAGTATAGATTGCATACATATATATATATACATGATTATTTATTGATCTTCTCAAGCATCGAAGCGCCAACTTTATTTTGACGGCCGTGCATCTCTAGGTGAGTTACCCAAACCCCGATAGATATAGCATGTCGTGTCTTGAGACATTACCTGACTTTGAGAGTTGAACTTGTTTATATACTGCGATGGAGTCGTTTATAGGGTCGATAGGTTCGCTGAAAAGCATTGCGTTGTTTTTAGCACCAATGCTACTTCCCAAAATGATAAACTCGGCCATGAGCCGGCGGTTCGCTACGAGGAAACTATCTGGAAGAGTGAAAGCGTCCATAATAGTACTGGGCTTCGCAATTGTTGCTCAATTGATTTATTCATACTACGCGTATTGGAATGCTCAGAATGTCATGTTACAAACAAAATTGGGAATTCGTACTCCAATCAGCATTATCGCATCCGAACTTAACGTTGATGTGACTGAGTCGTTACTCTTGAAACGTCTAGATGTGAACCAGGGCCGGGTATTATACCCCGTCTTTGGTCCTGCGCTGGAGAAATGTGATTGGTGCACAATCAGTAATCAGTCAACGTTTTTACAGTATATTATGCCAGAGATACTTTGGCCATATATGCTCAATGCGCTTGTCGTTATGGCCATGACCTGTTGGTGGATTCCTGCCAATGCCCAGTATAGACTCTATGCTATGCTCTGCTTGGTTATATTGGCAGTATTTGACGTGTCTGAGTATGTAAGGTTCTCTAGTGCTCAGAACTTTGCAAAGCCACAGTCTGAGGTTGTGTGGTTGTACTGGCAAAAGCTGAAACAGCGCGGTTTGCTTCTGGCATCATACAATGCGTTGCTAGGGATCACGCTGTTTCTCTCTGGAACAGGGCGCATTGGTTATGTATTTGAACCGCCTGCTGCCAAGTTGTCCGAGACGTTAAATGAATTGGCTCAAGCCAAAGGCAAGATCCAGGTAGCTAACGTAATGCGCTCCTTGCTGACTGTTGATGAACCTCTAAGACAGAAATACCATAACTATTGGATTCGACATCTTGAGGCTGAATCTAAAATTGACGAGCGTGCCAATGTTGTCAAAGCGTATGAGAACGCTCAGCATCGCGTTGACCGCAACGAGTATAATAACCAGGGTTTTATACAGTCTTTTGCATGACTAAAACAAATATAAATAATGAATTGCATTACAAAAGCCTATGCATAGCGTGTACAGTCAACTATCTAATATGCCAGATTCGTAAACCCGTTGAGCGAGGGCCGCGTTGTCTTTACTTTGGGCAGCACTTTCAGAATAAAGCCCGTTGTTACGCAATATTTCTTCGTAGAACCGACCTATTAAAAGAGCTAGCAGTTCATTTGGCAGTTTTTTGGCAACCTTGAATGAATAGTTTGCTAACCGGCATGCATTCTGAAGCTGGTCTTGGTTTGTTATCGGTAGACGCCTCAAAAACAGGTAGCACGCAATTAGGTCCAGAGCGGACCGTGGAGGCTTGGGCGAATCGTCAAAGATTCTTCTCACAATATTGTTTTGATAAATGACGCTCAGTAAGCTGCTATTGACAGTTGTTATCAGCCATGCTCGCTTGATGTTTGCGTTTTGCGTTGTAGCGCAAAACTGATCCATAAAGGCAGAGCACTTAACAACGAGATCGTGATCAGGACCAAGAATTGTAGCGATATTGATTGCTGAAAGGGCCCCAAGTTCTGCAAATGGTATCAGAGCGGCATCAACTCCCAAGTTCTGGTTTGTCTGAGTAGACTCCTGCACGACATTGACAAGTGATATGTACATTTCCAGAGCGTTGTCCCAAAAGCGCTCACCCTGTAGATACAAGCCCTGTAGAAAAGTAAGATATGGGCTAAAGTTACTATCATTGACGGTTTGAATAGGGCCCTCAAGAAGCTCAAAGAGCTGCTCAGAATCATTTTGTGAGCTACAACAGCAGCCAAACATAAACAGAACTATTTGAACAAGAACCAGCAAATCGCTCTTGATCGAAGAATTAAATGCAGAAGTGGTACTTTCGATATGCGATTTCACTTTTGAAATGGTGTCCAGCGCCTTGGGGACATCACCTAATTCCAGCTGGGTCCATCCATTCAATATCTCACATATTAATGGTAGGTCTCGTTCACTGTACCATTTCATGACCCCTTGAGATTGAGACGAATAATTTAGAGCAAATGTAACGTGGGACGTCACACTATTAGAAATCGCGAGCAATTGATCCCTCCAATGCTGGATGGACTTTTTATCACGGCCAACAATCCATATCGAACACACCAACCGAACTGTACAGAACATACAATGCAAAAGAGGCAGATTTGCAAAGCATTGAGCAGCATAGGAGCTACCCTCAATCTCTTGACAGATCTGTTCGCACGTACTGATATCTCCAGCTTGTAGGGCTAACATAGCTTGGCACACAACAGCAATAGTGCAGACATCAAGAGGGCCCCGTTTGAGTCCACTCAAAAGAGGACCCATCACGTAGGGGTCATGAGGAAATAGCCTCATACCAGTGAATGCAATCAGGTAAAAACACTCTGCCAATGGACCAGATTGATCAATATCATCAGCATACCTTTGTAACGTCGACAATGCTTTGCGGGGATTGACGGTGGCTTCAAGCTCTATAAGGAGACTCGCCAACCGATACAGATGGTTAAACATCCCAGCCCGTTGAGCTACAAATATACCTTGAGTGATAATTTCCGTTGTATATACAGTATCTTCTGTTTCTCTGACCAACAACTCGGCCAGCATGATGCGCACTTGTAGGTCCTCATCTGGACTCAATCGGTTGGAAGGATCCAGAACAGCTTTAAGACATTTTACAGCCGATATAATCAATTTATCTCGCGTAGAACTAGCCTTCTTGGCTTGATCGATATACTGGCGGGCGACTGCCACCAGAGCCAACTCTCTACGATGCATGCGACATGTAAAGTTGATAGTAAGGTTTGTGTGCAGCCGTATAATCATGACAGGTTAACCGACAATAAGCAGCATGTCAGATAGTCACAAAACAAGTCAAACCAAAAAAAGGGAGCATATGTATTACGCCTATTCAATACACTACTGTTACTATGACTTATGCAAGAAACCATCAATTGTCTCGTTCACCAAGGATGGAGATTCGAGTGCAGCAAGATGGCCAGTTTTCTTAAGCACAATGAATTGGCCCCCTATAGACTCTGCCATGATTCTTGTTTCTGTATTTGTAAACGTATTATCCTCTTCTCCTGCCACAACTAATACAGGCACTTTGGTGGCTCTTAACAATCGGGTAGTATCTGGACGATTGGGTACAACGCTCTCAATGCAGATTCCAGTTGTGTAAATATTACATCCTTTCACTGCGACTTTAACCCGTGCAACCACTTCCTTCTTAGACTTCATGGAAGTTTCTCCGAGAAACGCCCTTACAGCATTCCCCATCAAGAACGGAGGAATACTACCCCATAACCGTCCAGCCAAAACCATTAATTTGAAAGAGACTGTTTGGTACCAACCTGCTTCTGATGCAGTACAATTCATAAGAATAGCTGCTTCAATTCTGTTTGGATAGAGGGCGGCCACTAAACCGCCAGTCATACCACCCCACGAGTTGCCCACAAAGACGCATTTGTCAACATCCAGCTTGTCCAATACCTGAATCACACAGGCTGCACATTCGTACAAAGTAAAAGGTTTGGTGACATCGTCGCTCTGGCCCTGTCCTGGAGGATCAATTACCGCAGTACGATATCCCTTTGCCTGGAAATAAGACACTTGCTCGTCCCACATATGTCCTGCCAACATTAAACTTGGCCAAAACACCATAGTCTTAGGACCATTTCCGGACACTGTTACCTGTAGTGACCCAAGAATAGTTGGAACCTTCATTATAAATTGAGTTGCCGAAAAAGTCTCACCCGGTTGAGTCGTCAAAATTTTCAGTTTGAGTGATCGGGATGTTCTCAACCTGTTATCGAGAGCACTTAAGCTAGTTAAAAGTGGGGTCGACGGGCTCGGCGTTACCAAAACGCGGGGTGCAGTAGTGGGGTAGCCTCGATATACAGACAAAAGATTGACAATGTCGGAGTACCGCAAATGGGACCTCCAAAGTCCAAATTATCATAGGAATAAGGTAACTGAATGACTAGTAGCCGCAAATAGTTAAATATGGAGCGGGGCCAAAAAGAAAAAAACAACAACCGGATAGATTCGAACTCTCCAAAAACGTGAACTTACGAAATGTTTGAGGGAAGGCTGTGTATTACAGGAGTATCTGGTAAAGTTGGAGGAGCAGTCCTTCGACATCTGATATCTACCGTTCAAATTCCTTTCGAGCAGCTGGTTATCTGCTCCAGCCACCCAGAGTTGGTATCTGATGAGATTAAACAGTCTGGTGCAGAAGTTCGGTATTGGAGTTATAAAGATCGAGCAGCAGTTGAAGCAGCTTTTGCTGGTGTTGAAAGGCTGTTACTGGTATCATTTCCATCCATAGGAATTGACTCCCGTATAGATTATCACACAATTGCTATAGAAGCAGCCATTACGGCTGGTGTCAAGCATATATTTTATACTTCGCTGGCTTTTCATGGAGATCCCACGTCGGCTAAGGTCATGATGGCTCACTCTGCTACTGAAAAGCTTCTGAAACAAAAGGAAAATCAGATAACATACACAATTATCAGAGAGGGCCTTTATTCAGAACAGTATGATGATTACTGTGGATTTTTTAATCCTGTTGAAGCGCTGAAAAACAAACCTGGGGCTAGAGAAGTTGTTATTCCCGTGAGCTTGAATGAAGGGGTTCTCAAGTCCCCACAACTGGGAAGCATGAAGAAAGCTTTTATAAGAATGGTCGGGATGTTGCCATTTGGCGAAAGAGCTCTATTGTCTGCAATGCCCAGTATGGCGGATTCCAGACACATTGGAAAAATAGCTCTGGTTTCTATTGATGAGCTTGGAGAAGGCACGGCTAAAGTGATTACTGGAGATGGCTATGAGAATCGAACCGTGACGCTGTGCGGGTCAAGTCCAGTTTCCATTGTAGACATGGTGGAGTTGATAAACAAAACAATGAAGCTGACCCCTCCAGTAGTGCTAAAGATGGTACGAGAGGATGTATTCTTTGACTATCAGCTTAAAAGCAATCGCGAATATCTGTATAACACTGATCCCCAGGAATTTCTAAGTATGGCGGTGAGCGCATCTCGAGCTATCGTAAGAGGTGAAACAGATGCCAATGGAAAGCTCCTTGAACAACTGCTTGGACGAACGCCCAAAGATCCTCTTGTAGCGATCCGAGAAATATTAGAAAAAGCTCTCGCTCAAAATGGCAGGTGAACAAGACAGTATTGGTTTACACTGTACATTTAGACTCAATATCAATATCACATTTCAGCTTTAACTTAACCTTGCAGGCCAGGCCAGTGTCGCCAGAGGGAAACTGACAAAAATTTATTAAATTATCGACATAATCCATAATAAACAACGAGCCTTATCCAGCTATGGAATCCCATCCCATAATTGGTGCTAGTGGTACACACGACCCCATAATGATGCAGTAATGTCGACAATAAACTTTACCCCTGAAACCCCCGCCGCCCAGGTTCACCACCCCAAGCCCACAGGGGTTGGCAGCTGTCCTCTTACAACGCGCCTCGTGTCAATCGTGAATTAGGACTGGCCAACTGTCCAACCACCGTAATGACTACTGGTAAGTGTGAATCGATTTGTGGATACCTAAAGTTTTGTGGCGTAGTACCCATTGGCCCTGAAGTTGAAGGATTGCCGCTATACTCGAGCCATTGGACGCTTCGACCCCTGGTGATATCAACAAAAGCTTTTGTGACCAGTCAACTCACGCAGACGAAGTGGCCCAGGAGGCCCCATCCATCGCGCCAATTAGCATCGAACCTACCACCGACGACAGTCTTCGCAACACAGTTATCAACAGCACCAATGGGTCGGCTAGCACCGAGAAGAACATCATCCATCGAAAGCTGAATTCATACGTTGGGTTTGCCAACTTGCCCCAGCAGTGGCAGCGAAAGAGCATTCGAAAGGGATTCAACTTGAATGTGATGGTTGTTGGAGAGAGCGGGCTCGGAAAGAGCACACTGGTCAATACTCTATTTAACGTAGCCCTTTATGAACCGCGACAAAAGCCCGAGCCTGGCACCGAAGGACCCAAGACAGTCAAGATCTCGTCTGTGGGCACCGACATCGAAGAAGGTGGTGTCTTGTTGCGTCTTAATGTTATCGATACGCCCGGGTTTGGCGACTTTGTCAACAATTCAGATTCATGGAAACCCATTGTCGAGGATATTGACTCGCGGTTTGACGCGTTTTTGGAAGACGAGAACAAAGTCCATCGGACTGCCACTGTCGACAATCGAATCCACGCTTGTATCTATTTTATTCAGCCTACTGGTCACTCTCTGAAACCGCTGGATATCACTGTCATGAAGAAGCTCCACAAGAAAGTCAATCTTGTTCCGGTCATTGGAAAGGCCGACACGATGACAGAGGAGGAAGTTATCAGTTTCAAGCAGCGGGTGCTTGATGATATTCACCACCAAGGCATTGAGATTTTCAACCCTCCACGATACGACAACGATGACGAAGAGACTCTTCTTGAGAATGCCGAGATTATGGGTAGCATTCCATTTGCTATTGTGGGATCCACCCAGATTGTTAAGACCGCTGATGGACGATCTGTACGAGGCCGAAGCTATCCATGGGGTGTGATTGAAGTGGACAATGAAAACCACTGTGATTTTGTAAAACTGCGACAGCTGCTCATCCGTAACCACCTTGAAGAACTCAGGGAGAACACCGCCAATGTTTTGTACGAAAACTACCGAACTGAGAAGTTGACCCAGATGGGCGTTCAGCAAGATCACTCGGTATTCCGAGAAGTCAACCCATCATTGAAGCAGGAGGAGGAGCGAAAGTACCACGAGCAACGGCTCGTCAAGATGGAAAACGATATGAAGGCTGTTTTCCAGCAGAAGGTACGGGAGAAGGAAGAGAAGCTGCGCAGATCCGAGAAGGAACTGTTTGCTCGACACAGAGAAATGAAGGCAGATCTCGACAACCAGCGGGCCCAGCTGGAGAAGCAGAAGCAATCTTTGGAGCTGGCAGCTTCACAGCGAGGCGGGGAAGAAAAGAAGACGCGAAAGTTTTTACGAGGTTAACAGATATACAATACACGAGGTTACAACGAATTGTAGTGCATGTTACGTAGACAGACTCCACCGCTCTGAATGTATGTCATTCAATTGAAACGGCCAGTATGGATCAATCAATATAAATCGCCAACACAAAGCGAGTACCAGAAACTAAATTTCATTGCAGCTTTATGACTCAAGTTAACGTTCTTTGATCTTTAACAATATCAATGCTGTCAACCTTGGCCCCCCTTCTCCTGCTCATGGCCATAGCTGACACTATTAGGGTTCACCTTCGCAACCCGCATGTCAACTTCAGGGGTAAAACGCACATGTTTTCAAAAAGTGGTCAATATAATACAACCAACAAAATGCACAACTATACAAAAAATTAGTCTGACGTATGACGACCCTGGTATCTATGAGTGATAGGGACCTGGCACCTTAAAATAAAGCACGCTGCGAAGCACCTGTCCAGCTGACATGTGGTATTCCAAGTTCAGCAGACATACATAATTATTTCACACACATAGTGGCCGCCACGATTATTCTCTGCATAGGCCGATTATGTCGCTCGCATTGATACGCTGCACATCTGTTTCAGACTTGATTGAATCCGGCATCATCGTCTATGTTACTGTAACTATCCTACCAGTTTAGCATTCAATATGCCGTGTACATCGTATACCATCCAACATCTATAGCCACAGTCCACTTGTACGTTGATACAAAGAAGCAATCGTTTCCACAGAGCCGTGAACGGGCTCTGTCAATCACCGATTGTGTCTAATCGGTTTCATAGTCCCTGATCTGCGTTTCATGCTAGCGGCTTCAACACGCCTCATTTCGTTATCGGCAACTCTGCAACTTACAAAAATGGCAGATACTGCATCTCCACCACCCAGACCAACTGGATGGATGCCTATTATTAAAGTAAGTAGATAAAATGCCCATTTCCATAAGCAGGACAGAATTCTAACTTTAGACTGTACAATTCGCATGGTTTGTTGGCCATGTGCTGGCCTTTTCTGGTGCGTTGTTCTACTGCCTTTCCAGCTTCAAGGTTTTTAAGGCGCCCAATTTCCCCAAATTCTGGTATCGCGAATCGTATGTGGCAACAATTATCACATACGGAATAATAATCAGCCAGTCGTATAAGGGCAAGCGAGTGACTCCAGAATCAATTGCTCGAGACGACAACATCCATTACTTGCTGGTGGCCATTCTGTGGCTCACATCCAAACCGTTTATTGGCACCTTGCCTCCATTCATGATCTTTTCTGTGTTTCATATCCTGACATATGTGAGATCATACATTTTGCCTGCCATGGGTATCCCCACCTCGTCAGCAATTTCCACCCAAATCCAAGCATTTGTCAAAAACTTCAACGACAGGTTCATGACGTTTGCTGCTGTGCTTGAGATGGTTCTGGCAGTGCTTTTATTTTTCCGATTCTTGACGCTTCGAGCGGGAACTACTCTCCCGTTTCTGCTCTACATTTTCTTCATTAAGGCTCGTTACGATCAGTCTTTCTACATGCGAAATGCAGTCAAGCAGTTTGAAGTCAATGTTGATGGCGTTCTTGGCCACCCTAGCCTGCCTCCTGCTATCAAGCAGACTTGGGTCCAGATCAAGGATCTTATTAGAAGGGTGTCTCATATGGCCAATCTACAGGCTCCTAAGCAGCAGTAATAGTCGATGTTGCTGTCGACAGTTGCTGTGGATGCGAGGGCGGGCCAAGATATGATATATCAGTAGTGTGGCTAGCTCGTCTTGAATGTCCTCTTGATACCAACGCTCTACCGGTTTAATCCGCTTGATGCCAACGTTCTGCGGGTTTAATCGTCTCTTCACCATGCCTTTTAGGCATGGATTTAATTCTACCAATTGTATTACTTAGATGAAACTTATGGTCCACGATCGCTGACATGTTGTCGTAGTTCTAGTGCGCTCTCAGTCGCCCTCCTTTAGCTTACAATTTCGGGCACTTCTACAATTGATTGAATAAACTCGTGTCCTCCAGTACTTTCATCAGCTGAATGAATCTGGCTGTGGGGTTCGCTGTGTAGATCTATGTTGATATTAGGACTGTTGTCTGCCGCACTGGACTTAAGTCTCATGGCATCTCGGTCCAATACTAGGGTCGAAGTGACCTTTGAGGCCCCAGTAGTGTTTGCTGGAGGCACAGTCACAGCTATAATAACATTCCGCAATATAGCAGAACCTGAAAAGTCTCGACGCCCAAAAAGTGAGGTCCCTGCTGCTGCTGGTATCGATGAATCGGCCCAACATTCAGACTCCACTGCCAATGCACCAGCGCCAGATACCAATGGGTCAGACGACTGGCTTTCTCGCCGGTTGTCTATGCAACTAGCAACCTCGTTCAGAGACTTCTACAATGGCGCGATTTCTAACGGTTCTGCTGGATCTGGAGCAGGACTAATGCGGTCGGGATCCACAAGGGTCCCTAACATGAAACCTGCAATGACCAATCTTCTCATGGGGTACGCGCAGCTGCAAGGATACTTCCAAGTAGATGAGTCGCTTGTTGATGCTTCCAAGTTTGAACATGTCAAAACCCAGGGTATTGTGGTGACAAGGCACGGCTTGGAATATGGCTCCGGTGCTTCTGGACAGGGCTTTCTACATGGGATTACTAACTTCTTGAAAGACCAACAGAGCCAATTGGCTACTGGTGCAGCGGCAGGCAATACGTCAGCTACAACTAATGGAGGAAGAACTGGTGGGTCAATCAGTGGATCTTCAGGTGGACCATCTAAGAGTTCTTCTAGCTCATCTTTGTCGCCAGAGATTCCCATCTTTACCACTCCTCAGTCGCTTTTATTCGTTGATCTCAAGCTCGGGCCTGGAGAATCTAAATCATTCAGCTATCAATTGCAAATTCCTAGTACTTTGCCTCCTAGCTGTCGAGGTAAAGCCATCAGCATATACTACAACTTGGTAGTTGGTTCTCAAAAAGTTGTACCAAGAGCTGCCCCAGAGCCTCGCATAATTTTGGTGCCCTTTCGAGTATTCCCTCATGTCGAGAGTAATGGAAATCAGCCGAAGCACAACCTCTCGGAACCTATTGTGCTGCGTCGCGACGATGCGTCGGTCACCCAGATAAGTGAACGAAGACCAAGCGCCAAAAGCTTTGAAGCAATTCACCAGAAGCGGTCGGCTTCTATTGTCCAGGATGCTGCAGCAATTCAACTGGCTCGAAATGACTTCACAGAATATATCAATAACCTCATAGCTACTCCCAGTCTTAAAAATGGAAGTTTGGGCTTACCCACCGATCAGACCGCACCTTTGTTTGATCCATCATCGCCTGTCGTCAGCCGGAGGCAATCATCAGTGGCTCCGGGCTCCAGTGACGATCCTCAGTACACGGCTAGAGAGAACATTGATTTCTTTGTGAAATATTACCAGCACACAAATGTGGATGTGCATCTTCGCCACAGCTTCGACATTTGCCGCCAGGGGCTTCGTATCGCCTATGTCAATCTATCAAGGCCTGTTTACAGGATTGGCGAAGATATTATCTTATTTTTTGACTTTTCGAAGGCTGACCTGCAGTGCTACCATATTTCGGCCACTTTAGAAACAACTGAGACGGTGAGCAATGACTTAGCTCGCTTTTCTCCAGCTGAAATGGCTAGTAGCACCAGACGAATATTTTCACACTACGCGTCAACTGCATTTTCCACTTCAAAGACTTGCATCCAGTTCACCATACCGTCAACTGGCTCTCCTCAGTTTGAGACCTCAGATATTTCTCTGGCATGGTCTGTCAAACTGGAGTTCATTACCGATTCTGACGAAACCAGCAATCAGAAGAAACGCCACCAAACTACTGTCTTGCAGAGAGCACCAGATCAGAATGACGTGGGAGCCGGATTTTCTGCAAAGCCTGTCCTTCCTTGCGAAAGTTTCAGCTGCCGTATCCCTGTTTATGTTTTGCCCACCAACCAAGATATTGGTGCATTGTTGGACCACAATCCTTCTGTTATGAACAGACGCTGGGTCCTTTAATTATTTTAGAATAGCCTCAGCTTTATAATAATGCATTTCTCATATTTGACGCTACCTAGACCTGATCTTCGTCGTTTGGATCTGTTTTAACACTTGCATTATCCTCAGATTGTGTAGAGTTCACTGCTGTTTTGGACTCGGCTGTGCTTGATGGAGACGACGATTTTTGGCGGCGTAACGTCCATCTAGAAAAGGCTGGAAAGTATCTTCTCTCCTCTTTCGCTGCATCAGAAGAAGACACAGTACTCGACAGCGTGCTTAAAGATTGATGTGAACGGTGACTCTCTGCCTTGGCACTTTCAGCCAACGATCTAGATTCATCCTCATTGTCATCTAATCCCTGGTCTTTCTCAGCTGTCTCGACCGAAGACTCTGGCTGCTTGGCCCAAAAACTCGAAAATACCTTACTGACAGTTGTCGCTATGCTTTCGGGATTGGTTGGGTTAGCCTGATCGCTCTGCTGGGGGTCTCCAAATAGTTGCTTTGGAACATTCATCGCAGGCACTTTGGAATTATAACCTAAATGCCGAGGTTCAATAATATCGAAGATTTCACCATCTGTAAACCTATCAAAAATCCGGTAGTTATTGGACAATCTCCATTCCTTTATCCAATTAATGTTATAGTGCTGTACAGGGTTTCCACGGATTTCTCTAGATACCACAGGTGACGGTTTTGGCCCTACTTTAGATAAGTACGCATCATATTTGACAGATGACAACAGATGCATAATATAATCTTCAAACTGCATTCGAATGTAGTCTTCACTTCCATGAAATACCAAGCCCTTCGGCTTTACCGGGTCGTTGCTATCCCAAGTTGACTTGACCGCACCTATAATTGAGTCCATCCATTTTTTGTCGGGGGATGACAAGCTCAATACACTATCTAAAGAGCGATTAACGATCTTCACACTGTCATCATCCATCTGAAGTTAGTTATTGAAACAAATGCCACTTAGTTTCAACATGTACTTACGTTCACTATAATGTCCGCAACATCTTTGGAATTAAGAATGAGGGAGTTTGTAGTTCCAACCAGGAAATACTTTGCTTCATCAGCATGTAAATCAGATACCTGTTGGAGAGGCACATATGGGCTGAAAATTCCACCAGCAGCAAAGAGCTGCAACGGCAACCCCATGAAAGCCAATAGAGAACTCCTGTCGCTGGTTCGAAGACTATCCGGCTTTTTGAGTGTCGTTTCATAGGTGCTAAGCAAAGGCGAACCACAATCTTCCAGATGGCTGATAAGGTCTGGTATTAACGACACGAGCGAAAACTGAGATGCGCACAGTAACTCTGTGTCGGATGCAAAAAATAAAATTCGTTTCTCGAGAAGAAGGGCCTTAAGCAGAACCAAGACTTTGGATCCGAGCCTATATATGAGTTCTCTAAGGGGCATTCCTATGTTCAGGGAGGCTTCATCAATTCGAGTAGAGAAGATCTGGGTCAAGTTTTCATACAGGTTGTCAATAATTCTTCGATCTTCAAAGTCACCTTGGATGAAATAAGCACGCGTCACTACGGTCAACTTTTCCTTGAGTGGACCGAATATAGGCTTTCGAGCTATAACCACAACGGACTTTTGCACCGTCGACCGAGTGATATCAGAAGTAAAATGAACCAAATCTTCTGACTTCATTTGCCTGTTGCAAGATATTCCAAAAAGCGTCGTCACATTACGAAAATCTGATTCCTCAACGATGTGTCCGTCTGAGTCTCGCTGAGGCGTAGGATTAACTGATATCTTTTTGACTGTATCATATAGCAACGTGAAATAGCAGAAGCTTTCTTCGTGGCTATGAGATCCGTCTGGTAGACTCTGGAATGGGAGGTAAGGCCAAACGCTGGACATATCACCGTCCGGCCCAACCCAGTATTCTACTTCCGGCCCTCTAGCATGATGGAAACCAACTACGCATACTCCAAAGATAATGTTCTCATCATCATCCTCCGTCAAGGGTTCAGGAGAAATTGGATCAAATTGAACATTAGGTTCCTTTATATCCACTGGGATATCAGTAGCCATATTGCCTCCATTTTCACTCAATGGGGGCTCAGATGTCTCATTGAGTGTCTCGTCGGTTTCTGTGATGCTACCAGTTCCCTGTTCAACTATACTGCTCACTTGCTCTTGTTCGCCAGGGTTGTTAGTAGGAACATCACTTATAGAAGAAGGTTTAGAATAACTGACGTTTCTGGATATCACTGGTGACCTCTGACTCACGGGAGATGTTGATGCGGAGCTTATTTGATTTTCAAAGTTGTTTACCAATCTGGAAACTAAGCGATCCTGCGGGCCCTCAAAGTATGATCCATAATCTATTGTACTCGAGGCGCCACGGCCTTTCACTGGAGTAGTAGTAGAAGTAGTTTCGTCCGAAGTGGTATCCGCTGATCCAACCTGAATCGAATCCACCTTGTGAGATTTCATGACTTGAGCGTCAACAACCTCAACAACCTCCATGTCACTGTCACTATCAGGATCGACCGACATTCCAGAAATTTGGGAAGATCCCATATCCGTTACAGCTTCAGTCTCTATTTTTTCTTGAGTCTTTTCAACAGTCGCAGTGTCTTCATCAGCATTGGTACCATTTCCGTCTTGATTTGAGGGCTCATTTTGAAGCGACTCCAAACTAGCCGGATCAATACCATTAGATCCAACATCTTTCTCCTTATCACCACCACCCTGTACAATTTCTTGAGCAGTGTCTTCGAGTCGAGGCTCTTTAGATTCGCCTAGTTTCGTATCGTCAGTAACATCAATACCAGCAGAGTTTGTATCAGCTTCAACTGTAATATCTTCTTCTTCTTCTTTGAGGTGTGGCTTGTCTACAGGTGTCTCTTCGGCTTCCTTTTCCTTTTGCTTTGCCTTCGATTTGTTTTTAGACTTTTTGTTCTTCTTCTTGTTCTTGGATTTGGGTGCCTCTTTGCTGTCTAGATCAGTAGATACAGGTTCAGAAACAGTCTCCTTCTTCCCATTATCCGCAACGTGCTCTGCGCCGTCGATGGATTTCGTAGAGGAGTCCTCTACCTTTGGGTTAGAATCGAAACGTTCGCTAGTAACGTTGCCCACTTCTGTCGTATCGTAGAACTCGTCATCGTGGTCTGACGATTGACCGCTCAGAGGCTTTTCAGATGATCCATTGAAATCTGTATCTCGATTGGCTCGATCATTAGAGTTCTCAGAATCTGATTTGTGTGAATCAACTGAAGCAGTTTCAACATTCTGAGGACTCAAATCCCCAGACGTAATGTCATCAGGCATGAGGTATCACCAAGCACGAAGCAGTTGTAATTAAAGATCCAAATTAGAAATTTAATGCAAAGGTATGCGTTATTTGGACTGCAAATGCGAGCTTTGTTCGGTTTCTACAAAATCCCACCTGGCAATCGCGTCTTCAATGCTTAATGAATATGCGTGTCTGTGACAAAATGATTTAGATGTGCGGCACAGTGCTAGAGAAGTATAACAAAGTGCACGCAAATGAGGATAGGATAACGAGAGATAGGGTCTAAACTCGAATGGCCGACACAAAATCCTTAGATTATCTGTAGTAACCAAAACTTTTCCTAAATGGCACACGCAGATCCCGTATAAAAGGTGAAACATATGCCACGCAGATATCACGTGATAATTCAGGGGAAGTGCTTAATAAGATTGGATCTTTTTATGAGTTGTGTACTTTCATGTCGTGTCATAAAGTAAAAATAAGCAAATGAGCAATGCTGAATGAATTATTGAGCAATAGAGACACAATTCTAAAAAGAGCTATATGTCAAAAAAAAATTAAAAAGTAATTAGCGATACTTGGTTTCGATCCAAGGACATCAGGGTTATGAGCCCTGCGCGCTTCCGCTGCGCCATATCGCTTTATAGGACTATATGAGTTAGGCACCGTATACCACCTGCAGACCACCCATACCCTTAACATATTAGGTGATTAACGTACAGAGGTATTCTGGCTATTAGGAGACCCACAGTATCCATAGACGATATGAACTTTTGATGCTACAGAATACAGCATTAATATTCTTGCTTGACATCTGAAATGTTAGCATTCTATCAATTTATGAAATTCTCAAGGAAGAAGCTTGATCTCAATTATCTGAACAGCATCATACTACATTAAGTGAAATTGTCCAATGTTAAAGCATAGCTTCTAGAGGCTATGTGAAATTACAAACTTCAAGTCAAAAACCGCTTTAAGCGTTTAATTATGCCCGTAAGGACATGTGCTATGTACTCATAAATCATCTATGCTCGTCAGGTCGACCTTTTACTCAGTGTGCTCTACTTCATCCGAGTTGATATCGGGAGCATTGCCGTCTTCTGCCTGTCGAATTTCTTCAGTTCGTCGTCGCAATTCATCAAGATCCCATGCATCTCCCTCATCATCCGAATCAGCGTCCACAGTGAATTTACCAGAATCCAAAAGCTGCCTTCCACTGAGTACCTTGTTATTCTTCTGTTTCTTTTCTTCTGCCTCTTCGTCGGCCTTCTTTTTAGCCAGACGATCTTCTTTCCACTTTTTGAAACTTTCCAGAGTCACAGGTGTGAGTTGCTTAGGAAGCTTTTGTCGCTCGGTCTCAATAAACTCTTCAAGTGTGATTTCGGGTTCGTTGGCTGCTGCCTGTCTCTCTAGACGAAGCTCCTCCTTAGTCTTCAGTTTGAAACCCGGAGGCAATGAATGTCTGTACTTGCAGGCATCTCCTCCATTCGGACATATCCAGAACCAACCATACTTTCCATTCTCGACTGCATCGATAAAGTATTTGCAGACAATATCTGTGGTGGTCTTAGGATTACCATGCTTGGACAAAATAACTGATCGAAGCTTTTCTTCATCCCACTTGTCGATCGTATCCTCTTCCTTCTCACGATCATCCTGGTACAAATCTTTTTTGGCACCTTTTCGTTCCACATCCAAGTTATGACTGAATTTACATTTGGATCCCTTGGTACAAGTGCCTTGCTTGAAAAATGCACAAATGACTGACTTTGGGTCCACTCCAAAAGGAATCTTCTGTACCGCGGCAACTGGCTTGAATAATTCTGCGGCCTCTTGTTTAGCCCTTTCTGCTGCAAGTTTCTCGGCCTGTCTTCTAGCCTGCTCGGCCTCTTTTCTTGCTTGAGCAGCTCCTCCAGCCTTGGACTGACTCTCAACTTGCTTGACAAATGCTTGCACCTTGGTAGACTTGTTTTTGTTCTTCAAACCAAACGTCTTGTCGGACGCCGACTGCTGGCGCTTGGCAGCCTTGGTCTTGGTACTCTCCTGCTGCTTCTTAGCCATATTGAACTAATAATGAAGACTTTGAATCATGGATTTTCATTTTCTGCGACCGATAAGAGGGTAGAGGCGGGTAAGCGAATGCACACATGTAGAAGTTTGTGTCCTGGAACAACTTGAATATTCTATCGCTTCTGTTTGTTTCGCACTTGCTCTAGAGCTATCCAGAGATTGTCTTTTGTATTGGACAATTAGAAGTATTTAATGGTCAAAAGCACTCATTTTCGGGGTGTTGTCTGTCCCCCTTAGGCATTGACGACCTCATACGCCTGCTGCCAAATGCCCTATCCCTTACGATGAGCTGACATAAACAGCAGAACCAGAAGCAACTAGCCGATATTCACCGAGCTGATTTAATAGAGCAATATTCTTGCTAGAGATAGTAGTATTTCAAACACCAATTAAGATTTAGATTAATTAGATCGTCGTATATATTTGCCGAAACAATTGTGTCACGTGGTTGCAGCTACCCCAGTACGTAACCTTCTGAGCCTCGCTGGTTCTTTCTCTTCTAACCACGCTGCTTCTTTATGCTCCGAGGATCAAGGCTTAACCGGCGAGTTGTATCGCAGGTGGTGTCTTCGCGGTCAGTAGTGACCACACCATTGGCACCATCGACACGACCGTATGCTTCACGTCGGTGGAAGCTTCTGGCGGCTTCTGCTGCTACTCTGATTGCAGGTACATATTTCAGTGGCTATCTGGGCCCATTTGGCGGCAAAATAGCTAATGATGTATTAGGCGGTCCATCTTCTGGCCAGTCACTTGTGAGATCTCACCAGACGTCCTCTAAACAAACCATTACCATGCTTACTCCTGCTCAGGTGTCGAGCAGGTTGCGTGACCAAGAAGAGAGTTACTTTGTGGACCGAGGGAAGGGTGTATTTCGATATGATGTCTCGCAGCTCGCTAGCAACAATCCAATCGAAGATGATCGATCAGAGCGTGCTGTTCAGGTGCCGCTTATTAACAGCCAAGACGAGTCTGTGAGCTCAAGCGATTGGATGTTTTGGGGTGTTTATGATGGCCACAGCGGGTGGACAACAAGTGCATTTCTGCGGGACAACCTTATTAGTTATGTGCTCAACGAGCTAGACAAGGTGTATGAAAAGAGCTCTCCAGAGTCAATATACAGATTGGCACCGTCAGATGATGTTATCGACGCGGCTATTCAGCGAGGTTTTACAAATTTGGACGATGAAATTGTCAACAAGAGAATCCAAAAGCTTTTGGAAGCACCCAATAAAGCCGGAGCCACTGAGTTCATTGCACCAGCGTTGTCTGGTTCTTGTGGACTGTTGTCATTTTATGATAGCAGCTCTCAGAAACTGCGGGTTGCGGTGACTGGTGACTCTCGGGCCGTACTGGGCTCACGAAACTCCAGCGGCAACTGGACAGCTACAGCACTCAGTACAGACCAAACTGGAAGCAATGTGGACGAAGCAAATAGGATCCGAGCCGAGCATCCAGGTGAAGAGTCCAGTGCTGTTCGTCGTGGTCGGGTTTTGGGACAACTTGAGCCTACCCGAGCGTTTGGAGATGCCAGATATAAATGGTCTCGAGATATCCAACATCAGGTTGCCCACAAGTTCTTTGGAAGAAGCATACCAAACGATCTGAAGACCCCTCCATATGTTACAGCAGAGCCTGTTGTTTCTACAACAAATATCAATCCGGACAACGGTGACTTCCTTGTTATTGGTTCTGACGGCGTGTTTGAGATGCTGTCAAACCAAGAGGTTGTCAGTCTGGTCGTCCAGTGGTGTCAGGAGAAGCGACCAGAATACCTAGAAACAGCCAATGGTTCCAAGAGTGGTAATAATGGGTTGTTTTCCAGAATATGGGGCTCGAAGAATGGAAACCATGGGCTTGCGGTGGAAGATGTAAGTGGTAACAAAGATGCTCAAAAGCAGCCCATAAGAAGACGAAGCGGCGATCAAGCTCGATTCATTGTCCAGGATGACAATGTTGCGACTCATATTATTAGAAATGCACTTGGAGGTGCCGACCATGAACAAGTAACTATGCTTGTAAGCATTCCATCTCCGTTGGCCAGGAATTATAGAGACGACTTGACAGTCACTGTCGTGTTCTTCGGAAACCAAGGAGAGTCCAATGACACTGGTTCTATTAGAGTGAATCAGGAGGGAACTCGCAGCACTGTTCGCCGAGCCAAGTTGTAATAATGATGATGATTCAATTGCATGGTAGATTAATATACATCTAACAATATCCAAAAAAAAAAAAAATCTCGTACCGTAATAGTTAAAACATTGAGTAGTTTAAAAATATCAATGAATATTATTGGCCTAAAGCTACATAGATACCAATTGGCCGTTTACAGATGGGCCTTCAACGTCTGGCTGGCCTCCCATTTGGAGCCGGGAGCGATTGATACATACTTGGCAACAGATCCTGTTTCAACACAAACCATGTTCTTGTATCCATCCTTGGGGTAGAAATCAGCTAAGCCCTCTGCTTTCTCTATCCATGGGTTCCATACAACAACATCTTCAAGATTCTTCCTGTCTTCCACAGTAAACACAGGCTTCTCGTCGCTTGCGATCGTGACAAGCTTTGAAGAGTCAGCTCCAGAGTACACACGATCAACCTCCCCAGCAATTGTGATATCAGAAGATGCAACAGACAAGTAGTTGGTTTTGGATACCTTGTCAGCCACTTCGAGTCCCCCGAGGCCTTGCACCTTGATATTGTTAATGTTAGGAATTCTAAAGTAGGTATGGAATAGAACATTGAACTCCCATGGTGCCTTATCAGTATTTTCAACCGACAGAGACGTCAGGAGACTCGACTGAGCAGCAAGAGAAACAGTGTAAATGAGAGTGAAATCATGAGACCATTGAGACTTTGCCTCTGCGCTCAAGTTTTCGGGGCCAAGTCCAAACTGCACTGTGAGTGGGTCGTCATTGACTTGACCGAGAAATTCCCACACACTAGTTCGTGCAAACCCATGCTGAGGCAGCTGGGATGTCTCGTGCCCTGAGGACTTTCCAAACACTGGAAACACGAGAGGAATACCTCCTCGAACTGCCTTTGTTCCGTTAAGAATAGCCTTTTCACTGAGAAACAGCTGCTCTTTGCCAGCCACCTTCCAAGAAATCACAGTCGCCCCGTACTTCAGAATTGTCACCGATGTGGTGCTGTCTGAGGGATGCGTCAGCACTATCTCAGTTTCCGTTTCGTGAATTGGCATCGTGTCAGTTGAATCTTGTAATTAGGTCTGACAGTTGGATCTGCAGGTATTGTGCGTTTTAACGATGAGGGTAAACACGGGGTTCTGTGAACCGATTTTCAGTACCAATGAACGGCCCATCGCTCCTCCATCTATTAACCGGACATTGCTTTTACAACTTGAAACCACTCGCGTACTGATGTCCCATTCAATTACTCTACCGAGATATTAATCATTGCATACATACCACGGGCCACCAACAATACAGCTGTTTTTAAATACATGAGATTAGCATTATTTCAAACTGGGCTATTATAACAAAAAAAAGTTGTATATATCAAATCGTACAAGAAGCCAAGTGATCTAGTCAAATCTGCCAATAAAATATGTGCCTGATCTGAATGATTCTCTAACAACGTCACACGCAGATGTCACACTCAAAGGAGTTGTGTGCCACTCTACCTTGCATGTTACGGTGCAGAAAGGCTACACCTATAGATGCTAGGATTATCTATACGAGCTACAGTATATCGAACAGGCCTCAAGCAACATTACAACTCACTGATTACTAATAGCCCGGCGAAGGGGTGTGCTGACAGGCAGCAATTTAGGACATTGATCGACTTTTTAGAAACAAAGCATTTGAGCGTGAGCGTCCAATTATGCATCTACAAAATTGGTGAGTGTGGTGATTTCAGAATAAATGTTATATTGCTACATGAAAGCAAGAAACGCAACACAATGGGGAAATTTTCCGAAGTTGACGGCCGCGGATATGTCAACTTAACGTGTCGCCGATCGCCGGCACCGGCAACTCGATAAGCGGTCAGCCGTACATGACCAAAGTTTATGTGAGCTGACAGACTCCAAATTTCTACTTTTTTTTGTTAAACTTTCGAAAGGCTGAGACTGTTTTGAGTAGTTGGCTGGGAGGCGATTCAGATTAGAAGGGGATGACATTAAACGCATAAATTACAGTTAGGAGATTTTTTGAAGAGAACCATCTGCAGATCATAATTGTACCGTTGATGTCGAGATGACAGTTGCAGTCATTGGCAGCGGTCCCAGTGGACTGATCATTTCATATATTTTGCATGGAAACATCCCTTATTATGACCCTGTAAAGTATGGACCTCACCCCGACTTGGCGCTTCATAGACTGCTTTTGAATTATGTCTACAGCCATGATAGACCAGGATTAAGTCTATTGGATGCCATAAACGACACTTGCATTATACAATACGTTGGCTGTTCGTATGAATCTTTTTTCTCTACGTCGACGCTGCCAATAAATCTATTAATGGACGCTCTAGTGGCTGCAGATGAAAGTAATTTTATGTCTCAGTCCTCAAAACAGAGCCGTGTACGGTGGGAGTTCAATCCCGCTATGAAAATTGACCATGTAGTGTTGGGGTCGAGCCCAAAGCCTGGAGGCCAATGGGGTTCATTTCTGCTGGACAATCGAGATGATCTTGCGTTAAGTTATGCCGAGATGCTATCTTTGCCAGGATATTCGTTTTCAGAGTACTATACAAGTACCTACGGTAACGAGCCACCGGATTTCTATAGGCCTCCACGATATCAAGTTTCAGAATACTATTCTTCATATCCTTCGAAGGTGAAGATAGCTGATTCCATAGAATCTGGAGTTCTGGTATGTGATATCAAGAGAAAAGATGGAGATGATTTTGAGGTGTCTGTCAAGTCTGTTGCAGACATGAAAAAGCCTCCCACAGTCCGTGAATTTTGTCGAATAGTTCTTGCTACTGGTGTATTCGAAACGCCTTTGCGAAAGCAGAGTTGTATGGAGCCCTGTAGATCATTCTGTGATCAAGTCCATCTGGCTCTGGAAGATCCCAGTCTTTTGGGAACGTATACCATCAAGCCCCCACTTTCAGATAAAGCGGTTTCAACTATTTTGGTTGTTGGATCAGGAGTCTCAGCTGCAGATGCTGTCCATAAACGACCTGAAGGATCATCTATTATTCATATATATAAATGGGGTGATCCTAGAGGGAATACTTCAGTATTCAGGAAATTTCCCAAAGAGCTCTATCCAGAATACGTCAAAGTGTTCCAGCTCATGAAATGCAGAAACAGCTCTTTTTATGAAGGATTTCCTAATGCGAAACTTCAGGCTATTAATGAAAATGGAGACGTCGAGATTCAGCTGGAAGACGGATCCGTTGTGCACAGAAACGTCAATCAAGTAAAAATGTGCACCGGACGGTCCGGCTCGCTGGCTTACGTGTCGCCTTCCCTCGTCGAGGGAAGATTGAAAAATATGAGTATTGTTACCAAAAAGACCATGAGACAGCTGCTCAACAAGACCAAGTCGTTAGAACTTGGAAATGGCGTGTTTGCAGTTGGAAGTCTGTCTGGAGACAGTATTGTAAGATTTCTACTTGGAAGTTGCGTATGGACTGCTGGAGCATTAATTCATGGCATAGTTCATAAGTCCCCAAAAAAGGCAAAGACAATGATACCCCAGATGCCGTTGTAATACTAGAGAAAAGCATAATCATTATTGCATATTAATTAATAAATAAAATAATAAATAAGCGCCGATCTGAAGGCAGTGCCCAAGGCTCTCCAAAACTAAGGCCTGAGATCAGTTGGATCATGGTCCGGTTCCGCCCATTCGAGATTTTCGCCAGCTGTTTGCCAATACTGCCTGTAGAGCAGTTCCTCCGCTGTAGGCAGAACTCTCATCTGACGGGCCACTAATTGCCGGTTGATCGTGCTTGTGATATCCGGCTGCAGTTTTCTACTATGATGGAGATGATAGTTCTCTACAGTGACATCAACATTCTCACTGTACTCGACGACAATTCGATTCACCATGTTCAGCTCGTTCTCACGCTGTATCCTTTGCAATGCACCTATGTGAGGATACCAACCCACTCGGCGGCCACTATGATGGCCAATAAATTGCGGAGACCATATGTTGTACAGGATGGGTACTAGAGCAGCACTCACTAGTCCAAATCCTTGGTATACGCTACCCGTAAATAAGGCAGTACTAATGCCCAACGGCATACAACCAGCTGATAACAACGCCGGTGTCCACGACAATTGACGACCTCTGGGAACCAGATCAACAATGCTAAATGCCTGTTCGAACTCGTTTCGCGAAAGTGCAAGCCTCAATAAGCTATACAAAACTGCTAGGTCCGGTGGGTTGGCATTTTGAAAGTTGTACTGCCTGGCAACATGCAGGGCCATATCAGTAGGAACCTGAGACGGCAGAGAACATAAGCTCTGGAGAATTGACAAATCATTGGACAACAGAGTCTTAACTGGCTGATGTCGAAGAATGCTGTCGATGTGATTTAGAGGGCTTTGGTACGTTCGAAGAGGTTTATGGAGCCTGGAAAAGCCCACCGGGAGCGACTTGTTAGTCTGAGCCAGAGCCAACTCATTACAAGCCCTTATAGCACTAGCAACCGTGTCAGCAGATACATGAGATGACGATAATATGGTCTGGCGGATCCGTAAAGCCAGCGTTACTACAGTAAAAGGCGGCTCATTGAAATGGAAGAACATTGCATACGGGAAGCAAGAAATTGGGGTTTCGCTCATCAACAAATAAATAGCTATATAAGTAGTAGAAAGCAAATCAAGTGAGCTCAGCATAAAACCTAGTGCAAAATCAACAAAATAAAATCAGCAGTTACAAGCAGAGGGCGAAGCAGACGATGCTGGTCCCGATGACAGGTCTACTCGGCCGCCCTCGCCATCACGACCGCCGCCAACTCTGGCACCAGCTGCCGATGCTACCCGCTTCACGTCCTGGGGAATCTTGGCAGCAATCGCCATAAACACCTCTCGAACATTGAAGCCCGACTTGGCGGAAGTCTCAAAAAACAGCAATCCTTCATCGTCAGCAAGCTTCTCGCCCTCCTCCACAGCCACCTTGCGTGCATCCTCGCCATCGCCCGCCTCTTCACCGTCAGCCTTGACCAAGTCCAACTTGTTGCCGACCAACGCAATTATGATTCCCGGAGCCGCCTGGGCCTTAAGCTCGTTGACCCAGTGGCGGGCCTTGACAAAAGAAGCAGGCTTAGTGACGTCGTACACCACCAGGGCACTCTGGGCATTACGATAGTACATTGGTGCCAAGGATGCAAAGCGCTCCTGGCCTGCCGTGTCCCAAATTTCAAACTTTATGTTACGATTAGGTAGCGAGCACTTCTGGGTCAAGAATGCTGCTCCAATAGTGGGCTCTTTGTTCTCCTGGAAATCGTCGCTCACAAACCGCAGTACAAGCGACGACTTTCCTACTGCCGCTTCTCCCAGCAGCACCAGCTTGACTGATGTGGTGGGCTTGTTTGCAGGAATCGGATCCATGATGATGTCAAAATCTGCTCAATAAATATATATCTCAAAAATATCCCACTGGGTGCTAGTGATGGTTTTGACTGGTTGCTTTATGACGGTTGTAAAGTAGGGATGAGCCTGCGACCCGTTACCAAACCGCATTTGATCAGCCCCTTACACTGTATAAGCATAATGTATGGGATCAGTTTGCCACTTGGTGAGCCCTACTCCCGGATAACAGCATACATTGCTATCAGTCTCAACATCTAGTGGCGCCTGTGCTATCTCATCTATATATAGGACCGAAATAGACCGACTGAAACAGCAGGTTCGAGCTACAGTTTGAACTATTAGGTTGTTGAACAGGTTTGGCTAATTGGCCATCTATAACAGGCTACATTTATTTGTCATCTATAGCAGCTGGATCACATGTCATCATATAACGGTACTAATTAAGCGAGCTGAGTGAGTTACTGACACAGACGAACACAATATCTCCAGTCAGGACAGACCCGAATCGACCCGAAACACTGTGCAGCATAACCTGACAGAATTCTTCAGTTTTGATGAACGTGCTCCTCAGACTTCGGATTTCCGGGCACTTCAATCAGCACTTGAGAACCTTCAGGACTCGCCACTGATACGGCAGCTCGTGGATCAGTTATCAATTGATGCTGAATCTCCTCAGGGCTATGACAGAAAAGGGGTGTCTCAAGCATATTTGGATTCATTGGATCGGGTGTCGAGGAAAAAGCTGAAACCCACAGACGAGTGTGCTATATGTGCTACAAAGTACCTGTCAGACGAATACCCGTTGGTAGTCCGCCTTCCCTGCCATCCAAACCATCACTTTGACTTGGACTGTATCGGGCCCTGGCTCAAACTGCATGCCACATGTCCTCTCTGTCGAAAAGATCTCATGGCAAAAAAGGTAATCAACCTTGAAGATAGCGAGGAAGAATTTGACGACACTTATGGATAGTCCTAGGATCCTACTACCCTATTATTGTACACTAGATGCTTAATTCAATCGTCAAGTCAGTCATTTGCAAATAACTGTCATGTTATGCATCATCTTCGTAGAGCTTTCCTAACCATCATTCCAACCATGGCTTGCTCCTGGTGGGTAGTTCCCAGGGGTCGAACTTTCCCCCACAATGCTCGAAGCTTGCAGCCTCCTAATACAAATCTTCCATCTGTGGACTTCAGTGCTGAAGCAGCAGCCTCTGCCTGGGATCTAGATTCAAATGTAACAAACCCACATCTTGCTCTGTGGATAACTATCATGCTGCGAACTTTTCCGTACTGTTCAAAGTACTCTCGTATCAAATACTCGCCAAGATCTTCTTCGATACCGGCAAGGAAAAAGGACGTTATTGATTCGTCCTTGGGCACTTTTGAAATCGATCCGTTTAGAGGAAGTTTAGAAATAATCGCATTGACGTCTTCTTTAAGCGCTGCGGTTATTTCATGACTGGGGATGCCTGCAAGCTCATTCTTGGACTCCTTCTTGGGCTGCTGGCCACTTGACATGCTGGTCGCAAGGTTTCGTAATAAATCTCTGGCAGCCTCGTTCACAGCTATCGACATATCCTGTGCACCAGAATCTTTGGCTGCAGCATCTAAGTTCTGAGCTATGTATTGTTTGGTGATGGCATTAGATCCCTCGCCTGCTGTGACACCATGCTTGGCTAAATCCAGAGCAGCATCTCGGATAGATAGTGGAAGCCCATAAGTTAAGTCGAGCATACACGACTGGCACGCATTCTTCTGCCTTGAACAAGTCTGGCATATGACTGTTTTCTTTGGCTTTGTGCCTCGCTGTGCAGTCCATTTGAATATAGTAAAAGGTCTAGTGCATAGTTTACATTCTGCTCCATACTTTTCCTTGATCATTCGAATATACGGATTAGAACCGAGGCATGTCTCGCACACCGCAGGAACGTCTGTGTCTTCCCATGACTTTTTGTTGACGTCGGCCTTTGGCATTGTAAAGTCGATTTGTAACAAACGTTGTTACCAAAGATCAAATAAATATGATATCAGGTTAGGTCAAGTCTGATAAGTTTAATGTTGGTAATCTGTCGCACTTATGTGTCACAACCACAACCATATATAAATAACTAATAACTAAAATATCTCTACTATCAGTCAATGCTTATTATATTAATTGTTTAATTTTGTACCTGTTTCTGTTCATATCG
Organism: Sugiyamaella smithiae; assembly: GCA_030579815.1. Taxonomy (NCBI): domain Eukaryota; kingdom Fungi; phylum Ascomycota; class Dipodascomycetes; order Dipodascales; family Trichomonascaceae; genus Sugiyamaella; species Sugiyamaella smithiae. The sequence goes on from JAKTRV010000002.1 coordinate 1,651,088, forward strand.
CTGCTGTGGTTACGTATGTTTGGCATTCCAAGAGATACACTGAGGTCATGTGATCTGTACCATATATTGACGCCAAAATTTTTTTCTCTTACCATTGTACCTACCATTTTGGTAGACGGGATGCCAAGATGACGACCATCAACACGAGAGAAATACAACCGCCGAACTGTCGATATGATGAGTTTGCAACATGAATTTCTTCACCTGAACAATCATGTGGAAACAACACAACAGAGCTTTTTAACACTGATCTTCGGTTGGTGGCTGTTTTTCTATGGTGTGGATGGATCCGGGCTTGTATACCCTTGAATCTATACAAATAAGTATGCAATAGATGCAATTCATTTTAGCAAGCTTTATAGAGAATTGTAGTTCAATAGAGATTCCTTGGTCTGCCAGGGATGCGTACTAATATCTAAGTTTATCAGCTCTTGGCTTGAGATGTTATACATAACCTTGTTTGGCCCCTTACTCAAGGCGTCCGATGCTTGCTGCTTTCGTTTTATATTTGAAATAGAGTCTTGTTTGAAATTCATTGTTAGGCGAATTTGAAAAACACTTTTAAACTGAGGTCGGCGCATGAATTAGATCGCAGATCCCTTCCATGCTCAATAAAGTTCAATATCGAGAAAACGTGGAAGGGCTACCGCATTTGTATTATAATTTCAAGTTCGAAGAGATCCTTTACGTACAGCCGGACGTGAGCCCTGACTGGAAAATAAGGTTCAGCTAGTTGAATTGGTCAAAAGTCGGCTCATGCTTTCATTCTGTAAAGAGATGTATAAAAGTTCTGACAACGTAACCCATGGTATAGTAATAACAATTTGTATATTTATCTGAGTGATTCCAAAAGAACACCACTAGCTCGGAATTAGTTCAACATGGATTGCCGCCAGTATCTTCTATCGTAAAATACATAAACAAGCTCTGCCGTATATTTTTCCTCTTGTATCTGTCTCCTACCACAGTTGAATCGTTCGCTTTTGTACTAAAAATAGTAGAAATTGCTCTACTAAAAATTAATTTCATGCTTTATAGGCAATTATCAGCAGCTTCACAGAATAGGCCCGAATTTCAACTTGCTTAAGACTCTTCGTCTTGAAAAATCGCAACCTAGCTCGAGTCAAGCAAACGAAATTGTTCTATATGTCACCTACCGTGCTCGTGAAGTGGGGTCAACCCAAGTTGGAGCGTATAGACGAACGTATTGACAGTCGTAATGAAGCTCTCCCGTCGAAAAATGCTACCTGGGTGTTATAAAATATTCCAAGTTTGTCAGAGTCTTCAGCACGCAAAAAGAAACGCCTCCAAGGCTAACTTTAAAAGGATTGCCACTGTCGACTAAATTACTTGTATTGCTCGTAAAAACATCTATATGTATAAGTAAAATAATAGATTAGTAGATGCAGAAATACGGATTCTGGGCCGGAATTGAACCGAAAGTCTACTGTTGCAATATAGCAGTCAACGGATACGATAGATATGATAAAGAATATTTGTTTATAGATACTCGAAAATGCTGGAAAACTGTCATTTCACCACTATCGGGCTAGAATCAAGATTACAATGGCCATCTACAACTAAATATATACCAATAACAGCTATCAAGCTGCCAGCAGTGCTTCGAATCAGCCAGACTAAGAGATCACCATGAGACACAGGGAGCGTCATGAAGAGCCAGCCGTCAAAACAACATGCAAACGCATTGTTCCAAGGAAAGCACTATGCATGGAGCCATCCGTCATATCCCTTATTTTATCGTTCTAGAAGCAGAAACATCATATGTAGCGTAGATCAGTTTGATGCCCTCATACATTGCCATGCAAGTTGGTCAATTGACAGCCATATGGAACCAAAGAATTGGAATCTCAGTCGTTCACCGCCATCACCAACGGCCAGGCACCAGATCTCGCTTTCGTTGCTGGTACCTCAAAACAATATTGGGCCACAGTGCCAACCGTATCCACAATAGCTACCGATTAGGACTAGCACATAACAGATCTTCCACTTCGGTACAGCAAGGATGGGATTGTGCACGCACATCAGACCCACAACCCCTTTGTTGCTTGACAAACTAGTTTGCATTAACACTAGCTCTACGTACTAAGTGCTGTACAAGTTTCACATTAGCGTGGCCTCGTTTTGCATTCGCAGCAGCTATTGTTTCATGTTGCCCCGCTCACAAACGCTGCTTCGAGGGCTAGGGAGACTTGCGGTATCCCTGACCGTATAGGTGCCAGTGCCAATCAGGGGCTATGTGTCTAGGGGAGATCTGACAATCCGAGAACTAGTCCCAAAACAGTTAGGGACAATTAAATCTAATCTTGAAACATTATGCCTTATTTGGAGGATTTCTTTTAGTGCCAAACTCAAAAAGCACGGACCCAATGCAACAGACCACAGGTGTTAAGGCATAAGCGTTTTTGGTCCTAAACTGCCAGCCCAGCCTCGCGCCCGCAATGGAAACGCCGGCAACTCCATGAAGTTTCAAGATCCGAAGGATATAACACCGGCTCTGGGTAAGTATTGCTTTTTTTTAGGGGCCTTTGCTCTTTTTTGCACAGCGCCAGCTATTTTCGCCCAAAAACCGAAAAATGAAGCCTTCGAAAAAGCAATGAGGCGGTGACGCGCCACGGGCGAGGCGTATATATTGTCATGCTAGTTTGGCAGTTCACATCCGCCTCGACAAGTTGCTTTTTAAAAGCGATCAAATAGGAAACCCGAAGATGACATGAAGGATGTGGAGATTTCCGGGAATGGACAAAGTATGTCGGTAATATGCCCTTTTTGAAATCCAAGATACGTGTGGCACTTCCCTCGTCTAGATGGTCTAACTGGCAGGTCTACGCCTGCAAAGCCATACTTGGAGTTCAGGGGGGCTTTAGATGCTTTGATGGAGTGGATATAGGCGACAGGTGGGACGCTGCAGGTTAAACACGATCTACATTGGTGACAGGGGGGGTTCATCAATGCCAGTTTTCTTAGCATGCTTTTTCGCAAAACTCGCGACCTGTTCGATTATGAGGCTGCGTTTATTTCTGAAAAAAACAAAAAAAAATTCTTGAAAACTTGACTTGAGAATAAACTAGCAATCGAAACATTTTGTCTAAAGCCGTGTAACAACTTTGCTAAGAAACTTCACAATCATGATTGAACAGAACTTGAAGGGTAACTACAATCAGCTATTGCTGGCTATCTCTGGGTCCAAGTGACACCTGTAAGTGCTATTAGTTACTACAGCTCTGTCTGGCTTTTTGGAAAATTTCATTCACTGATTTTACTCACCTGCAACAAACGGCTATCAACACATCTACAACCCATCTACAACCCATTGTATATACCCTAGGCCTCGAGATGAGTTTGGGGACCTTCGGAGAATTGTGCATGCTTGGGAGCCTTGAAATGAGGAATGTCCCGTACTTGCCTTCAAAGTGCGCCCTCTGAAGCCTCGTGTGCTGTGGGTGATTGCTGGCGCATGGACTAGGCTTGTCTACCAGCCGTGGCCTATGGAGATACATGGCCGCCCTTGTTGCGACCGCCGCGGAATACCCGATGCCGCGATGCCTCCGAGCTGCCGCCTAGTGAAAAAAAAATTTGTTGTTCAACGGCACCGCATAATCTGGGTTAGGCAGCCGAAGTGTCATCATCCAAACCTAGGCAAGACATCTTCATACAAGTCAAATGCCCATTGTCTGACAAGTCCCAACGGTCGTAATCACGTTATGATTCCAACTCATCACAAGTCATCTGTTTAGGTCAAATTGCGGCAACGGTTATTTCATTTTGACATCGATTTCGAGCCCAATTGGGCAGGCTCAACTTCTTTCAGGGTCCTTTATGCAAGGCCACGGCAACAAAGTAGCAATCTAATGCACACAATAGCAATCAATAGCAAACTTGGGCCTTCACACGAATACCCAACAAGCCCGAACAGGCGATGATTACCAACCATGTCCAATCAGTGCACCAAATTTCCTATTGACTAATAATTTTATACCGTGTATTAAAATCGGCTTCTCCCCCATTGATCAGACATTCCTCTTAATTGCCAGCAACATCAATACTGAATTGTCAAACTTCGATACAAACGATCCGTAATATCGTTTCCCCAGAACCATTCCGTCATCTATTCAAAGGAATTCTTTTGACCGTTATTTGACGATTTTTTACAGCTGATTATCTGTTGATAAGCTTATTGTGCTGTTCCTGCTAATCGTTTCCTTGCTGGTCCATTTAGGAAGTAGTTCAGCAGCGTTGAAGGTAAGAGATGTGCGGCTTTGGTGGGGGGGATGACCAGGGATGATGAGATGCCCACAGGTATATTGTGACCAATACTTACGGTAGGACGACGCCAAATAACCACAAAGACACTAGAGCCATATTCAAAGGACCTTAAGTCCACGACTGCTGTTTGTTACCTGCCAGTCAGGATACAGCACTTTAAAATTCCGTTACGAGTTCGTTCTTTAGTGGCTGGATCAAGGATCCGCATGACTACCCCACATCTTTCCACTCCACAGGTGTCTGGGAAACGTGAATTGCATTCACATATGTCATCTAGTTCTGAGTACAGCTTGCAGTCTTTGAAAAAGACCAATGCCTCTTGGGCTCAGCATGTAAATACTGTTGACTCGTCGGTGTTTCCTAGAAACGCTGTTGGTCAGTCTCCACAAATTTTGTGGATTGGATGCGCAGATTCTCGAGCTAGTGAGGCCAGTCTCGGTCTGTTTCCTGGTGAAGTGTTTACTCATCGAAACATTGCAAACATAGTGTCTAAAGATGATGCTTCCTCTCAAGCTGTATTGCAGTTGGCGCTCGATGGTCTCAAGGTTAAACATATCATTCTGTGTGGACACTACGACTGCAAAGGAGTAGAATCTACTCTTAAGGGTGCCAAGTTTGGTGACGAGCTCGAAAAGTGGCTGCTGCAGCTGAAGGCGGTTCAAGACAGCCATTCTGAAGAGCTTGACAAGATTGAAGATTTCCGAAAGAGGTGTGACAGGCTTGTCGAGCTCAACATCCTCGCCCAGGTCGCCAAGCTCAAACAGCTTCCCAGAGTGGCCAATGCTATTTCTGAGTGGGGTCTTGAAGTGCACGGTGTTGTTTACGACGTTGCAACCGGCCATATTCATGAGGTAACGAAAGATTAATCCACTAGTAAATGGAGTGATGGCTCAATGGGCATAACTCCAATACTAAGTCATCTTAAAAGTTGTTTTTTTTTCATAATTCATAAATGTAATTGTTTTTGTTTAATAGACTTTGATACTTTACAAGGTGACTCGTATCCGTTGTCAAGTCAGAAGCTCCCGGTAGTTGTCGACAGTCTGTGGGTATAGGGCATTTGCGTGACTATGTCACGCGTTAATATTTCTGTTTCTACATTGAGCACATGGGCTAACATGCCTGACGTGACATGTAATGCACCAGCTAACCTGGATCTAAATATTAGAACATTGTTGCCGCCTACGCTAGTGTACTTTTGACTACAATCATACGCATTAATTTAGTAGAATATTTTGTATGCTAGTCCCGCATTAAACCGTTTTGTTGCGCATGGATGGGCCCCTAACCTGACGCAGGCAATAGCGACAATCAGGGCTCTGCAGAAAGATGATCAGTCAGCTAGGCAGCGGCACAGGGCTAACCAGCAATACCGCAAGCGGGTCCCTGCTATGTCCCTGGGGGCGAACAATGGGATGGAACGGTCCGGAGAAATAGTCCACGTCGTCATTACTTGTTTTGTCCCTGGTGAGGCGGGGAATGCATCAGGCTCCTCTAACCATATCCACGCTACAGGCACCAAATGCACACTGGTGCAGTAAACCTGCAGGTGGACCCTCGTCTTTTTAATCCGCCCAATCAAGGCTATCAAAGCACTGGCCAGAATCATTGTATAATCCCCGGACTTCATTTCATCCTTGTACGCTCCACATTAGTGACACAACGTGCAGTAGTTCGTCCGTCCCGATTATTACGTTTAGCCCAATAACTTTAAACTCCATGACTGCTGAACCTTGAATTACCCTCACAGACGCCTTGACTTCTTATTGCGGCGGTACTTGAACCCCTTGCCTGCAATGTACCGCGCGACTTACCCAAATATTTTAATAACAGCCCCACCCTAACCTCGGTCCACTCGTCTGAAACAGCCATTTGCTTGCATATCATGTGGATCTGGTCCAACATGCAATCTTGCAGTATTTAATAATGGTATGGGTGCATAATATGCAGGACACAATCTAATTCGTATATGCTGTCAGGTGCCCATAGACCCGACGGCGTTCTGGCGCCTTAACGGGGGGAAGGGTGGCACTACAAGTGCCAACGGTCCGCTACTGCTAGTTAGGCTGCCACGCGCTACCGGACTGTGAGCGCGGGTGGTCGCTGGGTGGGCTGTAATGGTCCCGCGTTTGCCCGCCAAATCCATCACCGCCCCACTCTCCACCACACACCGTTAAGCTCTGCACGATCGCTGGCATATTGATCACCGGCCCTGGGGTCCACCCAAGCGGCGGACGTGCCACCGTTAAGTCCCGACCATCACCACCAGCTTGCAAGTATTTCACCGGTTCCGGAGCCTTGCCAATTGCTTTTTGCACCGTCCAACCTGGACGTAGAACATAACGGCCTGCACCAAAAAGCACCGTGCGAGCCGCCGCTAGCCCATAATAAAAAGCAATATAAGGTTTGCACGAAATGACGCTGGTAGCAAAAAGCAACATCAGACCCACTAAAAGCAATGTGCATATGCAATATTTCGTTTTGCATAAGCATGTTACTGCACTAATTTGGCGGTTTCCCTGTCTCTCACTTTTTCACCGTGTGCCTGCTGTATCTGCTGCTTCTCCGGCTTTCAATATTTGGGTGCCATTTTTGCCTGGCGTTTTGCTTTTAACTTTGTACTACATATTACGGGCCCTGGAACTGTTGGATTCTGTTTATTTCCTCCCTGGCGTTTTGGTTGACGAGTTCCAGATCCGCATCCCTCGATTATAGCGATTATTGCCCTATTTCCATTCAGGGATCTCCGCATTTAAAAGTGAAAAAGCGCTGTCAGCAAAATACCCCTGGAGCCATAACTTGTGGGCCCTTTTGTCTGGGTCTTTGTCCATTGTAATGCTCGTGCGGTGGTGTTTCTATTGTTTGAATTGAACTTTGTTTTTACCAGCTCTTGGTCTGCCGACCCACCCCATCTCAACAAGGGGGTTTTTATCTGACCAGTTGATTTGGTTCCTTTGAAATGCCGTTTGACCTGTTCACCACTGGAGGCAAAAGGATCAGCATACTCAACAGCGAAGGTGCTGCTGCTGCCGCTCGTGCTACTGATATAGATGTCGCTACTGTGGGTACTCCTGACACTTCGTCAGATGTCAGGTCTGAAGATGAAGGCCTCCCTCCTGCAAAACGACGTCGACTGCATATACATCCAGTTACCAGCTTGACTGTTCGGGGTCCAGGTCCCGAAATCCATTCTCCAGACTCCATTTCGAATAGTCCTAGTGTCACACCTGCTGTGGAACTGTCTGAATCCCCGTCTCCTGTGCAGAACCGAGCATCACCGCTGACTGCCAAAGCCTCGCCGGCACCAATAGCAGAACCACCAATAACGAAATCAGTTTCGCCACTTATAAACTCTGAGCCTACTATGCCAGAGGCAGGAAAGTTGGAGTCCAGATCACAGGCTTCAACACCAGTATTACAAGCTGTCAAGGTGGCAGATATCCAATATTCAGATACCAAGACGACAAACCCTGTACTTTCACAAAAGCTTTCTCCGTCTTCTCGCATCAACACTCCAGATCATCAGATTCGCGAAAATGTCAATGAAAGCGATTCTAAAAAGCCTGGTTCTGTCAAATCATCACCTGCTCGAAAGGCTAGTCCAAATGCATCTTTAGTACCAATCCCCATTGTTGTGAATGCTGGCCCTCAACCTATCCCAGCACAGAGGGTATCACCTTCTTTGCAGCTGCGAAATGACATGCGGTATGGGCCTCCTACAGCTGTTCAATATGTGCAGGTCCCTCAGCAGATGAACCCTCATATGCCACCTCAACAAGCTGGTCATATCGCCCAACATGCAGGCCCAATGCCTCTTAATGCCTCTCAACAGGCCCCTGTTATAGTTCATGGACAACCTATTCAACAGATCCATGGCCAAGTTCAGCAGTTGGTTCCACAGCCCATGGTAGCTCATACTGCTGTAGTGCATGTCGGCTTACCATATCCTCAGGGTCCCATTCCTGTGCGTCCAGATGGCCAGCCAATGGACATGTCTTCTGCTACCTATTACTATCCCGCTCCCACAGCAGTGCCTATTCATGGACAGCCTTATTACTATTATTATGGCCCGGCTGGTTCTCTGCCGCCAACTGGTTATCCAACTCCTCCTCCAGTGTATTCTATACCTCCCGGGGTAGTTGGTTCCAATCTTCCTCCTCCTCCTCCTCCTCCTCCACCGCCGCCACCACCACCGCCAGCTTATCAGGTACAGATGCCATCGTCTGTTCCAATGCTTGGTCCTCAAGATCAGTCTATGGTTCATGGCCCGGCACCGGCACAACCCCCTCCTCCTCCTCCCCCTCCCCCTCCATCGACGGAACTGCACCATATGATCCCGCAAACTCCCACGCCTCGGAACCGTGATCAGCAATATGGACAACATGTTGCACAGCCACAGATGCATGCTGGGTCTCAGCCGGTTCTTCCAGCTGCTCAAGTGAATCCTACCAGTGTTGCTTCGTCTAAACCAATGAAGAAGTATACTTGCCACTGCATGAGATCGTTTACAACTTCTGGCCACTTGGCGCGACATATGAGGATTCATACGGGAGAGAAGAACTACGTTTGCCCTCAAGATGGGTGTGGAGCTCGTTTCTCTCGTCAAGATAACTGTATGCAGCACTATAGAACACACTTGGGAACAAAAGGAAGAGGGATTGCCCGTGGAAACCGCAATGGTGGTGGGTCTGGAGGAGATGGCCAAGCTAGTGGAGGATCACCTGCCCCAGAATCGACCCCAGGTCGAGCAGCGGGTGCCACTGGTAGTGACTCTGGTACAAATGAAGGTTCAAACACGTCCGGCTCCAGCCCTTCGCCTGAATCAAAGTCCCAAGGTGAGTCCAGTGCCAACTCTTCAAGTGCCAACTTTGGCACTACTGCCGCTGCCTGGACAAGTATAACTGCTCCAGCAACTAATTTACTGCAGGCCTTTGCTGGGGTTGCTACATCTCAGAACCTTCAGGTTGTGCAATAATATGGTACGGCCATTGTTTGAACTGCTTTGATGCATTTGCTTATTTTGTTGTATTTTTAGGTGGGACCTTATGTGCATGCCCTTAATGTTGTTTTTTTTTTGAGGGGGGCAGCTCTAAACAGCCCACATTAACTTATTAGAGTCGTTTATATGGCTTGATGCATATATGAATAATGATAACAGATCTTTTTTGTTGCTAGTATGTGGTGTTTCGTAGAGAATTCGGACTTTGGCCGTTGCAGAGACAATATACATTCCGAAGAAGAGGCGCTAATATGGCTACTGTCCTCAGCTGTCAATCTTATCAAGATACGTTAATTACAAGAATGCTATACTTTTGGGCTGCTAGCAGGTAGTATTACAAACCCAGATTCCATGATATGCGTTTCTGACATTAGCCACATGTGAGCCCTACTCCGCGGATTACCCTTGAGCCTTCGATTACTAACACTTCGACGTGGCATAAAACCCCTACACGCTTCCAGCATCACAACCACCACAATTAGCAAGCATGAAGTTGTCAAAAATTGTAGGAATAGTTGTCACAGCTTTGGTTCCTGTAACCTCTGCTAGCTTAGTCATTGAGGCAAACGACAAATCTTTGGATGCCGTTCTGAAGCCTGGCCTGCCTACTATGCTGGACGTATATGCCAGCTGGTGTAGTCATTGCAAGAAGCTGGCTCCTGTATTTGACGAGCTATCGGAATTATTTGCACATGCCAAAGATAAAGTGCAGTTTGTAAAGATTGATGGTGACGCCAACCGTGAAGCGTCAAAAAGGTTCAAGATCGAGTACTATCCAACTCTAAAGTTCCTTAATGCAGATGGCTCTGAGGAAGAGGTTCCCACTCGAGATCTCGATGGAATGGCCAATTTTGTATTCCAGCAGACTGGAATTTCTCCCCGTCGTGCTCCTGTTGCGCCATCAGCTGTGCATCACCTCAACGATACTTCTTTCGATGAAGTTACTACTGGCAAATCAGCCTTTGTGTCTTTTACTAGCCAGACCTGTGGCCATTGCAAAAATATGAAGCCTGAGTGGGAAAAGTTAGCTCAGTTGTATACAAGAGATGGAGATCACATTATCGTTGGTAATGTTGATTGCAGTCCTGGCCAGTTCACGTCTGAGGTTTGCAAGAAGCATGGTGTTAATAAGTTCCCTACGATGCTGTTCTTCCCGAAGGATGGATCCGACGCTGTTGAATACAATTCGGCTAGAACTGTGGCATCGTTTGTTGATTTTATTAATGCAAACAATGGAGGCTACCGAAACGTTGATGGCACCTTGTCAAGCAAGGCTGGTACCGTGGATGAGTTGACTTTGTTGGCTCAAGAGGCAGTTAAGTCTGACGATTTTGAATCTGTGAAATCATCTGCTTCCAGCCATTCCAACGGTGCTTTGTACGTTAAGTACGCCGACAAGGTTGCTGAGTTGGGTCAGGAGTACGTAACCAAAGAGTCTGCTCGCCTTTCCAAGCTCATTTCTGGAGACCTTGCAGGATCGAAGGTTGATGAGTTGCAGATCAAGCTCAACGTTTTGTCGACGTTCAAGCTGGAGGACGAGATCAAGCATGAAGACTTGTGATGGGGTTATAGCGTTGCATGTCAGTTGGCTTGGACAACTACATTTTTAAAACGGTTAATAGTATATTTAAGCAAATTTCGTAAACGATACCGTCTGTAAACATATTAATACTGTCCAGACAGAATTAAAGATTCCTCTGGTATCCGATCTCAACTACCTTGTCGGACGCTATTCCGAGCAAATCCGTATGCACTGGTGTGCGAGATTCCACCCAGGCAAAAAGTCGCAAAATATAACGTTTCACGATGTTGTGCTTATTCTTAACGACAAACATCTCTTTCGGCTTAATGAATATTACTTGATCCTTGTAGGCGTTATCCAACTTCGAAATCAAGTCGTCGATGTGGCTGTCTGACGCAGTTTCACCACCTCTTTGATCAGCAAGGAACTCTCGGAGCCTCTCATAGATAATGTCAGAGACTTCCTCCTTGGTAATATCTTCGGTATATCCATAACGAACTGTAACACGGAAACAATTTGGCATCCAAGTCTGGGAAATAACAAACCGGTCCTCCACAGCTATGGTTGGGACCTGCATAGGGCGGAGATGGAAAAACACCACGATGTCATGGCGAACTCTGAACTTCTTAAGGAATTCAACAACTATTGCTGGACAGATGCTAATGGTCTTGTCGACGAATACAGCCATGCCGCCGATGGTTGATATCTCTTTGTCCTCTTGAGGCGTAATACGAACATACGCTGCACCGTTGTTGTCGATTCGAAATAGCCGGCTAGGATCAACTACTGTCTCAGTAGACCATTGCACTTCTTTGCAGTAGTGATAAAGAGAAAATATAAGACAAAGTACAAACGCAATTGCGAGAGTAAACCAAGCTCCGTCCGGCACCTTAGTCAGTACAGCAGAAAAGTATGCGCCATCCAAAGCTGCAAATATCAAAAATACCACTAGTACAATAGCCCAGTGAATTCTCCATACAACCAACGCCACCAGAGCCACCATACAAGTGGTGATAAACGTGACAAAAACAACACAGACTCCATAAGCATTACCTAAACTTGTGGTATTGTTGTATACAGCAGTAACGATGACAGTTCCAATCATAAGAAGCCAGTTTGGAAGTGCCATGTAAACTTGGCCATGAAAGATCTTTGATGTATGACGCACCGGAAGCTGTGGGAAAAATGAAAGTGTCATAATCTGCGAAAGTAGCTGGAACGTTCCGGTAATAATTGCTTGAGACGCGACAATAGCTGCCAGAATGGAAATAACAAGCGATGGGTAAAACATTCCCGGAGGAACAGTGTTGAAAAAGGGGTTTGTGTAAGCGGTACCAGTGGGGTCTCGACTAATGTAGGCCGCTTGTCCAATGTACGCAAGCAATAGGCAGGGATACGCAAAGCAAATCCACGATATTTGGATTGCCCTCATTCCAAAAGCACCCAAGTCTGCAAAGAGAGCTTCTACACCGGTAAACGCGAGCAGCAAACCACCCAACGACTTCCATCCATCAGTACCATTTCTCACCAAGTAATCACCAGCAAAAAAAGGAGAAAATGCTTTCAAGACAGTATGATCAAACTTAGCCAGGTTGTAGACGCCAAAGCAAAAGTTGAAGAGTAACCAAATCACCACAACAGGCGCAAAAGAAGTTGCGATCCGTGAAATACCAAAAGGTTGAACTAAAAACAATAAAATCAAAATTGCACAACTGACCCCGATGATAACACCGCTGGAAAGATCTGGCTTGATTATCCGTAGGCCCTGTATGGCGCCCAGCACAGATTGTGCAGGGGTCAAAACGCCATCAGCCATCAGTAACGCAACACCAAGAACTCCTGCAAATCTAAGAAGGATTTTAGAAATAAGCCCTTTTTCTAGCAAAGATCGTATCCCTCTTGAAGGACCGCTCAAGTCACCAGTTGAAAACCGTTCCATTTTGCGAAGTTTGGCTTCCATGGGATTTGACGAACCAACTCGAGCGTATCTAGATATCAAAGAATAAAGGGCGAATGTACCACCCTCGCCTTCGTCATCAGCACGAAGTACAATAAAGACATATTTAATGGTAACTATGAGCGTCAGAGACCAAATGATTATGGACAAAGCACCGACAAGATCTCGCCATTCGGGGTTTGATGTAAATGTTGACGAGTAAACATACAGTGGGCTTGTACCAATATCTCCATAAATTACTCCCAGAGACTGGAATGCCAGCCACACAAGAGTTTTCCCCTTGAATGTCTGTTTCTTTTTTCCCAGGTCACGCTCTCTGCTCAGTTGTTCGTCGATATCTTCTGCTTCTAGTAGACAATCTTCTGACATACGAGAAGTGACGGAAGTTTTGCCATTCAGCAAAATTCCCTTCGATGCCCCGTTGGGATAGCTACCACTGATATCGGCTTCAATTTGATTCTCGTTGTCCATCATAATATTATGTCTACGACAAGACTATCAACAAGAAAAAACTGTCTGTGGATAATTTGTATTCCACGGCTATGATATACTTATTTATATTTTGAAAATTAATATACGATATGCTCTAGATATGCTACATTTTGATGCCGTGGAAATAATGTACAACGGCATGGTGCTCCGGGAGAATCACCTCCTATCGTCCAATCTGAAACGACGTAAAACGGCCATTTCGTCCAATCTGGATCGACTAGATTGCCAAGACCTCTATCTCAGTGGATCCAGCAATGATTTCCAAAAATCCCTCAGCGAATTCTTGTTCAAAGTGGATTATTCTACTATCAAATCTAAAATGCCTCATAGTATTTCCAGGTCCTAACACATAATGACATATTTTCCTGCCAACATATGCAGGTCTTTGCATGAGAACGCAGCCTAATTTGATCCTTAATGTTCCTACTTCAGTAACTGACTACGCCTCGCTACAAAGCCGTGCGAGATATTTTACTGACTTCAACGGGGTTTTAAAGAGATCGTGCACTATATAAAGATTAATTTTTTTCGCTGCTAATGATGCTATATGATGATGCTACCACTCTATAGCAGCGCTGCGGAAGCAGGTTCGCATGAGGTCCGGAAACACCTGGCCCTCTACAACCGTCTTCTCGACAATGCCTTGTGCATGCTGGGGCTGGACTCTGGCCATCCACAGCGACTCTCCTGTATTCAGATACACAAACACGTTGGCGGCAAATTTGTGACCTCCCACGTGATTGACGTAGATAACTGATACACCGCCCGGTCGGTCGTCGCCTACATCACGATAGAGCTCGTGGTGACGTAGTTCGATTTCAAGCCGTTTGCGCATTATGGGAGCAGTGATGCCACATCTCTTATCTCGAGTGCGATGCGAGCACAGCAAAAGATAGCCCTTGTTTTTGCTTGGTTTGAAGTGATCGCTATCAGACTCAAACAGCTCTTTTGTTGATGCAGATGCCACGGCCATGAGCGCTTTTTTCACCAGTTTTGATGCATTAGTCGCATCCACTTTGGAAATGGTGATGAACTGCGGCAATAACAAAATTGATGTGTACAACTCGTCGTGAGCATGTCCTGGAAGATCATTCAACAGCTCAGAAGTGGCATTTATTTTCAGAGGACCATTTAGGGCCCTCTCAATAGAGCTCCTGTCATTTTGTAACGATGCAATCACACGGCCTCCTACTGTATGCTCCGAAGAAGCGTCGTGGTTCCAGTCTGTCTTTCCAGTGGCCACCAAGGCATGAGCAGACCACTCGCCAGCTGAACCCCATAGAGGAAGGTCCTTTTCTATTTTAACGGTCGATGGGTATCTGACGTCGCATGCTCCACATTCATCAGCAAAACAGTCAGCTATTGGGAAGTTTTTGCCAATTTCCTCCTCTGGGTCCGACACTGAAAGCTTTGACACCAGCTTTCCAAGTACACCCATTTTCAAACCTCCAACAGTTCTGGAGTCTGCACCAGTTCTAGACTTTTCAGTGGTATGGCCGCTAGATCAACATATATATATATGTATATATGTGTTGCCACAAATGTTTTTAGAAAACGTTATCAGATTTTGATCAACATCGGAATTCGGATCGGGCTCGACACTGGGACGCGCCGCTCGCCTTATAGTTGCAGCAATTTGTCGCAACCGGTGTTGATATTAAGGGAAAAAGAGGGGCCACGCAGCCACAAGGCATTAATCAGCAATCTACAATTCCAAGCAAGCTTACAAGTGGTATTGCATTGTTCGGTTTGGACCGCTTTGTACCGATGTTTTGTCAGCTTATCACACAGTTAGTCATGGTAGGATCTGATTAGGATGTTTAGGCAAGGATCGTCCCTGATCTGTACAGTGTTTTGTGCATGGCGCAGCAGCCCCCCATCACTACGGCACGGACATAGATGGAATATGCCGTTATTCCGATATGCATTTATCTATGAATAGTTCGATCAGTTTAATGGCTACGGCATCTACTTGCATGCCCTCTGGTGGTTGGTGTGTCACCCATCTTTCATAGTCGTGTCATCCCCGCCTCATGTGTGTTGTTATGCATCTACTAGACTAAATTGGTACAGCCGCGAATCTCCATCAATTTAGGTTTTTATAATCCCGCAAAAGCTTTCCTGACTTGATAATCTACAATAATTATGAGGTGCACTTTTGCAGTACTTACTGCCGTGACTCTTTTGTGTGACACTGTGCAGGCAGTCTCGGTTCATGCTGGCAATGAGCGAGTATTCGACATGAGTGGTGAGCGTTTCGAGGACAATGAACGTCCTGAACACCATCGAGCTATGGCACATGAAGTGCAACCTCCTAATAACGAGTATATGGACCGGTTCCATTTCCCGGAAGATGGCCCATTTCGGTTGAGGCATCATGGAGCGTCGAATGTAGAAGCTGCCAGTATCCCTACTGTTGAAGAAGCTGCTCTCGAACTACGCAAACTTATCCATTTCAGTAATTTGGCGACTCTCAACACGATATACCAAGACGGAGCCTTGAAGGGAATGCCGGTGGGTCAAGTGGAATATTATGCTGATTGTTTCAGAGAACATGATGATGACCTTCCTTTGACTTTCATAGCTATGAACATCTCCACGCCGTTTAAGAACATTGCCGCTGGTTCTCCGGTCAGTATTTCTATCCGGCGAGGAGACACTGCACCAGGATTCAACTCTCCATTTCCTGCTGCTGGCCCCAGGGTATCTTTGTTTGGTGAGTTTATTCCTCATGACGGAGACAAGGAGCTCGCAAAGAAGTGTTTCTTGAGAAGTCACCATGACGCCAGAATGTGGATTCCTGGTGAAGAGAATGAGTCTCATGAGTCATACTGGGTCAAATTTAACATTTCGGCAATCCATTTTATTGGTGGTTTTGGAGATAGGGCCTTCATAGGCGATATTCCTGTTGATGTTTATAGAAATGTTTCCCAGCAATTTTCATCCATCTCTTCGTCTACAAAGCCAACCAAAGGATGTGGGGGAGCTAAGCATGGTTTCATGCCTGATGGATTCAGTCGACATGTGTGGAAGCTACCTGAACACCATCATGGTCATCATGGCGGTCGTAATCCATTCCGGTGGGTTTTGAAGACTGTAGAAAAGATCCGATCCTGGTTTGCGTAGGCATCCTTTCGTTTCTTCTTTTGAGTCAAATAATTTGTCAAATGTTGTATCTAATTTATGGGTGGTTATATTGAAATTTTATCATAATTTTGCCGTGTCCACACTTTTAATTAGCAAATTACTTGCCGCAAACGCTGAGGTGTTTCTTAATATGCCCATTGCTGTATTTATGTGTTGACGTTTAATACTCACTCTCATTTTAGAGATGCTGCTATATACATTGTCAAAGTTGGCCAATAGTATCGTCAAGCGTCGTTCCGTATCAAGTGTAGATTCATGCTCGAATCAAAGATGAAAATTATGGTCCATAGCGGCGCTGCTATATCGTTGTCAACATTTTAGCAAACCATCTCACACAACCAGTCCTGCTAATGACATGTCAGGGATCCCATATTTTGTTTCCCTGGGGCAAAGTCAAAATGATGTCATAGAAGCGTACCTGTCAGATAGGCTCCAACAGGGCCCTCAGAGGAAACTCGCTTGCGAAGAAGCGACACCGTTATCAGATCCACTCATAGACATTCAGCCAGATGATTTAATGCAATTTGAACACCTGACTGCAAACTTTGATAGCAATTGCATGGAAGCGGTTGAACATAATGAATTGGCAAATTTGACTAATCCTGATAGCGGCCCACAACAACAAGTGAATTGCTTGGATAATGAGACTGCACTGGATAGAAAATTACTCTCGTTACTTGAAAATGCAACAGCTCCATCTATCGTCTCATCTATGACATCAGCATCGACATCCAATCGTTCAAGCTTGGCAGGAAATATTTCTGGACATACAACTGTTGATGAAATACTATTTCCGCAGCCAAATACAGTAGAGGCTTCTTGGGATGTTTTTCGACCATTTGGAATCTCAAACAGCCAGGTATCTCTTGGTATATCTCCACCGTCTAGCAGTCCCCAACATACAAATCTACCTCCATCGAGCTCAGCTGACCCATACGAGTTACAACAACGCTATGTTGAAATTATGGATCCAGGCCCTCAAGCCTATGCTTCTCATCGCATCGGACCGTATAAAGTTCTTGTTGCAGAAGGCAATATTAAGAAAGAATTGAGAAGAGTGCTGTTCTGCCCCATTGATAAAACATACTCAACACTAACTCAAATCAGCAATTGGGAATTGACGTCCAGCTCAATCTCGAATAATTCAGCATCCTATTCAAATGGTCCTTTTCTCAGTCACAGGCCTATGAGAAGCCTACCACGCCCTCGGTTGTCGTCGTCTAAAGCATCTCGATTTGGCCAGATAAATGGAGATTCCGAAATCTCTTCAGACTCTATCTCAAGCTCAAGTTCGCCTGAAGCTGTGGCTACCGTCAACGAAAACAATTTGTGGTCGACAGGAGCTGAATTGATTGATCAGTGTATAGTACTAGTGGAAAGTGCTGTTTCTAAAGATGATGGGCTCGAACACTTCACCCCACTCGATTCAGCATTGTATCGAGGGGATTCATCAGTGGGTAAATCCGGGATTAATAAACAGCGGACAGTTTTACCAATGGACAGACCAATAGACAATCAAGTACGACAAATCTCACAATTGTGGAAACCTCTCCGAGCACGGACTGATCGATTTTTCAGGATTGAAGATAAAAAGGGAAGCAGCTTTAATTTAGAGGAACTTCAAGAAATGCTCGAAGTAGTCACGTCACGCCCACCCAGGAGAATAAACTATTATCCTGCTTATCAATTGTGTGCATTTGGCGAGATGGGAAACGGTCAAACTGTGCGTGAGTGGGGCCATGTCTCTAGCATGCATGCCCCCAGCAGCGATACAAGAAAGCCACGCAATTCTGTTCCTCTCGTGATAGATCATCCCGTGCAAAATGAAAGAAAAAAAGACAGTAACATTTATGAACCAACTTGGGTTCGCGGCGGAGGACGCAATAAGGAAGGATGGTGCGACCACTGCCAAGGGTTCTTCCTAATGAAAAACTCAGGCTACTTGTACCACAAGAACCATGAACATGGAATATTCCCAAATGGATATGTATTTGAAGATCCCCTTGTCATAAGACGCAAGTTAGAGCGAGAGTCTAAATGGGAAGGATTGTGCGGGATATGCTATCACTGGATCGATTTGGATCATACCGAAACCAAGCTTTGGGGCACATGGTATCGGCACTATAAGCAATGCGCTAACGAGTATGAAGAATTCAAAAAGGTCCTTATTGCTACTGGTGCCCCCGTACAGCTGTTGGAACTACATTACCAACCAGTAATCGATAAAGAGTACCACGCTAATTACACTAATTCTACCTAATGAAATAATTTTTTTGAAGAGTTATCCAATATATTTGTTACTTATCTAATATACACATAGGTGCAGGATTATCAACTGGGTTGGAACCTGCCAACTACCATTGAAAAAAGATAAAAGCGTCACACGACCCTACAACAGAACATTTCTTTTGAGAAACAAAGAGAAGAAGTAAACCATTCACAACCAGCATGTAATCCTACCAAAAAAAAAAAAATAAAAAAGAAAAACATAAATCACAGCTCAGAATTTGTTAAGACAAATCTTGTTCCATGATTAATGCTTTTTTTTTTTTTGGAGTTTGGTTACAACTTAGTTGTAAAGGACAAACTGAGCCTGACCGTTGGTAACAGCAACAGTGCAGCCGTTCTCACCGTTGTTGAAAGAACCATTCTCGTACACACACTGTCCGTTAACAGTGCCACCAGGGGCAGCAATGATCTTGACATTGTAGTTAGCAGGAGAGTTGTTGTTGGGGTTGGGGATCAAACTGAGGTAGGCAATACCGTTAACATAACCAGCACCAAAGTTAAGAGGAGCCCAGTTTCCGACACCAGAGCCGGGAGTACCCCACAGACATCCATCCTGAACAGACACACCAGCATTGTTAACGTAGTACTGGACAGAAGTCTGCTTTCCTTCCCACATGTAGTAAGTGGACTCATCGACAGTGGTAAGGATAGCCTGCTGACCAGCCTCAACAAGAGTAGGAATAACCATGTTCTCAGTACCTGGGTAGTCAGTTCGGCATACGGCAACATCCTGGGAAAGCTCAGAAACAACAACAGCAGAGTTAGTTCCCCATTCGCACAGGAAGTTGGTGTTAGTGTTGGTTCGGTAGAGCTTTCCTCCCTGGCACTGCAGACCACCAACAGACACACCGTTGGCAGGCTGGTTAGCAGGCCACTGAGTCTTGGACATACCAGGCTGGCATGCGTAAGAACAGTAAGCACCCTCATCACAAGATCCACCAGTGGATCCGTCGCTCAAGTGCTCAATACCAGACCATCCGCCAAATCCAAGCCAGTCAAGAGCAACGACACCGTTTCCGCTGGGGAAGCTGGTACAGTCAATGACACCATCCTGGAACTCAACAGTGGGGTTCTCGAACGCGCCAAGAAGGCCGGTAGAAGAGGGAGCAGCAGCGGCACTGGACTGAGCAGCAGCGCTAGTGGAAGTGCTGCTGGTGGAGCTGGTGGTAGGAGGGGGAGGAGGAGTAGAAGTCGAAGTCGAGGTGGTAGAAGTCGACGAGGTAGTGGGAGGAGGAGGGGGGGTGGAGCTGGTGGTGGTAGGAGCAGCAGGAGAGCTGGTCACAACATCAGCAACAGGGGTGAAGGCAGCCACGCTGGTGGTAGCGGTCTTCTCCACGTCCACGGGGTTTCCGTTGGCATCGACAGTCAGAGTGACGTAAACGTACTCAATGTCAATGGCACGCTTGTGAGCGTGGTGCTGGTGACGCTTGGCCAAAGTGGCATCATCACCAACAACGGGAGAGGCAAGAGTAGAACCAGCTAAAGTTGTCAGAGTAAGAGCAGATACCAAAGAGTACTTCATTTTTAAAATCCAAAGTTATCGTTTGCTTTTCGGTTTCAATTTAATGCCAGTTGGTTAGCAAAAAAGGAGCGATCCAGATAGACTCGCGATTCGACACTAAAAGACGCAGTTCAAAAAAAAAGGAGTGACAGTTTAGTTATCAAACGATAAGCGGCCAAAGTAACCAAAGCGCGCCAATTAGAAGATACTAAACGAGTAATAAAGAAAAATTTCTAAAGGAAAGTAAATTTTTCTTTGCCAGAGTTCAAATAGCAGTATGAAACCAGTTCACAACCAACCACAAAAAGTTATGTTCAAGATGACAAGTTTGGGAGCCGCCCGCCGTCGGGGATGTGTTTGTCGGACCAAATTGAGACATTCCCCAATCCAGAATGTAGATTAGGGTCGGCCCCATTGGGCTGGCAAACTTGCAGCCGCCACACTTGTACGGCTCTCCATTGGTGGACGCGTGCATACCGCAGCAAAATTTGAGGCTGGGTTGAGGTTACACTCGGAAGCGATAGGCAGTTTCAAGAGCTTTTTCGAGCCATGCCAGTCGCCAGCAGTCTATAACCGGCAACCTGGCAGGAATTTTTTTTCTCTCCCGGTTGGCCTAGTTCAGACCTTCCCGGCAAAACTGCTGCGCTTGCCGAAACCCTACTGTTGATGCCATCCAGCCCCTTGAATCTGGTCAGGAGTGCATCGGACTGCTTCTGCGTGCCTGGGTGCGCCGCCTGTGTCGCTCTCTCGTTAATATTTGCCCCTTCATCTCTAGCGCCATCGCCTCAAAAAATGCCGCACGTGTGTTTTGATCAACGCGATCGCAGGCCACGCCTAAGACCCTGTACACTGTACACGGGAGGGGAGTCCGACTCAGTGTCCAGGCTCGCTATCGGCATTTCCGCACAAGCGTGAAATGTTCGTTTGTCGGTGGATCAATAGTGTGATCGATCAGTGTAGTCATTTAGAGTGAAGCATTCAGTAAGGCATGGGCTGTGAGTGCAGGTAATAGAGGCAGAGCGACGGTTGCAGGCCAGTCCAATGTATAGGCTATAGTCGATTTGTAGTTGATAGTGGTTGTGGTGTGGGTCATACTGCTGTTTCGTGTACTGTGTGTGCTTTTTGAACATGCGAACAATGTGTCGAAATCGCCAGTCAGCTGCTAAAATACTTACAAGGAGTGAATATAGTTAATACCAAAAACAACAGTCGCAAATCACAAAGTAATTTATGCGTCACAAAGTGGGCGTATTCAATATCTTATATACAATGATTAATTTCCTGTAGAATCCAAAAGCAGACGTCGCCTTACGAACGGACCATGAAAAAATCACAAAAAGAAAAAAGCTGAAAATTATCCTTTCATCATTCGTCCGCTGCACGGTGGTGCGTTTCAACGGTTTTTTCCAGGGTCTTTGCACAATCAGGCAACCGGCTTTGCTGATCGACCCCCATTTAGCAGTGAGCGACGTTTCAGCTGCGTGCGCCATCCTAGCCAGGGTGCATATTAACGGCTTTTTGCTCCTAATGCACATTAATTTTCCGGAGCCAGGGCCGGAGATGCATCTATACCAAAGCAGTTAGGAAATGAGTACGGGCATTTCTGGTCTGAAATCAAATTTCATTTGCTTTTTGGCCTGTTATCTATTTCCGAACTTTATAACCTATCTAATTAGGAAGGCATCGTTCATCGCCGTGGCTGGTGATGTAGCTTCACTGGTCGTATCCCAGAGGCGTTTTCAGAATCGCAGCCTGGCCTGCAGGAGTAGCACACTGCGAAGGGTCGGGAATGGGAATTGCACTGTTGGACAGCCATCCGGGAAGCGATTCGTTATTGTATAAGTTGGACGTATCCACAACCTTGTTGTTGTATCCAGTCTTGGATGCAATAATGTCAAATACGTTAGCTCCACAGTCCCCTCGCCCCAGTCCTGGCAGATCCCAGTTATTCTCAATGGACGATATCAACGAGTAGTGGTCATAAAAGGTGGCATCAGTGGTTCCTTGCAGCTTCGTGGGGATATCTCCTAAAAGGATAGCAAGCACCTGGTTCTTGTCTGGGTATGTCTCGTTCTCATCAAAAGTCAGAACAACCAGAGTATTATTGGTAAAATACTTATTGTCCAATAGAGGGGTCAAGAAATTTTCAGACCAGGTACCTGAAACCTCAATACTAGAGTCGTGTCCATCATTAGTCATGTTTGGAGTAATGAAAGACCATTGAGGGAGTGCCTGTGCATCGAGGTCTACATAGAACTCGGTCAGGTTCTTGATGTTTGCAAGACGCTGAGGGTTGGTGACTACCGAATCATAAAAGATCAGAGGATTGTGTTTTCGAACATAGTCGTTCGCTTTGGTGGCTTGGTTGAGGTATTGAAATCCCTCGTATCCTGTGTAAGGTGAATCCTCCTGATACTCTGCCCACGAAATGCCCTCCGACTCCAAAAGGTCAACTACTGTCGACACATTGGAAGGAAGTCGAGTGAAATCATCATTTCCAAGTCCAAAGTAAGAACCACCGGCTGCTGCCATATAGTTTGGTTCCGACGTATGCGTCAGAGCAAAGTAGTTTGTCAATGTGATACCCTTCTTTTGCAATGTCTGCAAGTGAGGTTCATCAAGAGCCTTGATATAGTCTGTGTTCTCTAGCCAGATTATAACAACTCTGTCAAACGCTTTGCCATGGACGTAGTTAACGTGGGTGTACTCGTTGGTTACAGCTGTGGCTGCTGCTGCCGAAATCTCAGCAGCGTTTGGCTGAATAGTAGAGAATTTTGGGGGAGCGGCAGCAACTCCACTGGCTGCTAAAACAGCAGCTCCTACCACTGATGACAATTTCATTTTTTCTAATTGGTGATGAGGGCGAAATTTGAGCAATATTGGCCCCCTATATATATTCTCATGTATCGACTGCTGAACCCCAAAACGTTACTGCTGGTTCGCCAATCGGAGCTGTATTGCACCATTAGATGCGCTACCATCTAGATCTTCCAGATAGACTATTTGTGATTGGATATAAATGTTCTCGGAAAGTTTAAGCGGATGATGATTATTTGACGATCAATCGTTATTTGACAATGGGAATGTCTGTTCAACGCACGTGCATTGAGATATGCACAGCACTTAAGTTGCTTTGTATCACTTTCTGTACTTTGAAGCGCTCCATAGTTAATAAAATATACTTGCAGGTTGTACTTTGAAGCTGCAAGCTATATTGAGTATTCTCATTGGTTTCAGATCAAACAACGCCATAGCTCTATACCCTCAATCGTGAGATCAAACAGGCGATGATGCCCCTGATGCATCTGCACCTTGGCATGCTTGTACCTTGCATAATCAGTGACCGGCATGTGATCAGATACTACTACTTATTGAGCTCTAAACAGCTGTTATTCTTGACTATAAAATCGAGTGTAGAGTGGTTTTCTTTTGGCCGCAACATCAATATGAGTGGCCTTCGTCTCGTCACAACCTGTATGCATACGATCTAAGGCTCACACAGAAAGTTTGAAACATGTCTTAAATGTACATATCCCTCTGCATAGCACACAACACTGTAACTTGTTTACCAATCAAAGAGTTCCGTATGTAAGCTTATCTCAGCATAAGCTTCTCCACGTGCGTTTCGTTTACTGAGAAGAACCAGTCTTTGTAATGAGCTGATTGAGTTGCCAACATCACAATTGAATCCCCTGACTCCGGAAGTCACTGCTAATGTACGTGGCCCAAACTCTCGACTCCATTCTTCTAGTATCTTATGTATTTGGGGTCGTTGTCTTTTGATTGGTAGAGAGTGCATTTTGGAATCACTGTCTATCTTGTCCTCACTATCTGTCCCTGACACAAAAACTTTGAGATCAACCCTATGGTCCAGATCGTGAAATAGACCCGGCACCATCTGCAAGTCGCATTGATATCGAACTACCCATAAAACCTTTATGCTCTTCACTGTTGTTACAAACCCACTCATTGACCAGCACCTTCTGATTTCTTCTACAAATGGTGCAATAGCAGTAATTCCTGAACCACTCGCGAGGAGTACTAATGTGTCGAATGAGTGAAGGTCTCTGTTGATGCCCCCATAGGGCCCATCAATCATAACAGACAATTCTTTGTCTGGTTTTTGAAGAGCGTAGTTCTTTAAAAGTTGTGTCATTCCACTTTGCGGCCTGACGATAAACTTCATGATCGACTCTTCTTCAAAATTGTTAAACGTATTGCAAATGGAAAATGGATGATTGCCAATTATCTGCAAGTCAGGAAATCTCAAAAATGTGTGCTGTCCTGGATTCCAACTGGCCATAAACTTTCCTCGAATTAATACCTGAATAGCCCTATCATTGATAACCGTAAGCGTAGCTGTGTTAGTCGCGAACCAGTCTCCTCGAAGCTGGAGATAATTGGTTTTATAAAAATATCGATACAAATACCCAGATAGTAACACTCCAATTGTAGCCCATAGAAAATACCAAGATTCCAAAGAATTACCGTCATGCCAAAATAACAGCCCAAGATACGCTATGGCTACGGGCCAGTGTACTTGGAGAAACAATTCATAAAATCTTCTCCGAATACCTTTCAGAGAAAAAAAGCACAGAATAAACAGGGCTGCCAATGCAGCGGTCCCATTTGGAAAACGATCATTTGTTTTGAAATAAGTTCTAAGGTTCTTTTGACCGCCTTCCCACACTGGTTGAATAAGAAATGGCACTGTGTGAACCATTGCTAACAAAAAAGAGGCCCAAGCTACAGCCCGATGATAGACATTGAGCTTTTCATAGCTAATCCCAGTTAATACAGTCACAATATTTACTTTGCTTCCAAAGGCATAAATAAAAGGCGTTAGAGCATTGGACATTATTCCTGTCCTGACTGCTAGTGGCGGTGAGCCAAAGCCTCTACATGCCCTATAGTAAAAACGAGGAACAAAACTGTAGAGAGAGAAATATAGGAATCCCGAGGCTATTAACGTTATTGCTCCAAGGGAGCTTGGCAGGCCTGTTATTTCTGAGATGTATGGGTCAATTCTCTTGTATGCTATCATCCTAACAAGAGCAACAGGTTTGTTGATAATCTGAAATCTTGGGGGTTTTGTGGAATATCTATAAGACTGGTCAAAGAATGAGTACATCAGTCGACACATCATACAGATCCCAATTATGGAGCACATAAAATATACAGTGTAATGACCATATTTGACGTTACTCCCCCAGCTAAGAGCTGCCTGGGACCAGTCTTCACCCGCCAAAAACTCTGGGGTGTCCGTCTCCAAGCAGTTGTAGATTATTCCGTTCTGATAGCCGACTGTCATTGTAGACAAATCTGGCATTGACCGGGATTTATACACACAAAATTGCGCAACGTTGCCGTGATTCGAAGCATTTTGCTCATATTCGGTATCTGCAGGTTCTGCTGCTCAACCGAAAAAGTCGTCAAAATATTCACTTAAATCAACATACTTTAAATTATTTCCATCTAGCAAACACATTTGGACTGCAATTGTAAAAAGCTTGATTTAATATTCCATTTGATTTGTAAAATCCACAATATGTTCGCTATTTACTTTCCGCACGCGAGCAAATTGAGGCCTATACACCTGCATTGACTATGCCGATCACAGAGCTTGGCATCCTATTAGTCCAACTTGATAATAAGTGAGTCATTCATTCGATTGAGACTACAGACTGAATTCAGCATTAATACCTTTTTGCTTATGAATTTCAGCTTGTGTTTGCATCATCACCTCTGTCAGTTAAAGGCAGACCAAAGTGCATGCGCTATGCACCACTAACATCATAAGCAGTAAACTTTCCAGCACGACAACAAACCTGAAAACAACTATATCGGACAACCAGAATGTTTCTATCCATGTGACTTAGAACCGGTACAGTAAATTGATTTTTGTTTGTGGTCAATTGCAACCAACTGGCTTGGACTGGACATCAGCCACAGTAATCGTCAAACTGCAGCGTAACCCCAGGCACGGCCACTCAGCGAAATTTGTCACTTCCCCAGGTCGACGTTTCCTGATTTGAATTTTAAACAAACCAATCAATTACAATGGCTGCTGAAGAACCCAAGATCCAGGAAATTATCGACGAGCCTGAGCACGTCCACACCCACGACCACGACCACGACCACGACCATGACCATGACCATGCCCATGACGATGAGGAGGTTGCCAATGGAGCTGGAGTGGTTGTGCACTCTCGAGGTGAGAAGAAGGCCCGAAAGCTGATTCTCAAGCTCGGTCTTAAGAAGGTTGAGGGTGTCACCCGAGTGGTGTTGAAGCGAACCCGAAACGTCACCTTTGTCATTGACTCTCCCGAGGTTTACAAGAACCCTGCTTCTGGAACCTACATTGTGTTTGGTGAGGCCAAGGTCGAGAACCCCTCCAACAACATTGCTCAGCAGCTCGCCAGCCTTGCTGCTGCCACTGGTGCTCCTGCTCCTGGTGCTGAGGCTGCCACTGATGGTGCTGCTCCTAAGGATGCTGCTTCCATCCAGGCTGACCTTGCCAATGCTGTCAAGGATGTGTCTCTTGACGACAAGGCCGAGGAGGCTGACGACGAAGAAGTCGATGCCACTGGTGTGTCTGAGGATGACATCAAGATTGTCATGGACCAGGCCAACACTTCCCGAAACAAGGCTATCAAAGGTCTTAAGGCCAACAATGGTGACATCATCAACACCATTATGTCTTTGACTGCCTAATTGTTTTTTTTTTGAAGACATGTATATAGCTATCAATAACCAACGATGCTAGTGTTGAAACCTATCCAGTAGTATAGTAATTTGCTCTTAAATAACAGTAGGCAAATGACGAGGGAAATATAAAAACAAATATAAGGACATGAAACTAGCTGTTATAGTGGAGGAACAGGTTCCACTGGACTCCCACTGGACTCCCACTGGACTCCCACTGGACCCCCATTGGACTATTATTAAAGCTTCATTCTTTAGGTTAAAGCCCGAGTATTTTTTGGCATATCAACTGCCAGTACTTCATCATTCAACTATAGTTAGAATCACTTTTGCACTCTATAATGATTCCATTCTACTACATAAACAGCCACAGGATTTGATGTCGAAATGCATAGGTCTCTTTTTTTTGCACATTTTTCTTGAATTGGCTGTGTGAATCGCTTGCTACTACTCATGGCCAACAGCATACTTCTGTGTCCATTCCCTAGCAGTCTGAATGGCCTTTGGCTCGTCCTCTTTCCAGTTCTGCGCCACATCATTGGCAAGTGGATCATCCTGATATTAGTACTGTAGCAAACAACGTCTGATTACATACCGGATTGGGGGCTCCAAGTAAGGCCTGGATCGATAACAGAATGGTTCTGATCTGAAGAGCAGGCGACCAGTTGGCTGAGTTAGCATGTTTAGGAACACCATCTACCTACATTTGAGTACATCCAAGCAGATTCGGCCCAATCTATCGATGTTTGGATGGTAAATCTTGGTCAAGAATCGGATCTTAGGAGGCTCCACTTTTGGTTAGCGAAATCAGCAACACCATAATGACACCTACTAGGATAATCCTCGGGCAGGAAAAGCTCGAGCTTGAATCGGCCTCCTTCGTAAGGGCTCTGGCTGGGACCATCCACGGTAACATCAAAGTATCGCAAATTATCGTCGTGTGGCTTGGCGGAAATCCCGGTGACAGGGTCCGAAATCAACCTCTCGGTTTCCTGTGTTAGGCTGGTTAGACATGGATCGGTACGTACCTTGATGATTCGTTTCGGCAGCGCAGACATTGCAAATCAAAATGATAGCAGACGAACTCTTAATGGACAACTGCGGCCGCTGAGGCTCTGGGGTTTTCAGGGGGACTGGGCCATAGCGGCTCGCCTATGCACTGATAGAATACGACCATCTCATCTGTGTTGATAGCCATTAGGAGAACACGCCTAATTAAGCACACATGATTTTGGTGGTTTCCGTTTTCTCCCCGCTCTATTATATAATTTACTTTTATATGAGCGTCCGTGGCGCTACCCAGTAGTATGGCTCGTATTATTATTACGCAGTTCCATACTATGTTGCATAATGGTGTCTATAATAGACCCTCCGGATTAAAACCAAATGTACAACAAACTTAGAATAAGCCATCTTCATTGATATTGAATACTGGGTGGGTTTCTTCCTGATCGATATGAATTGGCTAACATCTTTTTGTTTTTTTTTTAGTTTTCATTTGACCTCTGCAGATGTTAAATGGAGGTTGCCCTGATCAGCGATGCATTAGGTCTACAAATTTCACCATGTCACAACCTACAAGCAGAGGGAGAGCTATAGCTATCCTGATGGGCGTGGTCCTAGGAGGGGCTCTATCCGTATATGTATTAGGAGACTACCAGCTGGTAAGTGGACGACAACGAACACTGAAATGTGTGGCATTCTAACTAGAGATCCAAAGACTGGATGATCCTAGCGAGCGAGACGAAAATGGCAGGATCCAGCGTCCACTAAAGGTGTCGTTTAGGCCAGTCGAGCCACTCAAACTCAAACCTGAAGCAGAAAAGCGGTATGCTGAGATTCAAGAGCGTGCTCGAGCAGCCAAGGCCGAGGCAGAGAGGGCCTCGCAAGAAAGAAAAAATTAAACCATCTCATTTTTGTAAATATTTATGTAAGTAATCGTATGCTTCCAAAAAAGCAACTTGCCAAGATCAACCGTTACATGTAAACCTCGAAATGTCAAGTCGTTAAGTGAACACTTTGAAATGTCAAGGCAACTCGCAGAATAGAATCTACACTACAAATGCAAAACTACAGACAACGCTACGATATCAGATAAAGCCCTCAACCAAACATGTATACATACAATACACTGAACACATAACGTAACATCAGACCTAAGCCTCCTCAGTGGCCTCCTCGTCGTTCTGCTGCTCCTCCAAGTACTTCTGGTAAGCACTCAGAGCCTCGTCAACACGGGTTCGCAGAGCAGCGTCATCCTCAGCAAGGGGCACGAGTTCAGCATTAGGCATGTCCAATAGCATACCGGTGATCTTTCCAGCAAGCTCAGGATCCTGGACATTGTCCTGGGAAAGAATCTTGGGGTACAGTGCCTCACCAATAGCTTGCTTTCGTCCCTCCTCGGGAATAGAAGCAATGAAATCAGCCAGAGAAGGAGCAGCAGCGGGGGCAGCTCCCTCCTCCTTAGCACCCTGGGGTCCTCGGTTTCCTCGAGGTCCTCGTCCACCAGGGTAGTAAGGTCGGTTACCTTGAGGTCCTGACTGACCCTGAGGTCCAGCAGGGAAGCCGTTGTACACTGGGGGGATACCGTATCCAGGCACAATAGGACCGTTAGGACCACCTCGAGCGCCGCCGGCAACGGGCCACTGTCCCTGAGGAGGTGGGATAACCTGTCCGTTTCGAGGACCACCAATCATGGGGTTGTTACCAGGGAAAGGCATGCCACCTCGAGGAACAGGAGGAATGAAACCAGGCTGCTGACCAGGGCCGTAGAACAGAGGGTTGGGCATGTACTGACCAGCCAATCCACCGGCAACGGCAGCCTGCTGCTGCAGACGAAGCTGGTTCTTAGCAGCAATCTGCTGCTGGAGCTGAGATCGTCGAACATCTCGTCGCTGAGCAATAGCAACGTACAAAGGCTTTCCATTGAGCATTCGCTGGTTCATCTCATTGACAGCCTTGGTAGCCTCCTCGGGAGTAGAAAAGCAAACAAAACCAAAGCCCTTGGACTTGCCGGCATCGTCGGTCATCACCTTAGCAGAGGTGATGGTACCAAACTGAGTGAACTCCTCTCGGAGCTTCTCGTCATCAACAGCATCATCCAAGTTCTTAATGTAAAGGTTAACTCCCTGGTACTTGGAGATCTTCTCAAGTCGAGCAGCCTCGTACTGTCGTCGGAGCTCCTCCTCACGCTCGTATTTCTTCTGGGCTCGGCCAACATACAGCTTCTTTCCAGAAATCTCAGTGTCGTTGAGCTCTTCAACAGCCTTCTGAGCAGCCTCGTGAGTCTCGAAGTTGACGAAACCAAATCCTCGAGACTTGCCCTCGCCATCAACAGCAAGAGAAGCAGAGGTGATAGTACCATACTTGGCAAACAGCTCCTCAAACTTAGCCTGATCAACCTCAGCATCAACGTTCTTGACATAGACGTTGGTGAAGTTGGCCTTGAGCTGCTCAGCCTTGGACTGTCGGTCAGCCTTGGAAACATGTCGTCCAACAAACACCTTCTTGTCGTTCAAAAGCATACCATCAACGTGCTTGATGGCCGAGTCGGCACTCTCAACGTCCTCGTAGTGAACAAACCCATAACCTTTGGAGTTACCGTAGTCATCAGTGGCAATCTTGCAAGACAAAATGTTACCGAATGCAGAGAAGGTGTCATGAAGAGCCTTGTTGTCAATGGAGGGATCCAAGTTCTTGATGAAGATGTTTCCAGCGCCGTTTCGTCGCAGAGAGGGGTCTCGCTGCGACCACATGATTCGGCAAGCACGACCCTTGATAGGAGCATAGTTAAGCTCGTCAAGAGCTCGCTGTCCATCGTCGGCATTGTGGAAGTTGATGTAAGCGTAGCCAAGAGATCGTCGGGTGACAGCATCTCGGCACACTCGAATGGAGGCCACAGGTCCAATCTGGTTGAAAATCTCAAACAGCATGGCCTCGGTCACAGAGGGGTCTAACTCACCAACATACAACGAAGCACTGGTGGTAGAAGAGCTGGCAGCAGCAGCACCCTCCTCAGTGGAGGTGGCCTCAGTGCTGGCAGCGGCCTCAGTCTCGCCACTGGCAGCAGTGCTGTCCTCGGTGGCAGTCTCTGGAGCAGGGCTCTCGGTGGTCTCCTCAGACTTGTCAAGAGTCAGCTTATCGAGGGCCTTCTCGGCTTCAGTCACAGACGCATCCACAGCCATTTTTAACAATTCGATATCCTCAAAAGATTTATCGGGTATCAAAATTTAATTTAGATCAACTGTTGCTTCGCAGTCAACAGTGTAATTGGTATATATATGTAGGGTTTTTGAGGTTTTGTAAATTTTTTTGGGCTTTTTTGGTTCCGTGAATATAAAATATGACGAAAACTAGCAAAGAAACTTCTTTTGAAACTTCCTTATATTTTCCACCACACTTCAGTTATAGACAATGGTAAAGAAGAAAGGAGAATTTTTCAGGCAAGGGGAAAAAAAAGTTCGTGTCGATGTGCGGCTATTACCCGGGAGTGCGCGTCGTTTAATGTGCTATATATGCAAGGCTACCATGTCGGTACCGGATACAGTAAGAACCTTTGCTTGGATGTGGCTGTCTCGACACACAGGGAAGTTGGATATATATACATAGTGAAAAGGATGCTATAGACAATTGAGATATAATACAGTTTTGAATGTGAACTAAGAGTGTTCATTATGCAGTAGATACCTATGGTATATTAATCCCTTGATTCACCCTTCTTCTTAGTGTACATGGCCATGATTTTGGCTGAAGGCACACGCACTGGCCAGAAATAGCTGGCAAATGCCCATAAATGTTTTCGCATTTTCTGTTTTTCACCCTCGGAAACTTTTGATATCAGCTCTTCGATGAAATCGCCCACCACAAACAGCTCTTTCTTGAGCATCGAAGCAAAAGCAACCCTGTCCAGCCCTTGGTTGCCTTTCTTAAGACGACGAAGACTATGCCGAATAGGGTGCAACGACTCTTTGCACTTGGCCTCATCCATAGAAGAGTAATCGCTGTATTCTTCTTCTTCCTTCCTTACCAACGGACTGGCTTCTTTTGTACTAGCTGACTTTCCAGTTGAAGCGCTTGATTTCTTGGATGATCCGTTCGAGCTCGCCTTTCCGCTGGATGCTGGTCCCGCAGCCTTGCTGCCGGGTCCGGGAGACTCTGCTTTAATACTTGCTTCCTTGATCTTTCGAACTGCCTTTTTAGAAGGTGCAGTGGGGCCATCCGCCTTGTCCTCTGCTACACCGTTTTCATCATCCCGTAACACAGAGATCAAATAGTCAATTCGACGAGCGAGATGAACAGCACCTGGTACCTTAGGTCCAACTCTTTCTATAGGTGCTGGGGTTGCTGATCCTTTATCAGCATCTCCATCATTAGCGACTGGAGTTTCAGAAGGCTGCTTCTCCTTTTTCACAACTTCTCCTTCCGTACCAGTAGCGGACGCAGCAGCAGCTCGTTCCTGCTTCTTTTCAATACGGTGCTCTTCCAAAAACAACTTATTTGCCATTTGCAGAGTTGGATCGTCTCGTATCAATGTCCATGCACCATATCCATACTTATAAACCCCAACCAATAGCCTGACATCATCCTCTGCGTCCCAAGGGCAGTTCCAGCCATGGACATTTCGGATGACTCTGGGGAAAACAAACTCCAGAGGACTCTTTTCGGGAATATATTTATGAACCAATCTCATATCCTCCGGTCGCTGAAGAATTAGCTCGGCGTTCAGAGACTTGACCTTCTTATATTCAAATAGAATGGCCTTCTTTTCCTTTCGTCTTTGCAGATATGTAGACTTCGCGCCATCTTCCCCAGCTTTGGCCGCTGCCTCAGCTTCTTTCTTGGCCAGCTCGGTTCTTCGCTTAATTTCTTGATCGACATGCTCTTTACTCAAGTCTGTCAGGTCTTTGAATGCCGATTTTATGAGTTCCGGTTTGCGGTTAGACAGAGTACCATCACCAAACAATTGTTTCCACTGCTGGCTGACATCACCATATCTCAAAATGGCCTTGTATAACCCTCTTACTTCCCTTTCAGTGAGGTTATTGGGGTCAAGTCGGCTCTCAGCATCCCGTTTAGATGCACCTCTACCCTTCTTAGACTTCTTCTTGCCATCAGCTTCATCATCGTCATCTTCATCACCATCATCTTCAGTATTACTCGTAACACCCTGTTCGGCTTTAAGGACGGCTCGTCGCTTACTATACAGGCTAATTTGTTCCTGTAAAAACTCTTCATCTTGGCGTTTCTTTTCGTCTGCTTTGATCTTTTCCAACTCATCAGCAGGAATAATGTCGTCCCATGTCACATCAGCCTTGTAATCAGTCACTTCAAACTGCTTCAAGAACTCTTCACCACCAAGATGTGATTCTCCAAGGTCAGGTGTTGTAATGTGATCTTCGGCATGGTTCAGCACATCATCTAAATTCATGTCTTCAAGTTTCTTCTGGTTATTGTTTGCTTGGAACATGTTTCCAGCACCAAATTTCAAAATCTCACTAAGCTCAGAAGCCGAAGGGTCTGTTTTCTTGCTGCCAGCACTCTTCTCAGTTATACCCAGAGATATAATAGCATACTCCAGAATCATCTTCTTTCTTGCTCTCTCCAAGACTTGCTCTTCAACTGTGTCCTTGGCAACAAATCGATAAACCATTACATGATTCTTCTGACCAATTCGGTGAGCACGGGCCATGGCTTGTAAATCTGCCTGTGGATTCCAATCTGAATCAAAAATAATAACCGTATCTGCTGTCATAAGATTGATACCAAGACCACCCGCTCTCGTACTCAGCAAAAACACAAAATCTGGACTATCAGGGGCATTGAAGTGATCTATGGCAACCCGACGGGTGGCTGCGGGCACTGTTCCGTCCAGTCTCTGGAAAGGCAGCCCCTTGATAGACAGATAGTCTCCAAGGATATCCAACATACGAACCATCTGACTGAAAATCAGCACTCTGTGACCATCTCTCTTCAATCGTGTAAGCAACTTGTCAAGTAGAACCATCTTTCCACTGTTCATGATGAGACCCCTTAAAGCATTTTCTCGAGTACGGTCACCACCAATAGCAGAATAGTGCTGGTTTTCTGCGTTCGGGAATAGATAGGGGTGGTTACTCGCCTTCTTCAACTCTGACATGATGTTTAGCAAACTCATCTGCATTGAACCCGTAGCACCCGCATTCAACGCAGAGTAGTTGCGGGAAATGATGTTTTTGTAATAATCAGTCTGCATGTCTGATAGCTCAACACGGAGGATTCGCTCGGTCTTTGAGGGGAGCGATTTCTCAACGTCCTTCTTTAGACGTCGCAGAATAAACGGCTGAAGACGCCTGTGCAAATCACGAATGTACTCTTCTTGAACATCATCGGGCTGTTCAAAATCGATTTCTTGGTCAATTTCCATCTTTCCAGGCATCAAAAAGTCAATGAGAGCAGCCAGCTCTTTGATGTTATTCTGCAATGGAGTTCCCGTGATCAATAGCCGGTTGGCCACCTTGAAATCACGAAGCGACTCGTAAAGAGCCGATTCGGAGTTCTTGAGACGATGAGCCTCGTCGACTGCCATGTATTGCCACCGCAGAGAACCCAGTTCACTTCGGTCTTTCAAAATATACTCATAAGTCGTCAAAAGTATGTTGAACTTTGGCTTTTTAGACGTGGCGTTAATATAAAACTCATAGTTTCGAATAGTCTGACGGGCCTGGGTATTGCCAAGATACACAATGTAGTTGACATCAGGAGCCCACAAGTCCAGAGTCTCTTGCCAAGCAGGAATCGTCGAAAGAGGAACCACTACCAAGAAGGGGCCATGCTGTTTTCGGGCATAGATAAGCCACGATAGAAATGCAACAGTTTGTACAGTTTTTCCAAGCCCCATTTCGTCGGCGAGAATACCGTTCTCATTACGGGACCACAGAAAGGCCATCCAGTTTAATCCCGTAAGCTGGAAGTCTCGCAGCTCACCTCCTTTGACAAATGAAGGCTGTTCGCTGAGCTTCTCAAATCGCGGCCGAGTGCTTCCATATGTTACACTGTAGGACGGGGAGATCTTGGATGAGTTTCGGCTTTGGAATGCATCGACTTGGGCTGGAGCGATTTTTGCAATTTCTTCGGCATCCTCCCATGTACACTCATCATAATACAGTCTCTTCCACTTGACAAAGTACTGTAGACGGGTGTGGCCGTCCTCATCGGTTACACGCTCCGACAAAACAATTCGCTCGACGGTTTTAAATTCCTCAAATTCGTCACGACGACGCTCTCTCTCCAAGTCCATAGCCTCAATGTCTTCATTAGTGGTAGATGGGTCATTACGAATCTCATTGTCCAATAGCACAAACTGGCGAATGTAGTTGTCGACTTTCTTTGCTCCTTTGAACTGCGACAGACCGCTATAAGGTTCCCATGT
The DNA here is from genome assembly GCA_030579815.1 of Sugiyamaella smithiae. Lineage (NCBI taxonomy): Eukaryota > Fungi > Ascomycota > Dipodascomycetes > Dipodascales > Trichomonascaceae > Sugiyamaella > Sugiyamaella smithiae. The sequence continues at coordinate 1,686,391 of JAKTRV010000002.1, forward strand.
ATTATGAAGATGCGAGTAGCCGACCCACTTTATATAGTATTCGAGGCCAGTTTTTGGATCGGTTGGGTCCTCTGCGCCCTCTATAGGAGCATGGTCCAAAACCTGATCAATTGCGTCTACTGGCTGAGCAGCAGTGAGCTGAGACTCCTCATAATCAGCAACTTCATCGGGACCATAAGACACCATTTCTTCAAACTCCTCCTCGTCTTCCTCATCGTCGATGTTGTAATTAATCACCTTACTGTTACGAGTAGAAAACCTCACTTGAGCAGACGATGGAGCCAAGGTATCAAAATCCACCTTTCGCTTTTTAGCTCTTTTAACAATGCGACGCGATTTCACAATCGCCCTCGAAGAATACACCTCATCTTCTGTCTCCTCGTCATCAGTAACTGCGTCTACAGTATAGTCCTCGGCCTTCTTTACCTTCTTCTTGCGACGTTTGGGAACATCACTATCGTCACTGTCTGATAGTTCGGAGTACTTGGTCCTCCGTCGAGGCTCTTCTTCCTCTACAACAAACCTCTCGGGGGCTATATGAGCCCGTCTACTTCGTCGTAGTCCATACAGTTCAGGATCATTATCGTAGTCAATAGAGTCGGTCCTAGAAGTCACCGACATCTGAGTTAGAATTTCGCTCTTCATTTCCACCCATTATCATTGATCCGACCACTACCACCGAACGAAAAGCTTTGCCACCGCCGCCAAGCCCCTGATACATCGCTTTCAGTCCGTTGATCATATTTGTGGGCATATGAAATGACCCATAACAGACATCAGACAAGTGGTGTCCAGGTCGCTGGATCGGTGGGGTCGGTATAGTCCACTAGACCGACCGAGATTCATCGTGGACCAATGGCAGCGCTGTCTCAAACTGAAGCCAACACTACAGCACTATCAGATCCAGCCAGTTCAATAGACCAGTGCGATCGAATCGCCTCCTCTTTGGCTACTCACCTTGGTTATTTATATGTCCTCCAACCAAGCCCAATGACCGGCTACCGTACGGCCGAAAAAAAACCACTAAACCACTAAAAGCGCACCACCACCGGGATAACCGTCTCCTAATAGCAAACAGTTAAACGTTCTTCGTACAAGCCTATTATAGATTGAGAATGTCTACGTGATATCGCCAGATGGAGTGATTTTTTTTACCGTCTGGTTTGAGCGTATATGTACGGTGACAAGTAGGCAAGCGGCCCTGCTGCAAATGGGTGGTACTACGCGCGCAGCTACTAACAAAAATTAATACGACAATTACAGCCGCCCAGTGGCCCATTAGTACACCATAGAACACAGTATTGGAAACCCGAATTTATTGAGTAAAATATCTAGCCAATCGACAGCTGCGATTTGGAGTGGTCAATTGGCAACATGCCTGGAATAAACCGGTGCAACCTATAGCCGCCAGGTAGTTGTGCATTACAGCCCAAAGGCGGTTATGTATAGGTCCAGCCATTATTGCTAATATCGCTTTTCAGTCAATTGGTATATTCAAATCACAGTTAAATCCGGAAATCATGTGGTATTTCAGATGGGAATTTAGCGCTTTCAACAAATTTTGTGGTATAATAGCACCGGGCCAATACATTTCTGCGGGAACACAGCTGGATATCAAAACAAAAATAGAACAGACACCCCCACTAACGTTTCAAACAAGTTTGAACTGGTATCAAAATCAACATCCAATAGTATACTCACGACGAGGAATATTTTTTGTAGCAAATAAATTTTTGAAACAATGCAAGACAGACAGTCCAAAGGAGTTCTCACAGTTAAAAATTGCATAAATGGACGGCAGATTGATATAAACGCCAGCTGTGTCCACCGATACCGAAAAAACGTCAGCTCGTGACCCCATGAGAAGCGACGACGTGGAACCAAGAACTACATTCGAGACACCCGAGTAGTACATGGCAAGCCTTCCGGTAACTCTGTGTTTATATTCAGCACCCGCCAAACATCTGTACGAACAATCGTCAAACACCAACTGCACGGTTCAACCCATCCAGAGCCAGAATGAGCCAATTATCTAAACTCAACAGAGTCTTACAAAGCCGACATAACACGAACCGTTGCCTTCCATAGCTGTATATACATCCATACTCGGCCACTCATATAGAAGAATGGCCAGTTGACAACTTATAGAATATTGTCGTGTGAACTCCACAATGACTCGCCATCTATCTACACAAGTGCCACGCGACAACAAAGCAACACACTAAGTCCACAGCGGTTGAGCTACAAATAAGACAAAACCTCTCAGAGCTAGCAAAGCAGTCCTCTTGGCGGCCTAATCAAGCTCCGCTGACTTAAGGCACCATATCCTGACGATAACACCAGTTCTCAAAATCATTCCAACGCCGCCACCGTATACAGAAAGGAGTGACAAAGGAAAGCCAGGCCATGTGTAAATGGGCGGGCCGGGAGCTTTTTATATGATCTCCATTTACCCGGCAGCTCGGGCAGCCGTGAGTTGCCTGAGGTACCGCGACTATCTCACACTGAAGTGCAGTAACGTACTATGAACTCGTGAGGAGGAAGTAGAATATATTCAAATACAATAACTGCAATGATAACAGGAAAGTTGTAGAGTTTACAAAGCTGCTGCTGATATTTCAAGTTAATTGAGAATTTCCTGTTCTATAGTAATGCTCTAGATTAGCACTATGTAAGTCCGACTTAACCAATTAATTGTGCCCACTGGCCAATGCTGTCGGATTCCAGTAGTCTACAAACCGTGTGATGTAACCGTCGTGGATATGAATCACTGAAATATAAGTCTGTTCGTAAGGTATGCCAGCCTTGAGGTTTTTGCCGGATCCGGTATACTCAAGGACTGCAACAGATCTATCATCAGTCCAATGAACGGTGGGATCAGATGTGCTGGTGATCTCAAAATAATCACTCAGACTAGCCAGATAGCTTGCGATATTTGACCTTCCCGTTTTGATTTTAACTCCTCCTTCAGGGGCATACGGAAATTCCATGGATCCATTCTCGTCAAACATGTCGGTGAACTTTTTGGCATCGTCATTTATGCTGTTTCCCAGCGCTTTCTTGAAAAAAGCTCCGTAGTTTAGTTCATTCAATTCAGCTGCCATTTTTGTTTTGATTGCAAATGAATTTGTGCAATTCTGTGTTCTATATGTATTTATTCTGCTATCGCCTAAGACCGATATCTCCGGGTCTAGACTGAGTCGGCAGTGCGACAAACGGAGTTAACCCCATGTCCGTCGGGACCAATATCTGGTGACAAAATAAATAAGAATGCAATTAAATATATGAATTTACACGTATGCAATTAGACGGGTATGATTATTTGAGTGCTTCAACTTTCCTGCGAAGTGCACGGTCCTTACGAGACGGGGGACGCTTGTCAATGTGGCTCACTACAACAATATCATCCTCGTCACTCGCTTCTCCGGGCTCCTCTCTTTGCGACAGCCCCTGCACGTCAAGCATAAGATCATCCATATCCTTTTCAAACTCCTTGTAGTCGGCAGTACCTTCTGACATGGAGTCGGACATTTCATTTGCCGTCGTCATTGATGGAGTCTCTGGCGACGGGGAGCTTTGTTTAAGAGGATCACCATCTCTCAACGACAATATTCTTTGCTTGAGCGATAGTCGTTTGTCTTTAAGCTCATCTGGATGCCATGCTTTAGATAACTGGGCCAATTGAGTTGGATCTGCTTTCTGAAACATCAAACCGACAAATTTGTCAGGATCGGACAAAAACCTTTCGATGTAGTGAATCAAATAAACGCCACAATCACAGAAATTCTGCTGCTGTGGAACAATGCCTGCCTTAAACCGGATAACATCCCGATTAATGCTGAGACCTTTCTTGTCTTTTGCCTCTGAAACAATAAAGTCTCGAAGAACCCTTGAAACATTGGTGTGCTGGCTCGCCTTTAACGAGTCGAGTACAAATATAACAGGGACGTCATCTTCCGGTGTGACAGGCTGCTTAGACCGTGTTTTGACGGCCTCTGTTCTCCGATTTCTCAGCTCCTTGGATATGGTCTCCACTGGGAGATCATTGATCCGATGATCATCACGCTTCTGCCGAACCAGAGAAGAAAGGTTGTAGATGACTGCCACATACCAATGCATTCTCTCATTGATAGGCACGATGATGTATTTCATGTTAAACAAATCCACTTTGGAAGTCCACTTTTTCACACTCTCAAACCCGCCCATACCTTCCTCCTTGTTTGACAGCTTCATGTAAAAAAAGGTATTAAATATATATATGAGATCGGCCACTGCTTTAGGAGCTCTATCATGGGCCAGCTTCAAAAAGAAGTTGATCATCGTATCATTCAAAAACTCACCATCATCCAGTCTCTGAAAGTCACTGTCTGTAATATCAAGCGACTTTTTGTCTAAAAATGTGTGCGAAAACGTTTCCGACAGAACTGGCACTCTGGGAGGTTTCTCCTCCTCCTCCTCCTCCTCCTCCTCCTCCTCCTCCTCCTCCTCCTTGTTACCTTCGGTACTCTCATGCCCATTATCTTGCGTTGTCGCTTCATTTCCATTGGTATTCCCATTACTGGTAGCGGCCGACTGCGATGCAGTGCTCTGTCGAGTTTTTCCATAAATAGGACTTCTGGTCTTAGTGGACTTTGAAGGGCTAGTTAAAAGTCCACTGAACGCACCAGTGGTACTTGGTGCCTTCTGGTCCTTGTTCCCACTGCCAAACGCACTGACAATAGACGTCTGACGCGCGGGAGTCGACGGTGTACTATCGTCAGATGGCGCAACAATTCCCAGCTTTGTTGGCGTTGCCAAACTTCTCGCTTGGCGAATGGTATCAGGCACAACCAGCATAACGTTCCAGAGACGGTCCGCATGCTTTACTATGGCCCTAAATGATTCTTTGTCTTTAGTAGATGCCAAAGAAAATTTATAAATAACAACAGCTGGATGCTCAACGCCATTCTGGAACCTAACGGTCCGAGTCCTGCAATGACTCTTCAGTCTAGCCATCAACTCGCCAGACGACATGCTCACTTTCATAGAATCAAACTCTATTTCATCAAATTTGAGCTTTGCAAAATTATCCTCCACCAACTTCCACGAACAACGCTTTGACGTGGCCGATTCAGTTATGGTCAGGACCAGTGGGGTGCTTTCATCTGAATTCAGAGTCGATGGACCAAACTGGACAGAAACTATGCTGGCCATCAATGGTAAAGAAAATTCAGACTGTTTCTCTGATTCACCATTCGAGACACTTGATGCTGATAAGATTTTTCCATTCGAAGACGGTTGATTATATCGTCGCACAAGCTTGGGCTGTTGGTCACCTGAACCCAACTTCTTATCGGTTCCAAGCTTATCGGCAGCAGACAAGCTGCTTTCAATACCCTCCAACACTCTTCTAGTAGTGCCCAACAAAGACGTCTGTCGGGGGCTGTTGCCACTAGGCGGGCTATAGGCCTTAGTAGAAGACCCCAAGTTATCGAACGGGGCAGGAATAATTGCCCCCAAAAGTGGCTTGGGACGCTTTGGAACTGGCGAATCCGAAGAAGATCCACTTGACCTTCTATACGGGACACCACTTAGAGAGGTGAATGACTCGGCAGACCTCAACAGGTGTGCTCTACCGGTCGACATTATATGATTACTACCGCTGACACGCTGCTTGTTAGATATGCTGACCGGCTTGCAGCCCTTTATCGGGCTCTAAAATCTACATACTGATGGAGGACTCCCGTCACTTGCGTTTACCGCATTTTGGCGGCTCATATCAAAAGTTTGCGGACAATCTCACCGCTTCTTGGTTGAGTTCCCACCCGTTACAAGTTTTGAGGATATCGAACCGCGGTTAGGAACCACCACTAAATAGGAACAGTCGGATCACAGTACGGTGGGCTCAAGGACCAAGTCACAACTGGTCACTTTCAAATATAAGCAATAATAAAACGAGCAAAAATTCTTTGTTTGTCGCTTCATTGTGAGGCGATATGTGTCATCCTTATATATATATATATATATATATATATAATCGCTGCAAACTGTCGGCATGAGCTGTCGCTTATATTGTGTTTATGTCCACTATACAGAACTATGCCACCGCAGCAGCCCAGAAAGCAACCAGTTAATAGAACCAATCCAACAATAAAATAAACATGTCGCATAAACCGTCAATTCAGTCTTTTGTAAGCGAGAAGCCTAGCTTGTGTTGCGATGAATCTTATATGCTCGTCTCCAGGTTTATGTCCGGTTGACGGCTTGCCCTGCCCTGAAAAAAACGCCGCTGAAATTTCAAACATTGAATCATAACTTGATCCCAGCTTGGCAGTCTGTAAATAAAAAGCATTAATTTGCTGCCGTGGTGGCGTTGTCATTGATTTATATTAGTTTAGCAGACGTTTAGTGTTTGCGTTTTTGCATATAGGAAAGCCATGTTGGCCGCTAGAGCTGCTAGAACTGGGGTTTCTAGAACGGTGGCTCTTCGCCGAGCTGTGCCCGTTCAGGTGCCGAGTTCGTACACCTACTTTCACACCAGTCGCTCAGCCTCTGCTGGAGCCGATAGGTCGCCATTTCAAGTGTTTATGGACACATTCAAGCAGGAGTGGAGCAAGTCCAAGGAGCTACAGGAAGACATAAAGGCTCTGCAGGATGAAACGGGCCGGATGTCTGAGAGCGCCACTTACAAGCGAGCGCGAGAGGCGTATGAGAAGGCCAAGAGTGGCACTACTGCTGCTTCTTCGGTGACTGGAAAGTCGCTTCGAAAGGCTGGTCAAGCAGTGGGCACTGTGGCCTCCAAGACGTGGGAGTCCCCTATTGTAAAGTCAACCAGGTCTGCAGTGAACAAGACTGCCGAGACGGTTGAAAAGGCTACCGAGCCGATTCGACAGACAGAAATGTATAAGAATGTCAAGGAAATTATTGACGACGGGTCTAGTATGAGGTATGGAGGATTCGAAGAAAAGGAAGAACGAAGACTTCGACGAGAAAAAGAGGAGAAGAAACGACTACAAGAGGGAGGCGCCAAGTTTGTCAAGAGCGATCCCGAAGCCGGTCAAAACGTTATTGTCCATGAAACTGCCAAGCCAGAAAAGAAGTGGAAGGACGATTTCTCTCAGTCTGGTCTTGGAAAGCGGTTGTCAGATCTCCAGCTTATGTACGAGGAGTCGGAAAACGGCTTTATTTCCAGTATACGAAATGTCACCGACAAGATCGGATCGTTTTTCGAAGAGACCGAAGGTGCCAAAGTAGTGCGAATGTTTAAGGAAATGGATCCTACTTTCCGACAAGACGAGTTCCTCAAGGATGTTCGTCAATACATCTTGCCTGAGGTTTTGGATGCCTATGTTAAGGGAGACACCGAGACACTGAAAGTGTGGCTGTCCGAGGCCCCTTATAATATTTGGGCTGCTTCAGCGAAGCAGTATCAGGAGCAAGGTTTGTACTCAGCAGGACGAGTCATTGATATTCGAGGAGTCGACATTATGAGCGCCAAGCTTTTGCAGCCTGCTGATGTGCCAGTGTATGTGATTGGATGCCGAGCCCAGGAAATCCATCTGTACAGGAACATCAAGACAAATGAAATCGCTGCTGGTGTAGAGGACCATATACAAATGACCACCTATGCCATGGTAATGACACGAGTTCCTGAGGATATGGAGAATGCTGAAACTAAGGGCTGGAAGCTTTTGGAGCTCGTACGAGGTCAGACTCGACAGTGGACATAAGTATGCTGTCATGTAAATAGTAGTTATGTAGATTTAACGATTTTGCGTTTCTTAAATAGACTTTTTGTCGTAGTTGGTGGGGGTTTGGCAGTGTCATCATGCTCTATCTTTATGTCTGCTAACGACACTTCCTTAAGTGCTCCTTTATGAGCCCTCTCATCGCTGGTGTTTGAATGTGAGTCAACATCAGGCTCTTGTTTTGGGTGAACTTTTTGACTATCTGTAGTTGGTGCTGAGGTCGATTCATCAGCACGATCCTCCTGCTTGACTTTGGCTTCAGTCTTTACATCAGCAACTGAATTAGTACTTCTCAGCTTGATCAAGTCATCCAAAGAAACTTCCTTTACGACCTTTTTATCTGCTATGACCCAGTCGTCAGAATAGCCTCGAGTACTAATTAATACTTTTTTCGTTTTAGGCTTATCTGGAGTCGGATCCTGTACAGCTTTGTTTGTGTATTGAACAACAGGTGCTTCAGCTGTCTTGTCATTATATCGAGGTGTCGCATCCCTACTTCCCTTTACTTGCTTGTTAATGCGATCTAAAACGAGCCTGGTCTCTTCGTCCTCTCTCCGTTTCAGCTCATTTTCCCTATGAAGTTTGGATAGGTTTCTCGCAATAGCCGATCTATGACGCCCAGTTTTCTCGTGTTGGCTTCGACCGATTTTTGTGTCCGGTACAAACTAGAATTAGAGCCTATTCCTATGTAGCAGCGCTATACATACCTGCTGGCAGGGCTTACACCAGTAATTGGACATATTTAGGTCTCATCAAAGTGCATTGATAGTGCAGATCTGCATTCATGAGGCTATTTATTTAACTTAACATGAGCGACAGACGCAGGTCCAGAAGCCCAGAGGGCCATAGATCCGGGCCCCATCGATACAGCGAACGCTCTCATAGTTCTAGAGAAGACAGCTACAACCATAGCCGTGGGCATAGTCATAGGGACAGAGAAAGGAGCCGCCGAGACAGGCACAGGGACTCCAAACGACATAGTGCTACCACTAGGCATCGGGAACAGAGTGGTCATCACCGTGAGAGCAAAGCAGATAATAGCGACGATGAGTGGGAAATAGCTCAAGACACTGGAAGTGCTTCGTCCCTGCCTCTACCGTCGTTGAATTCTCGAGACGATTTATCTAAATTAAATAAGCTCAAGGCTGAAATAATGAAAGCCGAGTTGAAGGGGAACAAAAGCACCGTACAACTTTTGCAAGATGAATATGACAAGCTGCTGGGAAGCAAAGCGAATGAGCCTCCAAACGAGTCACAGAAGAAACAAAGCATAGATGAGAGAGGAGACTTTGAAAGCAGGAAGCTCATCGATGACCGATTTAAGGCAGCGTCTGCTAGCTCAGACAAGAAGGACCCAAAAGACATAACAATTCAAGAAATGTTGCGGGAAGAGCGTGAAAGTCGGCATGAGCTTCTTGGGAAAAAGATGGCAGAACAAATAGCTCGAAATGGGGGATATTCGAACGACTTGGACTATATTGATGATAATGCCGAGAAGCTGGCCACGATCTCCAAAAAGAGTGAACAAAACGCTCATAATCAAATGGTCGAGCGTACGAGACGACTGCATGAGGCTATTAGAGACTGTAAATTGTGCATTGAGGAAGGATCTGGAGCGGGAACAACAGTTATCGCGGCGGGAACGCAGGTCTATTTATGCGTAGCACCAGAGCCTGCAATAACCAAAGGGTGTACAGCAATAGTGCCTATGGATCATCACACAAATACACTTGAATGTGGAGATGATGAATGGGAAGAAATAAGAAACTTCATGAAGAGTTTGACACAGATGTGGGCCAAGCAGGGCCGAGGGGTACTGTTTTATGAGAATGCAGTGTCACGGTCGAGCAACAGTCATGCTTGTATATATGCAGTTCCTGTCCCTAGCCATTTAGTGGCTTCAGCAGCAGGGTTCTTTTCAGAAGCGATTATTGCATCTGATGATGAGTGGTCGAGTCACCGAAAGGTGATAGACACCGGCAAAAAAGCTCGACAAATGGATAATCCGCGGTACGCGTTCCGCACTAGCATAGCCAAAGAAGCACCATATTTTCATGTGTGGTTCGACGTGAATGGTGGTATGGGCCATATAGTGGAAAACACCAATATGTGGCCTCATGGAGATCAGTTTGCCCGTGGCATTATTGGCGGGATGCTCCGAATAGATGCTGCGACCATTCGCAAACGCTCACAATGGACTACATCGGCGCCTGAAGGTCCGCTGATTGAACGGTTATGGAAAACCTTTGACTGGACTAAAGATATAGAATGGTAGTAATAAGTATAAACATAACCGTGGATGCATTGACATTATATAAAACCTTGGAGGATACTAATACATAAGAATTGCCTCTATTTGTGTGGAGAGTCGTAAAAGGGGACGTAGACGTAGAAAAAATGGAGAGTCAGAGCCATAATAATATAGCATATGAAGACAATGGTCAATCATGAGACAGAAGGCTATCAAACATTGACACAACAGTCTGCTCCAGCGTGTGGCAAGATAGCCCCAACACTTGTTTGGCATCACCATCGTCAAAGCTGCACTGCTTCAGCACTTGCTCGTCACCTAATCCCGGCGACCCCGCTGGTATAGTATCAACAACAGCGGGGAAATGGGCCCGGGCAATGTCGACCACCTGCTGAGAAGCAATGTTGTTTGCCGCTAGAAACCACCTGTTGGTCTCAGGCGGGTGCATTTGGATAGCAGCCACAATTCCAGTAGCAGCGTCTCTTACATCAATGTAAAATGGCCATGGAAACGTCGAGCCCGAGGGATGCAGGTGGAATGGGATCTGACCCGAGATGGTTGACGCCGATGGGCCACTGAAAAGTTGATTGACCCTCGTCAGAGAGTGGAACTTTGATAAATTATCGCACGCATGTATAGGAGGGCCCAATAACAAAGGTGTTACTACCACTGACAATGAAAAGTCGGCCATAATGTCCGAATAGCGGTTCCAGGCAGCATCTTCTGCAAACGCTTGGGCGCCTATATGCGCATTATAACAGTCGGTGCGCGCCTGTTCTCTGGTTATGCGGTTAAAGTCTCGAGAAGAATATATCTTTGTGGGATCGTTGAATCTGGTAGGACTGTTTATCATGGCACTAAAGCAGGAGCTGAACACCACCGTTTTAATGTCATGTCCGTACTTGTCGGCAGCATCGATGACATTCAACGATGCTCGGATGGAAGGCTCAAATAATATCCGGTCGCAGTCTCTGGTATTATGGCCATTTTGATGGTGTGGGCACAAGCTGGTTCCTTGGCAGGGAGGAACAGGGGTGGCCAGGTGGATGACATATTGGATGTCCCGATTATGCTTAAACACAGAATCCAACGCATTGTCGACAGAAATGTCTGGCACCTCCACAAATGCCAACGGTGCATTTGGATACCTGTTTTTAAATGCAATAGACTGGTGGATGGCTCGCACCACCCCAATCACCGCAAACCCGTTGGCCAACAGCACATCCAGCACATGTGCCCCCAAGAACCCAGTACAGCCTGTCACCAATACCTTTTGCATGTTTATGGTATTTATATGTGTAAGTTTATAGCGCAGTCACCAGACCCACTAGATCAAAGCAGACCTGGAAACCCGCCACTAAGTATCCCGAAGATTTGTGAAAGCGGTCACAATATAGATCACTTAATTATAACAGGCTTTCATTCAACCTTCCCCGGTGCAACGCCATCAACGCCCCGGTCTTTGTGTGGAAACACCGCTGAAAGTACGAGATATAAATACAAGACAAAGTGCTCCCAAACCTAATTCCTATTTCGTGGAAGCTGTCAATGTCTCAAGCCGGGTACTGAACTTAACTACAGTGGTCCTGTGAAGTGTGGGACTGAGCCTCCAGCGATCGGCGCTGCAGGGTACAGGGCACGCATGAGTGGGTGCATTACAGTGCGTTGCATCACATTTGCTGACCGACCTACTCAATACTTGGTCGATGCTGAACATTTGTTTCCCAACAGATCAACGACTTATTATCCATTCATACACTCTACTAACTATAGCCCTACAATTTAATTGTTGGCAGAAGGGGCTTTTGATGACCGTATATGGCATTTTGTACAAGGTTATAGCTGTCTCATCGACGCGGGCAGTTAGGATATCTGATGTTGAGTATTCGAGAAGTTTCAACTCACAGGCCAACACAGCTCTTGTCGAAAATGATAGTCTGTTTGGCTTCCGAGCCAATTGCTTGAAATTATGGTCATTTTTTTTAATATAGTCCTGATCACAGGCTGGTGGTGGTTCTCTCCCCCGCCGGAGGTCGATCTGGCACGGCAACACCACCCGAGCAAGACAACCGCAACCCTGGGATAATTTCCGGTCGCGGTGGGATTGTCGACAGTTATCGACCCAAACAGCACACAATTCCAAGCGGATTTGCACAAACACAGCCGGTGGCGGTTCTGATATCTTGACAGTGATTGGCTGTTGGTGGATCAATAGGCTGCTACAGTTTGCAGCTGTTTGCCGGCAACCATGTCGATATCAGCGGCCCCTCAACCAGCTGGGACGCTGGACAAGACCTTCCCGCCTCGTTTTTCAGACGACTCATCAGACCTCAGCGAGTTAGATGACTCTGAAGCTGAGACTGAGCGACTGGATCTTGACCAGCTCGCGGCAGAAGCTCGCCGTGAAGCGTTGGAGCGTAATGATGACGACAGTGATGACAATGGCGGCGATGGTATGGAGGACCAGCTGCCTGATGACAACAACCCCCAGCACGATATAGTAACAACCATGACCAGCCAAGACCATGCTTTTAATGATGGTGAACTGGGAGATGACGAGAGCCGGGATGACCTACAGAACGGCGAAACTACACAGTCCGCTGTGGACCAATCAAAGCATGTGTCCGATGAAGATGTAGTCGAACTCAACGGCAAGCGCAAAGCCAATGGGTTTGGCTCGATAGGTCGTAAAAAGCGTCGACTGTCTGAAGAACGCAATCGTGCTGATCTGATACGGGAGATTGAAGGCATTCCTGGCCATGAAGGGTCTGCAGTGGATGACCCCGAATCCAGGGCCGAAGACGGTGGTGACAGTGACTACCACCACCAGCAACTACAACAACAACAACAGAAAGAGACTATAAATGATATCTCACTGAGCGATGGAGGAGCCTATGATGCAGCTAACGGAAATGTACCACAACCAGATAGGCTGGAGTCGGAAGACAAGGCCGTCCCTGCTACCAAGGCCGAGGCCAAAACAGACCATGTTGACGATGAGCAAGCTTCAGAGGATGACGACCGCCAAAACGAACCTGACGGTGATTTAGAACCAGCTCCCAAGAGTGAAGGGCCGGATGAGGACCAGGACGGGGAAGAAGAGGACAACATGGACATTGAAGCCAGAGCCGACTCGGAGGCTTTCGATGAGGACGAGACTGATGTGTCTCAGCAGCAGCGGCAGGCGGCAATCGCGCTGCTCACAGAGATAGAAATCGAATTCGCCAAGCTGCGGGACCAGCTTCATGATGATAAGATTTCACGGTTCATTGCTGAAATCGACATGTGTGCAGACGGGTCGCACCCCGAGCTGGAGCATGCATTTTCGCAGATCGACCAGCATCGAGATGAAAAGATCCAGTTGGCGCAAAACAAGCTTGACTACCAACGGAAATGTATTTATAGAGACACGCTTGCGGGTCGAACCCAGCTGCACCAGCAGTTCATCAAGGATCAGTCGGACGCTAGAATCAGCCTGCTTCTGCGCACCACCCAGGAGTGGTACAAGGTCAACCGCGAGAGGCGTGCTATGGACTCGCTGGTCCCAGACTTTACATTCCGAGTTCCTGATCACCCGTCGGTCCAAGCATCTCACCGAATGGCTCTTAATTCGGAAATCTCCCTTCTGGATGGCATTTCTCGCTATATAGGGTTCCCAGCTGCCCCTGACATGACTCCCATCGCTCCACACGAGCTGGATGAGGATCTAACGGCCCTTGGCCTTCGTCCTTATTAATGTACACTATTTATCTGAGTCTATTAATTGATTTACTAGTCTAGGTCTGGTCTCAAATGCCGTGGTCTCACTTACGAACCCTGTCGAATCTTCCATGGGGTTTGGTCCACGTCTGTATAAAAGGGTACGTCCACACCTTGGACCTAACTGCATTGGGCCCACCTGTAAACCTCTGTAAAGAAGCTGATCTGAGCAATTAAAAACTAATTGTCCAAGAATTTTGCACATCCACACACATTCAAAATGGCACGATCCAGAGTATTCTTTGATATTTCGATCGGCAGCAAGAGCGCCGGCCGTGTAGTGTTTGAGCTGTACAATGATCTTGTGCCAAAGACTGCGGAGAACTTCCGAGCTCTGTGTACTGGAGAGAAAGGAACCAGTGCCTCAGGTGCCAAACTTCATTTCAAGGGATGTGCATTCCACCGAGTTATTAAGGATTTTATGATCCAGGGTGGAGACTTCACTAACGGAGATGGAACTGGTGGTGAGTCCATCTATGGAGAGAAGTTTGAAGACGAGGCTTTCCCCGAGAAGCATGACCAGCCATTCCTCCTTTCTATGGCCAATGCTGGTCCCAACACCAACGGTTCTCAATTTTTTGTCACCACTGTGCCCACCCCTCACTTGGATGGCAAGCATGTCGTTTTTGGTCGCCTGCTTGCAGGTAAATCTGTGATCCGTGCCGTTGAGAACACCAAGACTGGTCCTAACGACAAGCCAGTGGCTGATTGCGTTATCACCGATTGTGGCGAAATAGATGCTGATGCTCCCCTACCTGATGTGGACGATGGTACCGGCGACAAGTACGAAGAATCGTTGAAAGACGAAGACAAAGTCGACGTGAAGGATCCCCAGTCTGTGTTCAAGGCAGTGACCGCCATCAAGGAGATTGGCACAGCCCAATTCAAGGCTGGGAACACCGAGATGGCTCATATCAAGTACCGCAAGGCTGCAAATTACCTACGGGACTATTTCCCAGAAGAGCTATCGGACAGTGACCGCAAGACCCTTGCTGAGCTGAAGGCGTCTGTGCTACTGAACGTAGCGCTAACAGCTATCAAGCAGAACCTCGGAGCTGAGGCAGTCGAAGCATCTTCCGAAGTTCTTGCTATTGATTCCATTGGCGATAAAGAAAGGGCCAAGGCTTATTATCGACGAGGAAATGGCCAGTTGCTGGCTAAAAACGAGGAACAAGCCATTGCCGACCTCAACAAAGCGAAAGACCTTATGCCTGGAGATGCCGCTGTTGTCCAGCTTATCAACAAGGCAAAGCTGTCTGCTCAAACCAGAAAGAACCGAGAACGAGCGGCAATGGCCAAGTTCTTTTCGTAATCTGTACATTAGTTATTGCTTTTTGCCTGTTTTAAGGTTGCGCGCCGCGCAGCATGCATACAATCAAATGCAGGTTGGTGACATCGCTGATCTCGCTAATCGATTAATCGCTTTCTAAAGTTCTGTAATTAAACTGTAGTCCCATAATTGCTATGTCGCAGCGGCCGCTGGGTACGAGTGTTCATTGTCACATCACCAGTCCTACTTGGCTGCCTTGGTTAGTGTGTGCAACTGTAGCCGGGTTCTAAAAATAATTTTGTGGCTACCAAACTGCATGAAACACGACGCTAACGTTTCGACTGTTTCAAGTTGATGTTTCTTCTTGACTCGCGCCTAGACGCCATGAATGAACGCGGTGACATTGATCGTGGTCAGCAGCTATTGGTAGGTATAATGTGGTGAGAATGAGCTGGTCCTAATGTAGCAATTATTGCAGAGCTCCTTCCAGAGCGCCCGTTATAGTGCCAACTCAGTTTTAGCTGGTCTAATACTGTTTTTGGGGGGGTCTGTGGTACTGTTCTTCATCTTTTGTCTAATAAGACCCCGCCACAGTCTTATATACACCCCAAAACTCAAGTTTCCAGAGAAGTATCGGTCATTAGGAGCAGCAGCATCGCCGCCGCCCCCTGGCAGGGGACCCTTTCGGTGGATTAGTTTGCTGTTTCGAATCTCCGACGAAGATTTGGTGTCGCGAATAGGGATAGATGCTTCGCTATTCATAAAATTTCATTTGATGCTTCGAGATATGTTTTGCTGGCTGTCCTTGTTAGTTTGCGCTGTGGCCATCCCTGTCAACATATTTTACAATCTTAAAAGCCCCTACGGTCAGAATCTTACAAAGGCAGATATCTTCTTGCTCATGACTCCCTCGCTGGTTCGAGGATTACCTCTGTATGCCCATGTCGCTATAGCATGGCTTGTGGACATCACAGTGTTGACATTTCTTTGGAAAATGTATACGCAAGTAGTGGCCATGCGTCGCCGAGCATTTATGTCTCACGAGTACCAAAACTCTCTGTTTACTCGGACTTTGATGGTACATGAGATTCCTCACCAATATGAATCGGCTACGGGTCTCCGTAAGCTGATGGTGTCTATTAACCCTGGCATGCCAGTTGATCAGGTAGAGGTAGGACATGACGTCCGCAGACTTGCTGATCTCAGAGAAAAGCATCTCAATACTACGGTTGATCTAGAAAAGGTTCTTGCCAGATACTTGAAGCACCCCGAAAATTTGCCTTCAAAACGTCCTCAGTGCAAGATTGAGCGCGAGGACAGGGATCTGTATCCAAAGTACTCTGGTGGTAAGGTTGATGCCATAGATTATTATATGTGGCGCCTTTCAGTGTTGAAAAATGCCATTCAGCTAGAATCAAAGACAATCGATATGGCAGATTCCCTCAGCTACGGATTTGTGTCCTATCCAACACAGCCCGACTGTCACTTGGTGGCAGCTTCAGTACGTCCTGGAAAAAGGTCTCGCGGAGCCAAAATCCAACTGGCTCCAAGACCAACAGATATTATTTGGAAAAACATCGTGCTCAGCAGAGCAAGTCGCCTCAATAAACAGTTCTGGGGAAACATCTTTTTTGCGTTTATGATCGTTGCTTGGATAGTTCCAAACGCTTTTATTGGATGCTTTCTGGCTGATCTATCTCGGATTGCTGTTTTGTGGCCTGCATTTCAAGTGTTTATCGATGACAACCGTGTTGCTTTCGCTATACTCCAGGGTGTCCTATCTCCAATAGTGACATCGTTGATATTTCTGATTCTCCCCATGGTCATGCGGAGAATGTCACAGTGGCAAGGAAAGTTGACCAAAAATGAAAGAGAAAGAGACGTTACAAAAAAGCTCTACGTATTCTTTTTTTTCAATAACTTTTTAGTGTTCACACTGATGAGTGTGGTTTGGAATGTTTCCAGTCAAATCATCAACTTTCTCAACTCTGACGACCATTCTATGTCGTTCTTTGAGGTGCTCTCCACGTTTGGAGTCGGCGAACAGATTGCCACCGCTATTATAAATGCGTCATCTTTCTGGGTCATGTATATCTTGAAAGCCAATCTAGGAGCTGTTATTGATCTCCTGCAGCTTTGGCCCTTGATTGTAAATAGCATTCAGAGGAACTTCATGTCTCAAACTCCACGGCAGTTGATGTTGTTAACTGCCCCACAGAGCTTCAACTTTGCTATTTATTATATTTGGCTGTTGTTCTATGCTACTATAGCTCTTTCGTTTACGTCTATTCAGCCCCTTATACTGCCATTGCTGGCATTATTTCTGACATTTGATTCCGTGCTGAAAAAGTACACTCTTATGTACATGTTTGTCACAAAGGTTGAGAATGATGGCATGTTCTGGCCTCTGATTCATAACTGTATGTTGTTTGCTTTGGTTTTAGGCAACTTGATAATCATTGCTGTAGTTTGGATCCAAGGAGGACTCAAAATGGCTGCTATCTTGTTTCCTCTTCCAGCAATTGTTGTTTGTTTCAAGATTTTGACAACGATGCTACTTGCCCCAAAGCTGTTCTACTTCATTCCTACTGAGGCCGAAAGGGAAATCATTAATAGCCCAAATGGAAGCGAAGCTGGCAAAAGCTATGAATCAAAGCTTCAGCATATGTATCGCAATCCGTCGGTGTATGGAAAGCTGCCAATCCCCATGGTTCACTCCAAAGCGCAGGCTGCATTGGAAAGGATAGTTATGGATCATCACTACAATGTTTTCAACAGTAATGATGGTGAATCTTACGAGATGGCCGACAACACAAGTAGTCGTCAAAGACCCAAGTTCGATATTGTCAGTGAAAGCGAATTAGACTACATGCACTACAAAACCCGCCAGCAATCCGATGTAAGCAGCTTGTCTCAATTGAGCAATAACTATCATGAAGCTAATTCTGGCGGCGGCCAACCCAGCCAGTGGACAATCCACGAATCGGACAGCAACGAACAGTTGTCTAGTGGAGTATTAACAGAAAATAACACTCACGACTTTAGTGCGCCGACAGAGCATTTGCTGAAATTTTGATAGTCTTTTTATATACTCTAATATGAGTCTTTGAACATTTTAGACTCTTAGTTTGAACAGAAGACAGTTAATAATTCATTACCCATTATGTGTTTGTGTTACATGATCATTTGTGTTTGTTTTTTTTTTACCAGTCATTGGCCACCTTCTTTGAAAGCTTACGCAGAGGCTTAACAACCTGAGCACCAGTGTTCTCCAAAAAGCTGAATTTCTGCTTTCTAAGCTGCTCGTATTTGGCAATAGCAGCCTCGTTCTGCAAGGTGAGTCCAATGTCATCAAGACCCTTGATCAAACAATCCTTTCTGAATGGATCAATGTCAAAATGATCCACAAGCACCTCATCGTCGCTGCTAAGAATCTTCTGGGCAGGTAAATCAATCTTGAGGTTAGCACCCTTCTCGCCAATGGGGAAGAGCTTCTCCTTGATAACATCAGCAGGGATTCTTATTGGGAGCAGACCGTTCTTCAGAGAATTGTTGTAAAAAATGTCACCGAATGAAGGTGCGATGATCGCACGAATACCGAAATCTGCTAGAGCCCATGGAGCGTGCTCACGAGACGAACCACATCCAAAGTTGTCGCCAGAAACAACCAAGATGCTTGCATTAGTGTAGGGCTCGGTGTTGAGAACAAAATCAGTGTCCTCAAGTTTTCCGTCTGCACCCTTCTTGAATCGCCATTCGTAGAAGAGACCAACCTTAAGCCCAGTTCGCTTGATAGTCTTTAAAAACTGCTTGGGAATGATGGCATCAGTGTCAACATTAGCTTTAGCAAGAGGAGCGGCAATACCCTCAACAACATTGAATGCTGGAATTCCGGTAGAGGCGCCAGCTGCTGTAGCAGCAGGAGCAGAAGCAGGAGCATCAGTGACCTCTTCATCCTCAGTTTCGTTGACATCAGTCTCGGACTCGTCAACCTTAGCCTTCTTGGTAGGAGACTCTACAGACACGTCGGCAGAAACATCGGCAGGGATAAACTCACGGACGTCTGAGAGGTGGCCGTTAATACCCGCAGCAGCAGCCATTGAAGGAGACATCAAGTGGGTTCGTCCCTGAGCACCCTGACGACCCTCGAAGTTTCTGTTAGAAGTGGATGCACATCGCTCCTTAGGAGACAAAATATCGGGATTCATACCCAGACACATGGAGCAACCAGCTTCTCGCCATTCAAAGCCAGCAGCTTCGAAAATCTTGTCAAGACCCTCTCGCTCAGCCTGCTTCTTGACGAGTCCAGACCCTGGCACAACCATAGCTCGGAGGACATTGTCAGCCTTCTTTCGTCCCTTGACTACCGCAGCAGCAGCACGAAGATCCTCGATTCGAGAGTTTGTGCACGAACCAATAAATACCTTGTCAACCTTGATCTGGTTGAGAGGAGTGTTGGCCACCAAGCCCATATACTCGAGAGCTCGCTCCATTCCAGACTTCTTGATAGGATCAGACTCCTTTTCAGGATCAGGCACAGAAGCAGAAATAGGCAGTGCATCTTGAGGAGAAGTACCCCAAGTGACAGTAGGGATAATATCAGCAGCCTTGATTTCAACATCAATATCGAACTTGGCACCAGCATCAGTCTTGAGAGACTTCCAGTACTTGACAGCCTTGTCCCAGTCCTCTCCACTGGGAGCCAGAGGTCGACCCTTGATGTACTCAAAAGTGGTCTCGTCAGGAGCAATCATACCAGCTCGAGCACCTCCCTCAATAGCCATGTTACACATAGACATACGAGCTTCCATAGACAGGGCCTCGATGGCCTCACCAGCAAACTCAATAACGGCACCAGTACCTCCTGCAGTACCAATCTTGCCGATAACGTGGAGCACCAAATCCTTGGAAGTGATACCAGGGGTCAGCTTACCAGTGACATGGACCCGCATGTTCTTGGACTTGCTCTGCAACAAAGTCTGAGTGGCCAAGACGTGCTCGACCTCGGAAGTACCAATACCGAATGCAAGGGCACCGAAAGCACCGTGTGTAGAAGTGTGGGAGTCACCACACACAACAGTAGTACCAGGAAGAGTGAAACCCTGCTCAGGTCCAACAACGTGGACAATTCCCTGGCGGTCGTCGTCCATGCCAAAATATCGAACTCCAAAGGCCATAACATTGTCCTCAAGAGTCATGCATTGCAGACGAGAATCATCCTCTTCAATAAAGGTCTCGATAGACTTGAAATTCTTTCGCGAAGTAGTGGGAATGTTGTGATCTACTGTGGCCAAAGTACAGTCGATACGTCGAACCTGTCGGCCTGCATTTCGCAATCCCTCAAATGCCTGTGGGGAAGTCACCTCATGGACCAAATGTCGGTCAATGAAGATCAAGTAGGTGTTGTCACCTTCTTTCGACACAATGTGGTCTTGAAAGACCTTGTCGTACAAAGTCTGTGGTGTTTGATCTGCTGAAGGCATATCGTGTAAGTTGATACCAGGCTAGCGAACAGTTCATATATATATAGTCCTTGAAATTTCACGTCTATGGCGCCGATATCGGGGCCCGCAGAGACCCAATCGGAGACACCGCATATAATCACTACCACTTACGCCGATGAGTGTGGGGTGGACCCCGAATTAAGACTGACCGGGCCGGTATGACTGACAGCGGCGTGCTATGACTGAAAGACAGCGAAATGGCCTAAGTAATGGTTTACAACATATAAAAGTGTTTATAGATATCAACTGCTATGTTCATGGCTGTGGTGGCGGTGACTCATTAGCAATTTGCTCCCAACCCGACCCTTATGTGTGGCTAATTTACAAGACATATATATGGGATAACCTGACTTGAACACTCAAAAAAAAAACAAAAAAAAACAATAAACTACAGTTGTGATATTATTGCAGTGTTTCAAGTGCTCTACACTGAATCGAGTTGTTTAGTAGTTTGTCTTACTATGATCATATCATCTATATAGAAATATGGAAGTGTTAACAGTACGGGTCGAGCATAAATCAATGCCCAAGAGTCCTGAGTAAATATATCGAATAGAGGCAAAACGCACCTCGAATAGACTAAGAACCCATGAAAAACGCCGTGGAATTGTATTTGCCAATACAGCAAAGTTTGAGAAATATACCCCTGATGCCTAATGAATCAATATGACGTGCATATGCAATGAGTACATATTATGTGAGCACAAGGGTCATCTTGGAACATAGACTACAATAAACCACCAAGATGCTATAAGCAATGACTTGGATTCTTTAACGAGTTTATTTAATAGCATTTAAGCCGTTGACCCATATGTGGTAGTGCAGCTGATGTGATAATGCTGATCCATCGCGTAGTGGATCGACGACATATAAACAAATGCTATTAACGTAGCAGAATGGAAGTAGACACCCAACTTTACAGTATTAATGTAGTGGAAGGTAGTGCCGTATTGCACTTAAAGCATATTGTACATAGTGTAGCGTCTACGGTAACAATTAGAGTCCTGTCAATAACTTTAGGGACAACTGACCTAACCTGCTCAGTTGGCAGAATGATGGTAAGGACCAGGAATAGGGCCATGGCAAGAAACAATGAAGCCTTGAGGACTCAGCATAATTGGGATATCCAGTACTATACAAGATCTCTGCAAGCGCGCTCTGATTATTGGATAACCAGAGTTTAGAACACTAATACAATCTCATGACAACACATACCACTCCATCCACCGGTGCTTATGAAACAGAAACCTTCAAAAAGCTGCATCCAAAACAATCACAATGTCTGACTCCTACTAGGTATGCTCAACAGGGCTGCCAATGGTCGTTTTATATCGTGCTGGCAGAGGTGTATTGACTCACGGCATGTCACACTTATCGCTTATCGCCTTATCAGCCCTGCCCCATACCCTTATCCGGACGCCGTCACCTGGCCCCCGTGGGGCCCTATATATATAAAGGCCATGGTCCGCCACCATATTAGCAACCTGACATCATGCGATCAAAGTTCAAGGACGAGCACCCATTCGGTATGTGATGAACAAAGAAGCACTGGAAATGCAAATAGTGGTTGGAGCTGCCGAAATGGCCGCTATCGGGCTGTATCGGACAATGGTCCGATACGGTACGGCACGACCCATATCAGTAGGCTCTACACCCGCAACCAAAGCGCGCGATGAACGGACAAACTAACAATAGAGACTAGAAAGGCGGAAGCCGATCGAATCCGTCACAAGTATACTGAGCGTATCCCAGTTATCTGTGAAAAGGTTGAGAAGTCAGACATCCCTGCTATCGATAAGAAGAAGTACTTGGTGCCGTCCGATCTCACGGTGGGACAGTTTGTATATGTGATTCGAAAGCGCATCAAGTTGGCCCCTGAAAAGGCTATTTTCATTTTCGTGGATGATGTTCTACCGCCGACTGCTGCTCTGATGAGCGCGATTTACGAGGAGCACAAAGATAAGGACGGGTTCCTGTATGTCACGTACTCTGGCGAGAACACTTTCGGCAATTAATTATTTATAGGTAGACCATAATACTATGAGATTCAGAGAGCTGATTATGATTTTCTATACTATACAGTGCGTGTTAAAAGGCTGGCTGCTGTGTGGACAGTGTAGAGTAATCCCATACATATCCAAACACTGTATGGTAAGATACAAATGGTGAGACGTGATTATTCAACTTGTAAAGCTTACAGTTCGGCACCAGACATTCAAGTCCATAGTTACATTATTATCGTAGGCATGTCTAAGCTATCTACAACTTGGCTCCGACAAGGGCAGCGTACTTCTCAGTAGAGAAGGACTTGGGTCGCTCAATAGGAGCTCCGACAGCTCGGTCAATGATGAGCTGAGGAAGGACACCAATGGCTCGAGAAACACCAAACAGAACAGTGTAGTAAGACTGCTCAGTGAGTCCGTAGTACTGGAGCAACACACCGGAGTGAGAGTCCACATTGGGCCATGGGTTCTTGGTCTTACCGTGCTTGGTGAGCACCTTGGGGGCGACCTCGTAAATGGTGGAAACCAAGTGGAACAGGTCGTAGTCAGGCATGTGCTTGAGGGCAAACTCTCGCTGAGCAGTGTATCGGGGGTCGGTCTTTCGCAGAACGGCGTGTCCGTAACCGGGAACAACTCGTCCAGCATTAAGAGTGTCCCACAAGTACTTCTCAATGTCAGCCTCCGAAACGTTGGAGCCAATCTTGGACTTCATCTCCAAGATCCACTCAAGCACCTCCTGGTTAGCACGTCCGTGCAGAGGTCCAGCCAAACCGTTGAGACCAGCAGCAACGGAAAGGAAGGGGGAGGAAAGAGCAGATCCGACCAACTTGGTGGTGTGGGCAGACACATTACCACCCTCGTGGTCAGTGTGGATAGTAAGGTACAGTCGCAGAAGCTCAGTGAACTCCTTGCTGTCTCCATAACCGAGCTGCTTGGCAAAGTTAGCAGAGTAGTCAAGAGTGGGGTCGATGGCAGCGACCTTTCCATCCTTGAAGATGTTTCGGTAGATTCGAGAAGCGATCGAAGGAAGCTTGGCAATCAAGTCAATCGAGTCCTCGTAGGTGTACTGCCAGTACTCCTTCTTGTTGACACCTCGCTCGTAGGCCTTGGCGAAGCTGGACTCAGACTCAAGAGCGTTGACGGCAATTGACAGCTGGGCCATTGGGTGGAGAGATGGGGGAGAACGGTCAATCAACTCCTCGACGTGGGCAGGCAGCTCGGATCGAGCAGCAAACTCAGCAGACAGAGCTCGCACCTGAGACTCGGTGGGGACCTCACCGGTCAGCAACAGCCAGAAAAGACCCTCAGGAAGAGGCTCGTTTCCACCAGGAGCCTTGGGGAGCTCCTTCTGGAGGTCGGGAATGGTCTTTCCTCGGAATCGGATTCCCTCCTCAGGGTCCAAAACGGATCCTTCC
The DNA here is from genome assembly GCA_030579815.1 of Sugiyamaella smithiae. Taxonomy (NCBI): domain Eukaryota; kingdom Fungi; phylum Ascomycota; class Dipodascomycetes; order Dipodascales; family Trichomonascaceae; genus Sugiyamaella; species Sugiyamaella smithiae. The sequence goes on from JAKTRV010000002.1 coordinate 1,710,320, forward strand.
CAGACAAGGGCCTTGATACCTCGCATACCTCCGTATACCTGGTCGAGAGTCACCTCACCAAGAGAAGCATTTCCATGCTCCTTTCGGAGAGTCTTGATCTGCTCGATCTTGCTAGGCAAAAGCTCAGCAAATCGCTCCTTAAGAGTCTAATTGTTAGCATCCGCTATGCCGGCTACTAAAGTCTCGTCCCGCAACACGGCTTTTCTGACAGGAGGCAACTCAATTCGCAAAAACAAAAAAGATGCACACCCCAATGGTCTCAATGTCGTACAAAGGTGAGAATCCACTAATTCGTGTCCCACCAACAAGACGTAAATCATCTCAACCCATTGGGAACTCAGTGCCATGCCAATTTGACAACCTGTACAGTCGCGGTGCCCTGTGGACAATGGTTGGTACTTACAGCCTCCTTGGAGTAGTTTCGAACGCCAATAGCGAAGGTTCGAGCAGACAGCTTCAATGCAGAAGGTCTCACAACGGAATTGAGAGCAGACATTTGTATGATATTTCACAAGCGGTGCACAAAGGTTAAGAATTTGGGCCCTTGCCTTCTTATATAGGCAACTTGAAAATTCATCGTGGGGCGGGTGCGGACGGACGGTCGGTGGTCGGCATGGGTTAGGGACCGACCCTGTCCTCTAAGTGGTTACATGTGGAGAACCGGAACGGCCAATAAACATTGGAATTGCGTGTGGTGCACGGCAATTGGGTTCCCCGGATAAAAGGAGTTTTGGTTCCTGCCTATGTCATCCTCAGCTGACTGGAAACCACCAATGGTGGATTCCAGGGTTTGCGGCATGTGTCGAGCGCTACAGCCGTGCTCATCACGGAGTATCCGGTGCCGAGGTGATATCATGCTGCGTCGGCTAGCTAATGAGCTGTCTAGACGGCAGTAGCCACCACTCTAAGCATTGGCTGATCCATTCAATTGCAAAGAAATACGACTGAGTGTCTTGACTGCCTTTGCCGGCTCTCATCAACGGTTCTGACCGATGAACTGATGACTGCCTCGGATCATCTACGGTGGTGAGCTGCATGCCGGCCAGCGGGTACTCCTGTCAGCCGTGCCCGACCGTTTTGATCTGCCGACGCGACGACAGCATGCGCCTGTCAGACTCTACTCAACAAGGGTGTTGGGACTTGATGAACCACAATATGGGCCATAACTGAAACTATCTAATTGCAAATGACAGTATATATCTACACAATACCGTAAGCAAGTCCTGATCAAGACAGTGAGTGGTGTAGCCGTACGATGCGCAACTTAACAGAGAGTCCATATTTAGTGTATACGTCATGTTCAGGTCACAAGAACTAGAAAATGTACAAGAATTGCTCAAGAATTGTACAAAATTCACTATTTTGCACTATGAAAGCTTTCAAACTATTGCCAGAAACTGGCTGTAGCAACTTTTGCCTGTAGCCAGCTACGCTACCCATCCAAAGTCTGTTATGCGGCCCTCACATTCGCTTAGCGTGGCTTCACTTCACATAGTTTTTCAACCTTTTGCATTCTGGTGGTGTCCTCTACAATGCTCGCGTCTGGAACCAAGCTTCCTGGTGCAATTCGACAGCCTCCGTTCGGCACTGGGCCAATTGGAGTCGAGCCTGCCGAAATTGGGATTATAAAGGCGTCTGATTTGAAGGAGTCGCACCACAACGCGCTCAGGTTGGCGTCTGGGTTTGTTGACTCGTATCTGCAACGAGACCTGAGATTTCCAGATCTCGACCGCCTTTTAGCGCAGAATGACCCCAATTACGTCTTTTTCGAATCTGCCCAGCAGTTGGGGCCTTTGCAGCCATTTGTTCGCACCGACGTGCTCAACATCCCCGACGGAATCTTCGATGAATACAACGGTAAGTGCTTGGATTGATCTGTATTGCTGTGCTAACTAGAAACCGAGTCTCTCTCCAACATGGGGCTGTTCCCTGAAATCGATCGAGCGTGGATTACTGTCGACAACAAGCTGTTCTTTTGGAATTATCGCAATGGTAGTGATTTCCTCAGTTATGAAGAGCTGGACCAGACTATCACATCGGTTTCTCTGTTCAAACCAAAGCCTGGTACGTTCATCGACACAGTCAACTACGTTCTTGTGGTTTGCACTTCGTCAGAGCTGACTCTGCTTGGGGTTCGATACGATAAGCCCAAGAACGAAATTGAGCTCTACGTCACCAACATGAGCGTGTCTGTTAAGGGACTTGGAGTCAACTGCGTGACTGCCAGCGACAAGACTGGACGGATATTTTTGAGCGGGTCAAACGAGGGTATAAATTTGTGGGAGATCAACTACAACAATGGGGAAGGATGGTTTAGCAGCAAATGTTCCAAAACTTGTCACACTAGAAGTGGGCTCAGCAACTTCATTCCTGGCATTCCTTTGGTGCCGACCAGTGTTGTCAAGTCTGTGTTTGGCCAAGGTGGTGACGCTTCCAAGGGCCCAGAAACTATTGTAAGCATTCATATCGATGACAGCAGAGACCTGCTCTACACGTTGTCGTCTACGTCTACTATTCGTCTGTACCATATTGGATCTTCCAACCCATCCGAGACTCCATGTACACATGCATACACTTATACGCTGTCAAACATTCTGTCCAATGTGCAAATGGCGGCAGCTGATATCAAGGCAGCATCTTCACTGAGGATCGTGTCTTTGCAAGTTGTCCAGTCCTTTCAAAGCACCCAGTACCATCTTGTGGCCATCACTTCGGCTGGTCACCGGTTCTACATCCGAGCAGGACGACAATTTGGTTTTTCTTCTGCCGTCCACAATGCCCTGCCTAATAACATGCAAGTTGTCAACTATCGGTTCCCTCCTCCTCCAAAACTGCCGAATGAGAAGCCTTGCATCGCAAATGCCAGATCTCTGTCAAGAATATTCGAACCAAGCCATTTCTTTTGTGTGGTTCCTGATGAGGCGAACACTGGTGGCGACAAGCTTTTTGTCTCTTCCTTGGATTCTGGCAGAGTTATCCATGGCATGAGTCAGCGGAATGCGGTTCCTCTGTTTTATGAAAATGCCTGTTTTCTTGAGGTTGAGGGATTTGTCCGGTCAATAGAACTGTTAACCAAGCCATTCAGACCATCCAAAACATCTGTTGGCTTTTTCAACGAGTGTGCTGCCCAATATAGTCTCGATGCCCCTCAGGTCGCTGTCCTCACAAACACAGGGTTGTCGGTATACACAAGGAGGCTTCCTTATCAAATATTTGAGAACCTGGGGTCCGATGCTAAGGATTATTTTGAAGCTTATGGAAAGATTGAGACATGTGCCAGTGCTTTGAGCGTGGCTTGCCGCAGAAATGTTGATGATACATTGTCCGACTCTGCCACCAAGATTTACATAGAATACGGTGGCAGACCATTCATCCAGCATGATGATGATGCGGTGTATCCTACTACGAGTATGCTTCATGGAATCTCGACTACCTCGTCTTTGGCAGTGACAACCGCGGGAGATTCCCTCGCAAACAACCAAGCCGTCCGTCTGAGTGGCCGGTTTGATGGCTTGGCAACGTATATTACACGTATAGTCCGAACTATTTGGGATTCCAAAGTATTTAATTCAGTCAAGGCGGCCGAAGATGACGTTGAATTCTTCGCAGTCAACTCCACCAGAAAGTCGCTTGAAAGCATGCAGCTTAGCCTTGCAGGCATCTTTGAGTTTTTAAGAAAGAACCAGGCATTCATTGATGGTCTTACAGGTAAGCCTGATGGAGTTGTTGCCTCCAACCTTAGAACTGAAGAAGTATGTCTTCAAGCCGAGCACCGTGGCCTCGATTCTCTTCTGCGACTTATCCAATCCGTTAGAGAAGCTATGTCATTTCTCATGCTGTTGATAGATGAGACGGCAAATGCATCAGACGGCATTGAGGCAATAATGACCTATGTGCCCAAACAAGTGCGACAGAGGATTGCTGAACTGAGCTTTAAAGTATTTTTCACAACCGATGAAGGAAAAGACCTTGCCAAAGAGGTTGTGACAGCCCTTATTCACAGGAGCATTGCAAAAGGAGAATCTGTGGATTCAATTTCACGAATTCTACAGGACAGATGTGAAAGCTACTGCTCGAGCACTGATGTTATTATTTATAAGGCGATGGAGAATCTCAGAAAGGCAAAGACTCTGACCGACAATGAATCAAAGTTGCACAATTTAAGGGAAAGTGTGGTGATGTTTAAACGGGCATCGACCACAATCCATATGGATACTCTCAAGGAAGCTATCAGCGAGTATGCCAGCCTTGGCTTCTATTCAGGTGCCATTGAGGTAGTGTTGAACGTTGCAGCATCGGCAGATAGGGGCAACCTTGCTCTAGGATATCTCCATGATGGTAAGTCTGAATCGGATCCCCGAAGGATTGCTTATGAAAAGAGAGTCCAGTTCTATGAGCTGGTGTTTCAAATTCTTGAGCACGCTGATGAGCAGGCTTCTTCTAAAGGGTCGGAATGGGAAAATGTCAGCAAGGAGGCATACGATCAATGTACCCAGAGTGCTGATGAAGTTTTCCACTTCTGCTTCTACGAGTGGTGTATTAGCAAGGGCAAAGACACAATGATTCTCTCTATGGAGACGCCGTACTTGGTTCCGTACCTGAAGTCCAATTGGTCTAAAAGCAAAGAAATTGCGGACATTTTGTGGGTCTACTGCCAGAAAAGGGGAGATGCTTTGCAGGCGGCCAGCGTGCTCTTTGATCTGGCTCGAAGTGAATTCGATTTGGACCTCGCTCAGCGTTTCGAGTTCTTGTGTCGGGGTAGAGGTTACTGTCTTTGCGACGGCCCTCCCCCAGTCCTTCAGGCTATGAACAGACTTGGCGACAATATTCAAGACTACATAGATATCGCAGGAATACAGCTGGATGTCTTAGCAGCGGTCAAAGAAGACCCCAGGTTTGAAGAGGAGTACAGACAAAAGGCTGTTGAGCGTCTCAATGGCCAGATTCTCAATGTTTCTGAGCTTTATAATGACTATGCCGGTCCCTTGGAATATTCCGAAATTTGTCTGGTGATTTTCTACACTTGCAATCATCGTGATAGCGAGGAAATCATCTCGTGCTGGAATAATCTCATAGATAACGCGACAAAATCGCCAGGTCAGGATGGTGCTCCAGCCGAGCCATATGAACAGGTAGCCGCTGTCATTCAGCGTCTTGGTAACCGTTTCATGAATACTGAGTATGTTTTCCCTCTGGACCATCTTGTACCATTGGTGGAGAAAATGTCTCTTGAAGATGCGCCGTTAGCACCGCGCGGATGGGTTATTGATACCTTCATCAATGCTGGAGTCAGTCATGAGATCCTCTACGGCGTTTTGCATGACATGATAGAGCTCCAAGAACCTCCGTTTGATTCTCATCCTATCAAGTTGGCACAGGACATGGCCCATTTGTTGACACGATGGGCCTCGCAGAATCGAGGGTTTCTGGATGGAGAGGTTGTCAATAGACAAGACATTGACAAGCTCAAAGACGCAATCGACCCTGCAGAGTATACCAATATCCTACGACGATTGCGATGATGTATATTATGTATTTAATTGAGAAAAATCCTTATCGCTTATCTTATCTACTATCTTTGTTCCACTACAACCCTATCGGGTTCCGACTTCCCCACAGAACCGCTGTCACACTCCCTTTAGGAGAATGATCGACAGTCCCCACCTAAACCAGCGCCGTATGACCTGCCTCGCCTATTATTTATGGTGATATATGTCTCATAGCAAAGTATTCTTCTTACGTTACATTTGCAAAAACAACTAGACAATGTTTGGTAGGCAGAAGCAAGTTGTTGCCGCCGATGAAGCAAATGGCAAGGCGGGCGCTGGTTCTGAGGGCTATGCTCGTTATAACAACGAACCTGTGTTTCGAAAGATCCAGTCTCTATACGACGGCCGGATCCGTCAGTTTACCAATCCTGGGGGCGAATACCATGATTTGAACTTGCCACACTTTTATGATCGTGCACGTAACGATGGAAATCAGTTTGTTAAACTCGAAGTTTACTCTGTTCCTGACCTGCAAAGGCCGTCATTTAAGGATGCCATGGCTGCCGCCAATTGGAAGAGTACAAGCAAGGGAAACTCATTTGGTCCCTCTTGGAGTACTCATTGGTTTAGAGTCAATGTGAGAATTCCATCTGAATGGTCAAATGCTGAGCAAATTCTGTTTGAATGGAATTGTGGAAATGAGGGACTTATTTACACAAACGATGGCCGTGTGGTTGTTGGCCTTTCCGGCGAAGAACGGCGCGAATGGATTGTCCCATCGGAATGGAAGGATGGCGAATGGCATCAATTCTACATTGAAACCAGTTGTAACAATATGAGTGGTAACAATAGTCCTCCCAATCCTAATCGATACTTCAGATTGGACCGAGCAGACCTTGTAGTGCCACACCTCGATGCTAGAGCTCTGTATATTGACTTTTGGATAATTGGAGATGCGAGCAGAGAATTCAGCGGAGACTCGTGGCAAAAGCACAAAGCCAGAGACATTCTTAACCAGATTATTGATACGTTTGATCGAACTAACCCCGACGAGTCAATCAAGCAGTGCCGTAAGATTGCTCGAGAGTACATTGGAGAATATGTCGATTCTCCTGAGGTGTACAACACTGATAGCAACAAAACTAAGGGAAAGGATCTAGTTTATGGAATTGGTAACTGCCATATAGATACTGCATGGCTATGGCCCTATGCTGAGACACACCGAAAGGTTGGCAGATCGTGGGCTACCCAGCTGGATCTTCTTGAGCGGTACCCTGAATACACCTTTGTTGCATCGCAGGTACAGCAGTTCAAGTGGCTTTCAGAAGACTACCCTCAACTGTTTGAGAGGATAAAGACTGCTGTCAAGGGTGGTAGATTCATTCCAATTGGAGGTTCTTGGGTAGAGAGCGACACCAATATGCCGAGTGGAGAAGCGTTGATCAGACAGTTTTTGCTTGGCCAGAGATTCTTCATGAAACACTTTGGAGAGAGGACACGAACCTTCTGGCTCCCTGATAGTTTCGGATACAGCCCCCAGATTCCACAAATATGTCGAATTGTTGGTATCGATAGATTCTTGACTCAGAAATTGAGCTGGAACAATATCAACAACTTTCCCCATTCGACATTCAATTGGGTCGCGCTGGATGGGTCTCAGATTGTTTGCCATATGCCTCCGGACAACACTTATACTGCTCCTGCCCACTTTGGCGATGTTTCAAGAGCACTGCGACAGCACAAGAACTTGGACACCGACCAACATGGTATGCTTTTGTTTGGTCACGGCGACGGTGGTGGAGGTCCAACTGCTGAGATGCTTGAGAAGCTGCGAAGATGCCGTGGTCTGTCAGACACAGTTGGAGAATTGCCTTCTGTCAAGCTAGGAAAGACCGTGGATGAGTTTTATGATGCTATCATGGAAAACACCGATAATGGTAAGAAGTTGGTGACTTGGGTAGGAGAATTGTACTTTGAGTATCATAGAGGTACATATACTACACAGGCGGCAATCAAAAAGGGCAACCGAGTTTCTGAGATCATTATGCACGACTTGGAGTTCTTGGCCACTCTGGCCACTCTGAAGAACTCCAGCTATAAGTACCCCAAAAAGGATATCGATGAGCTGTGGGAGAAGGTATGCCTGAATCAGTTCCATGACGTTCTTCCTGGCTCAGGTATCGAGATGATCTATGAAGATGCTAGGGCTATTTATCAGGAAATTGCTGAGAGATCTGAGAAGCTTATCAAATCGGCTCTGGATGCCCTTGATATCAGCGTCAACAGAACAAGCGTCCACACCGAAGTAGCAGCCTTAAACACACTGCCATGGGGTCGTTCTGAAATTGTCCCCGTGTCTTACAAGACTGCAAGAACCATTGACAGACCCACTACCAAGCAAATGCAAGCAGGCCGTGATAGCTCATACATGTGGGTCACCAGTGATGGCCAAGGAATTGCTCTTCCACAGAATGGCGTGGAGCTCAACTCGCTTCCAAAGGCTTCTGCCACAGAAGTCCGAAAGGGCGTTTTCGTTTTGGAAAACGACAAGCTTCGGGCCACAATTGAGGGTGGTATCTTGACAAGCTTGTGGGACCATGAATGCCAACGAGAGGTATTGCCAGAAGGAGCAAAGGGTAACCAGTTCGTACTGTTTGAGGACCAGCCACAAAACTTCCCAGCTTGGGACACCGAACTTTATTCGCTGGATTCTCGTAAAGAGGTGAGTCCAGGTGTTACTCGAATTGTTCAGAAGGGACCGCTTCGAGCCGCCGTGGAGGTTGAGCAGGTTATCAGCGAGAACAGCAAGATTGTAACAACAATCTCGCTTGACGCTTATAAGAAACCAGCAGCCGGATCAAAGATTCCTGATGTTTCGTACCTCGAGTTCGCTTGTGAAGTGCAGTGGCATGAGACATACCAGTACCTGAAGGTTGAATTTCCTGTTGATGTGCACTGCGACACAGCTGCTTATGAAGCGCAGTTTGGTTACCACAGACGTCCTACTCACTACAATACTACATGGGATGTAGCCAAATTCGAGGTTTCTGCTCACAAGTGGGCAGATCTCAGTGACTACTCATATGGAGTTTCTCTAATCAACGACTGCAAATACGGATACTCCATTCATGGAAACGTCATGAGGCTATCGCTTCTGAGAGCTCCTAAGTCACCAGATGCTCATGCTGATATGGGTAACCACGTTTTCCGATATGCCCTTCTTCCCCACAAGGGCGGATTAAGCGCAGACGTCGTCCGAGCTGCTTACAACTTCAACCATCCTTTGCAGGTGGTGTTCATTCCAAACAGTGCTGGTGGCATGTCGGCAGATGGCGATGTGGAGATGGTTCAAGTAGACAAGCCCGAGGATTTCCTCCAAACTATCACACTGGTTGGAGACGAGAGTCTTGTGATGAATGCCGTAAAGCGATTCGAAGACGATGAAGATGTCAGCCGTGGTGATCTCCCAGTTAGATCGGTGAATGGTCGAAAGAGTGTTATTTTGCGAGTGTACGATTCTCTGGGGGGTCGATCCCGCGGATTCATTTCGTGCAAGCTGCCAGTTGCCAGAGTGTTCAAGACAAATGGTTTGGAAGATGATGAAAGTCAGTTAGACGTTATGAGCGACGTTGATGGAGAGAAGATCCCGATTGAGCTCCGGCCTTTCGAGGTTGCAACTTTCCGAGTTGAATTGTCTTGATTAGGAGACATTGTACCTGACCATTCAACCCCGAAAGCAAAGATATACATATACAATTTATTTACAATATAGCTTTATTCAATTATTCAACGATTCATTTTGTAGTCCAATGGCTGTCTGTGCTGCACCATTATGACATGACTTTCGTACATTATATTGTCAACCGCCGCAACTGTGACGCTTCACCATTATGTTGGACGATAACAAGTATTTCCAGATTGCAGTTCAGCAGGCGAAAAAAAGTATGTGATAAAAGGCATGTTCAGCCAGCCATCTAACAACAGGCCTCAGCGAGGGAGGAATCCCCATTGGCGCTGTGCTGGTATCTAAAGACGGTAAAGTGCTCGGCGAGGGCCACAACTGCCGAGTGCAAAAGAAATCGGCTATTTTGCATGGTGAGATGGACGCTCTAGAAAATGCTGGTCGGCTCCCGGGATCAGCATATAAAGGCTCCACAATGTACACTACGCTTAGCCCCTGCTTGATGTGTACCGGGGCCTGTTTGATGTATGGCGTAAGCCGAGTTGTGCTCGGAGAAAACAAGACTTTTCTCGGAGGAGAAGACCTTCTCGAGCAGCGAGGCGTCGAGGTCAAGAACCTTCAGTCAGACGAATGCTACCAAATGATGCAGAGCTTCATCAAAGAAAACCCCTCTCTGTGGGATGAAGACATTGGAGAGTGACGTGATGGTCACCTCCCATTAGGCGGCAGTATGACGTATGTGGTGGTGTCCATGGCTAACTAGTAAGGTACCTATATAATCGCTGCCGACAGACAGATTGGTCGTTCGTTTTTATATATGCCATTTATTGCTAGTTTTTTTTTTATATATTCTATATAGCCTTTGTAATATACTCGACTTGTCATAGAATTACCGGCCCCATTTATCGTTGTCGGCAGACATCAAGCAGCCTGGGTTCCCCCGGTACCACGGTTAGGTGGATAACCCCCAACCTCTAAATACCTGTCAAAGTTCCGCAACATTCAGTTGGATTCTGTCTTCACACCATAACTGAGATCTTGCACTAAACTCATAAAAGACGGGCTCCTGTCTAGTTCTAAGTTGATATATTTGGTATATTCATTTGGAATTTCGCAGCTCGCAATTTTCCCGTGGTGAAATACATGTCAACCCCCTGACAAGCTTACATCAACTGATTAGTGAGCACCATTTGGTGCCGACATCCCACGGACGCATCGATCAACACGATCCAGCACCCGTACAAAAAAGCGAAACGAAAAGTATTTAAGCATAGCCTTGATGGAAAATCGACAGCCTGGTGACCAGCAGTCGACTGGTAGTCCGGCTGGAAACCCGCCTGACGAAGCTGGTGATGCTAACATCTATTACATAAACTACAGCTTCACGATACCAGGGTTTGATGGCTCCGCGGAGACTGATTCGGGAGCAGAGGGAAACGGCAGCACTGCAAACAGCTCTCAAACTGCAAGTGACCTGTTTTCTTCGCCAACTCCCGCAGTGTTTCTTTCTCATCCGCCAAATCTGTTTGGTACTCCGTCCACCACCAGATCTGGCTCTGGATCTCCAGATGCTCGCCCGACATCTACCCAACCCGCATCCACTACGGCACCAAGACCAGCTATCAATTGGATAGATGTGCCTCTGCCTGGTGACTTCTTTACAAGAGGCTTAGGATCTGGAGAGACTCTGTTCATCGGAGATAGGGATCAGAGGTTCAGCCCGTTCATGAACGGGCCGCGACCCAGTGACCAGGAGGAAGTGCCATCTGCAGACCGACCTGAGCAGCCACAGACTCCTAGGGATTCGCAGCGAAGAACCAACTTGGGAATCGAGGATATTATTCGTCGTATACGAGAGCATCAGACCCGGAACGGACAGGGCCAGCCTAACACGTTTTTTTATTCTGGTTCGGTTCCGGTTACTTTTGACCACAATCTTTTCAGCGGCTTGTTCGGCCGGTTTGGTGAGCAGCCTAAACCGAGAGCTTCTCAGCGGGCCATTGACAAGCTTGCATCTGTCGACCTAGACAGCTTGGAAGAATCAGAGCGATCATGTCCTATTTGTTTCGAGCCTTATGATATTCCGTCTCCCTCCTCCACGGATGCCCAGGACACCGCTACTAATCAAGATGAAGTGTCTGGGTCTGCTACTGATGATCCTCCAGAATCGTTCCCTACTGAGTCAGGGGAAGACAGCAACTCTGAGAATGCGGGAACATCTGATTCTAAACCGTCCGAGTCTCCGGACAGCCATATTGTGGTGGAAATGCCATGCCACCATAGATTTGGTCTTTCATGCATAAAGGAATGGTTGAGTTCATCAGTAGCATGTCCTCTTTGTAGGACAACTGTTGAAAGTCATGACGAGTATCTACGGAGTACGGGACAAGCTCCAGATCACGACACTCAGAGCCCAAGTGGTGCTCGTCTCTTTGATTTCATTTTCAATGTTGTGCCGAGTTTGTTCCCACAGCTTGCGACCAATCCTGGTTCTAGTCCTAGTGCTACGACAAGTCCTGCTGCAGGAAGCTCTCCACTAGCGGCCAGCGAGAACTCTCCAAGCGCTACAGGTGCCTCAACTGCCCCGAGTACTGAAGATAACCAACAATCGACCGGACTGGTCCAATCTCCTGTTACTTCGTCTTCCAGTGCTGCTCCGACGACTACTGCTGAGGCAGCTGAAGATGTCGCTATGAGAACCCCTCCAGAGTTGCCTCCTCGTCAAGGTGTGGTGCGAACCTTAACCACGAGGCGTCAAGGTGGTGTGGAATTACTAAGACCGGGGTCGCTTAATCTATCTCGGATCCAAAGAGCGCACCCTTATCTTGGACGAGCACTCCGTCGTACCACGACCCGCTCCTGCACATGTGGTTCAATGGCATTTTGTGTTGACCACCAAATCGCTCACGGAACCTTGCCTCCTCTTGCACGCCAGCATATGCTAGAGGGCCAGCCTGGCTATAGGTTGATTTCACTTGTTTGTGGACACACTTACCACAGAAACTGTTTGTCTGCAACCATCAGAATTAATGGAGGGGAGCCTCCAGATCTAGCCACTGCCAATGTGCCTGAGGTTCCTGTTTGGTGCGTCAGATGTGGGCGCCAGGAGCAGATTTCGTCATCTTTGACATGATGGTAGTTGGATGTATTATAATTTCTGTATTGATCATGATGTTCGTTTATGATATTTCTATATTGAATAGCAGATCACTTAATGTTTCCCGAATTGACTCCGACTGTTATGCAACTGCAAGGAGCTAAATTGTATCCGCTCACCAATAATCTATCTCCTGTAGTGCTTGCCAAATTGAATTATGTACCACACTCGACAATTGTTGCAACTAATATCGTGACTCTTGTCACGTTGTGATATTATTGAATTGGCTGGTTCAAACCCGAGTGAAATCATGGAGAAGGCTAATGTAACATCCGAGGCAAAGCCAGAAGAAGAAATAACGGAACAACACCCAGCTCCAGCGGAACAACTCGAGGACCATCAAGCACAGGAAGATGAAAGGAGGAATCTGGATGCTTTTATTGAAGAGTTACAATCTGATGAAGAAGGTGATTTTTTTGTCGAAGAAGCCCAGGCTGGACATAGCACCCTTCCAGTCGACGAGTCCCTTTTGGCAACTAACATTACTACTGGGCTAACTTCGGAAGAGGTGGCATTACGCAGAAAAAAATATGGGTATAATCGAATGTCAGAAGAAAAAGAGAATATGATAGTCAAATTTATCATGTTCTTCATTGGCCCCATTCAATTTGTTATGGAGGCAGCTGCAATTCTAGCAGCAGGTCTTGAAGATTGGGTCGACTTTGGAGTCATCTGTGCATTGCTACTCCTGAATGCTTTCGTGGGGTTCATTCAAGAATTCCAAGCTGGGTCTATTGTGGAAGAGCTTAAAAAGACTCTGGCTCTACATGCTGCAGTAGTTCGTGACAGCGTGAAAAGGGAAATAAACTCTGTTGACGTGGTTCCAGGGGATATTTTACATGTAGAAGAAGGGACAATCGTTCCAGCAGATGGGAGGCTTGTAACCCAAGAATGCTTTTTACAAGTCGACCAGTCGTCGATAACTGGGGAATCTCTAGCTGTTGACAAGCACACTGGAGATAGCATATACGCATCGTCGACTGTGAAACGTGGCGAAGCATCAATGATCGTGACTTCTACAGGTGACAACACTTTTGTCGGTCGTGCTGCTGCTTTGGTGAACAGAGCGTCAGCAGGGTCGGGACATTTCACAGAAGTGCTGAATGGAATTGGAATTGTTCTCCTGGTTTTAGTGGTAGCAACCCTTCTAGTTGTATGGACTGCGTGTTTCTACCGATCTGATCCCATCGTTAAAATCCTACGATATACATTGGCAGTGACTATAGTAGGAGTACCAGTTGGGCTTCCAGCAGTTGTAACAACGACAATGGCCGTTGGAGCAGCCTATTTGGCTAAAAAGCAGGCTATTGTTCAAAAGCTATCAGCTATAGAATCGCTCGCTGGAGTAGAAATTCTCTGTTCTGATAAAACTGGAACTTTGACTAAAAACAAGCTTTCGCTGTCCGAGCCATACACTGTTCAGGGAATCGATGCTGATGATTTGATGCTCACAGCATGTCTTGCCGCTTCCAGAAAAATTAAAGGATTGGATGCAATCGACAAAGCCTTTCTGAAATCTCTTAAGCAGTATCCTGGTGCTAAAAACAGTTTGACAAAATACACTGTCAAGAGCTTCTCGCCTTTCGATCCAGTATCAAAACGGGTGATGGCTGTTGTACAGTCCCCAGAAGGACAGGTTATTAAATGCGTAAAGGGGGCTCCTCTGTTTGTTTTGAAAGCTGTAGAGGAAAATCATGCACTGCCCGACCACATTGTAGAAGCCTACAAAAACAAGGTTGCCGAATTTGCGAGTAGAGGATTCCGGTCGCTGGGAGTCGCTCGGCAGAAAGAGGGTCATGAGTGGGAAATATTAGGAATCATGCCATGTTCAGATCCGCCTAGACATGACACTGCCAGAACTGTCAATGAAGCGAAACGCTTGGGGTTATCTGTCAAAATGCTCACTGGTGATGCAGTTGGAATTGCTAGAGAGACATCGCGTCAGCTTGGATTGGGGACCAATATATATAATGCAGAAAGACTTGGATTGGGGGGTGGAGGAGGCGGATCTGAAATGGCTGGCTCGGAGGTTTACGATTTTGTCGAAGGCGCAGATGGATTTGCAGAAGTATTCCCACAACACAAGTATAATGTAGTAGAGATATTACAACAGCGGGGGCATTTAGTAGCAATGACAGGAGACGGAGTCAACGACGCACCTTCACTCAAGAAAGCTGATACGGGAATTGCTGTGGAAGGGGCATCCGACGCAGCACGGTCAGCGGCAGATATTGTCTTTTTGGCACCTGGATTATCTGCCATAATCGATGCATTGAAAACCTCAAGGCAGATATTTCACAGGATGTATTCGTACATTGTGTATCGCATTGCTCTCAGCCTTCACCTAGAAATCTTCTTTGGGCTTTGGATTGCCATTTTGGATCGAGTGCTTAACATTGAGTTGGTGGTATTCATAGCAATATTTGCAGATGTCGCAACATTGGCTATTGCTTATGATAATGCGCCATACTCTCCGAAACCTGTAAAGTGGAATCTTCCAAAATTGTGGGGAATGTCTATTCTACTGGGCATCGTTCTAGCAATTGGGACATGGATTACACTCACAACAATGTTTACTCATCACGGTGGAATCATCCAAAATTTTGGGAAAATCGACTCGATTCTTTTTTTGCAAATATCATTATCCGAAAATTGGTTGATTTTCATCACGAGGGCAAACGGTCCATTCTGGTCATCGGTGCCATCCTGGGAGTTGTCTGGAGCTGTGTTTCTGGTGGACGTGATAGCAACCCTGTTTTGTGTATTTGGATGGTTTGTGGGTGGCCAAACATCTATTGTGACTGTAGTCAGGGTGTGGATATTTTCGTTTGGCATATTCTGCATATGTGGGGGCTTGTACTATTTGATGCAAGACTCTGTTGCATTTGACAGATTGATGCATGGGCACAGTCCAAAGGACCGCCCCAAGAGATCTTTAGAAGACTTCATTGTGTCGATGCAGCGAGTTTCCACGCAGCATGAGAAATCTAGTTAACTGGTTTGGCAGCAGTCTCGAGCTATCCGATAATCGCACATACTTCCTAAATAGGAAATAATCGAATTAAAGCACGCATGACGTGCATGCACAATGTAATTAGTGACGGGGAACATGCAGTTATCCTGTCTATTGCATTACGAGGTCGATCGGAGAGTACAATAGTACAGCCATGAATGAAGAAGCATCATATAGTAATAGTAATATTAATAAGAATTGGGTAGTCGAACCGTGAAATCAACTGTTGCATGGTGAGCTTGCGTATTAAGAAGCTCCCCACGCCTTCAACTTTTAAAACACAGACCTACGAGATGCAAAAAAGGCAGCATTATTGCGTACACTCAACTAAAATAATCCTGAATCAGAAGAATTCGCAGTCTTGAGAGGAGTTTGGTGTGCTGCAAGTATTGATATAAGTTTTATGTGGGCTCGTCCTAACCCTCAAAAGTTTATCAAAGTTCGATCAGGCCTGAAAACAACATTGATGCATGTCTCGAGAGCTACCAGGGTTTTTCTTTGATGCTGAGCGGGGACGGTATTTCCGTGTGTCTGCGACAGGATCTGCCACTAGTGGTGGAATGGCAGACTACAGCATATCAACATTGGGCTCTAAAGATCGGGAAAAGGAGCGGGCAGAAGCCACCAAAGCTGTCAAGAAAGTTGACATCTCTGTGGGTCGCCATCGCTTGCTCCGGTCAGTTCTCCCTGAACCTATCCATTCACACAAGATAAGCATATCAAGTCGTTTTCTGAAAATGAAAAGCTTTTTGTGTGTGGATGTAGGCATCATTCATAGCATAGTCTCACATCGCGATCAGTTAATAGTGGGGGCCCAAACGCTTTCCTGCTGGTCGGGAAGCACTATGGAGAAGGTGAGAACTATACACCATCGGTTCCCCTCTAACAGTGACGTGCCTGCCGGCGCTGTATCAAGTGATGGGGAGTATGTCGCAGCACTGGGAGTTATTGGCGGTAGCCAAGGAATCGTTGTTTATGATGGCAACTGGAGGCAGATTTCTACATATCATGAAGATAGCTATGACGACATACTCGCTATTAAGAGTACTGGCTCCGGATATCATTTGGCTGTTGGGTGTTCTGCTAGCACTATAAAGTTTGACAACGTAACATTGCAGGTTCCGTTTAAAAAACGCTGCGACATTTTGGCTGTGGAATTTCAAAATACCAAGTCGTTATACCTCGGTAATCGTGGCGGAGAAGTATTACTTGTTGAACCTAAAGCTGAAAGAGTGCGCGCATTAATGTCTATATCGCATGGAAGTGCTGTTAGCCACGTAAAGGCATTAGAGCATCGGCCGTACGTGATAGTGAGCGGTGCCCAGGATAAGATGGCGTTGTACGATATACGATTTGTAAAAGACAGCGTTGCAGTCGTTAATTATCCCAATTACTTCAATAGCACCTATTTAAAGCATGGGTTAGCGATACACCCCGATGAAAACAAGGTCGCAGTCAGTACCGAAGAGGGCATTAAGATATACGATATATGGACTGGGTATGACATGACCAGCAGCCATCTGTTGAGCCGAACACTTTCTCGAGATATGTTGACAACAACTAATTTGGAATGGACTACGGATGGACTATTTATTACCAATAAGGATAGACTCGAGAAATGGACGATAGCTTAGATGATTGTCAGAAACAGATGTTAGGACACGGACCAAATTGGTAGGAAATCTGCTGGGGGGAGGGGGGTGGGGTTAAGAATGTTCTCTCGTCATGACGTTATTAATACACTTGTAAGTGGCCCATGAATGGCGACGGTTGTATTTCCTCAACAAATAGTTCTGGTACGGAAAAGTTGTCTGTTCATTCATCATAGGTTTTCTTCCTTGAACTTGTAATGGGCACAAATAGTGCCAGTTCTCATCTTGTTTCAAATTGCAGTAGTGCCTGCCATGCTGTTAGGAAAATAGATGCTGAGAATATTTAATATACGCATTACGGATATTTTGTGGCAAATATATTAGTAGACGACAGGAACCAGTAGTTTTCTTATGGCAGTTTCATTATAGGCTCGATATAGCGGGAGCAAGTCGTTCGAGAGTATGCTCGAAGAATCTCTGGAACTAGTATCTTCCGGGTCTACCCAAGAAGTCTCGAAGACGGTGATGTAGCGGTCTCATCCTTCTCTCCAATTCTCTGTTTGTGGCGTCCAATTGGGAGTATCTGACCTCTTTTTCTCTCTCCAAGGCAGCGATCCTGGTCACTAATATTCCGTTTGCGGTGTCCAATTGAGAGATCATGGCCACTAATCTTCTGTTTCTCTCTCCAAGTCGAGAGATCCTGACCTCTAATTCTCTGTTCGTGCCTTCCAGTTCAGAGATCCTGCCTTCAAGTTCTAAAGTAGCAACTCCAGTATATCTGGGAATAAGTATTTCTGTAATAGCCTTCATGTATAAGATCGCATTATAAGTACTTCGTATTTTCTGGCGATCGGCCCCTGTAGGGAGAGCTTTCAATGACGAGAGGCGATTTTGAAGCCATTTCTGACAGGTCTCTGCAAACTCATTAATTGAACGCAGGTACTTAGCCTTCCTGAGTCCAGTTTCCTCTCTGAAGTATTTGGTCATACTATCTTTATCTGGATTGTCAAAGGGAGAAAACAGCGTTTTAGCAGGTTTAACAGATGTACCACTTGTTGAATCTCGCGGATCAGAAAGTTCGGCATTGGGAGGGTCAATGGCATGGATACTGGTCTCATTATACAAGTAGTTCGGGAACACGTCGTACTCCATCTCCAACACACCATTTTCCCCCTTTACGAGGTCAATGAAGTAGCCAATAAACTGCTTCTCGATATGCGGAGTATCTCTGGGAAGCAGTTCGACAAACTTCTTGTTCATGCAGTATTCATTTTCTAACGAATTCATGAAATTGTTGATAGCTCGAGAACCAAACAACCAGTTCATGACGACAGGTGCGCTGTCAATTGCTGTTTTTGCAAATAATGCCTCCATAACTTCGCTTGTGGGTTAAGATAGACTACGCATGGTGGTCGTCTGTTCACGCAGGTCATCATTTCGCTCTGCGATCATTTCCTAATATGGAACTACTATCACCGATTTGATGTCAGGGGCATTATTGCGGCAAGGTTGTTTTACCATTTTTGACAAGCAATAGATGTCAAGATGAAATAACTCTAGAAACCCAACGTCTTCGCAAGGTACAAGACATCTACAATGACGCTGTATGTGGCAGATGTTGGCATGGATATATTCCTTACTGCAGTTTTCATTGGGCTGGTATATATATATATATATATATATATATATATAAGACGCATTTCAGCGTACACGACCCTACTACAGTGGCCCATAGCAGTGCATGAAAGGATCCTAACACTGTGTGCATACTCCATGGAAAGCTCTTGGTGGCAGATTCCTCGGCCAAAAAGCTCCTCCATTAGGATACCTCGCCTTCAGCATAATCCGTAAACACTTGCAGCTCTTCCTCCAAATAGACGCTTCTGTATATGCGTAGGCGGTACGTGATATTGCTATTACTCTGTCGCCATTGCTGTTTAGTCGACACAAATATCGGTTCCAACTAATACACAAGTCTTTTTTTGGGCTGTAACTATGTTTTATACTTGATGGATAACCAAAATCTTGAAAATGCGGATAGAGCGTAACATGCTGGTAACCAACTACGGTCGCACCACCACTGCAACAAGAATTGAGTGGTTTCGTATGGTTGGTAATTTAATTTTATTAGCTGCAAAGCGTACACAGTCGAAATTAAATCATAATCAAAACCGTGGATTTGGCTGATGCCCATCTGCAAACGTCCAGACCGAAATAGGAAGGTCGGCGGACATAATAATGTAGGCCAAGCAGGTAGGTGAATTGGAACAGTAGGCAAAACATCCAACCAAACCACGGTTAGAAAGTGGCAGCACAATGCCTGCACAGCTGATAATCTAATAATTGTCTCCCTGCCCGATCCACGCCCGAAATGGCGTTGTACAGGACGCATTTGGAACCAGTGGCACCATCATTACCATATACGCATCAATCGTTGACCTGTATGTCCTGAAACTATATTAACCGGTTTAAACCCACGCTGTATATTCATTTACACAAATATTTAAACCGTGCCGAATCCAATTTTTTAAACGTTCGGATCAATTGTATACAACAACCGGACTGTCAAGACCGATCTGTACTGATACTACACTAAGTTAGCAGGGTGTGTGACGTTAGTCATACATGAATTGTACAATTGTATTTGCTCCCAAAATAAGCCCTTAACAGATCATTTGCCACCTAGCTTGGGAACAATTCAACAAGTTCAGCACGCACGTCTAACAAGCTCAACAAGGCACCGCACTGACAGTACTGACAGTAAGTACACTCGGATGAGCCAACCAGATTCAGGCGGCGTTGAGTGCTCTCAGCACCACCACGCTACTGTAAGTATAACAATGTTGGTAATTATTATGCACCTTAGCACCTGAAACCACCAAGGCAACTCTGACGACGACCAGCCCCCATTAGCAACTAGGCGCTTCCAAGCTCCACAGTCGCACCAAGCCCTAATATTGGCCCACACCCACCCGACGCCTAGTCCACAACCACTCACCAGCCAGAGCAGTAATTGCTCGCGCAAGCATCACTGGAGCCAAGCGTTACGTCATGTATAGCCCTACCTAAACCACCATGAGCCATTTTGTGGCCGCTTGTGCCTTTATCGTTTTGCGTTTCAGCGGTACAGTCGTTTGCGGTTAGACCGAGGATCCCCCTGGATGCATGCTGTTCTGCCTGCACCAGAGCCTGCACCATGGCCTGCACTGTCCCCCACCAATGCCATCTAATGTGCATGTGTTTGACACATGCTGTCCATCAAAATACCATCGTATACAGCACAGTGGTCAAGGCCAAGCTGAAACACCAGGCCCCTAGTACTAGCGCGTCGTGGTGCGCCTTGGTGCGCCGGCTTGCCTACAAAGCTATACTTGGCGTGGGTGGTGGTTGCACAACAGTTTGCGCCTATTCTGACTCAACGGTGCGTGGTTTCCCCAGCAACTGTATCAGTTAATTACAGGCGGCCTAAAGTTCCTGCTGTACCCCTAGTTGCAATTGTGGGCTGCGGTTTGTTACAAAGCTCGCCCTTAACGGCTCCGCCTGCCCACACATAAAAGCACTTTTCCGCTCTGGTATCGACTGATATATAGAGGTGTTTGGTGGCAGATTCTCGTGGCGATTTTAACGGCCACTTTTTGCGAGCTCTGGAGTAGGTTACGTCCACTGTTGGCTGTTGCACTCACACCCACACACAAGTACACACACACTATCAGTACCCGATCCACAAAGGTGCATCCCAACGCAAGCGCTCGCAGTAGTGAGGCTCCGATCCGACGGTCGTTGCCTGACCGACTGATTCCGCTGACTGAGCCCAAAAAAAACTCCCGAGCTGGTGGCCTTTTCGTTGTAACTTGTGTTTGTCGGTCATTGCAACTGGACTGGTGAAAATCCGGCCCGCTTCGCCATATCAATGTATAAAGTGGGTACTGTCGGCAGCCCGCCTGCTAGTAGGGTGTGGTGGGCGCTTGCCTTGTCTACTCAGGGGGAAAATCCCGTAGGTGGGCCTTATGGTGGTGTAGATTGGTACTGGTGGTGACTTGAGAGGGGGGAAAAAATTACAAATCCCTATCAACCGCACCAAACTCACGATTGGGCTCATAAAGACAAATAATTGGTAGAAAATACTAACAACAGATTGAAAGGCATGACTTTGACTCGATTATGGACAAGAACCAGTTTGCTTCGAGCTCCGGGCCTCCCGACTTTGGTGAGGATGCCATGTTTGCGTCGTCTACTGGTCTAGACGGCGCTCCTAGAGACATGGTTAATCACCGCCAAGTGCCGTCATATGGCAGTGCTGATTTCTCGTCTTCTACTTCAGAGCCAGTGACTCCTCCCGACAATCGCATTTCTGTCACTTCGGCTAATTACAATTCCAATTCCAACTATCATTATGCTAAGAACCCTCTGTCCAAGGTCAATTTCCAGCAGTTTATTCCTGCAAGCCACTCGGTTCATTCCAACTATTCGAATCAATCTGGTTACGGTCATCACCACAGCTCGAGTGTTGGTATGGTATCGACCTGCTCTCCTAGCGTTGACCGGCCCCTGGGGGCTAGCAATGCTCATCCCCATCAGCATCATCATTCAGGTTCGATGTCGTATGTACCCCAGAGTTATTTTCCTGCAGTGTCTGGCTCCGACTCGCACCACTCTATGGCCTCGAATCCTATGCCAATTGCCGCTACAAAGCGTCACAATTCTATGTATACGCAGCAGCATCAGCAGCAACAGCCTCTTGTGGTGACACCTCCTGGTGACGGGTCCGGTTTGCGGCCTGATGCATCCCCTACTTTGGTCAATGAGTCTGTGGTTGCTGACATGAGTCGTCTGAGTATCAATGCGCTCGGTTCCTCGAGTGCCGGTGGTTCGTCGCCTGCCAGATACTTTTTTGATGGTGTAGCAACTGCTGCTGACTCGAACCGGTCTAATACTCCTCCTCCTAGTGCTGTAGATACTTCGTCAGCGTCGGCATCAGGCTCTATGATGCACCAGAGGAAGCCGTCTTTTCTGCAGGCAGACACCACTGATGACAAGTTTCCAATTTTGGTTCGCCGAGACAGTAATAACTTGGGAAAATCCCCAACGTTGGGCATGTCTCATAATGGCGGAGCAAGTGCTCGTGGCTCGCTGTCTGGATTACGGGACTTTCTTGACCCGAGTCCCATCTTTTACAGTGACTATGGCACATCCCCTGTGGCTCCGGTCTCATCTCCCCATGTGTCGAACTGGCTTGGCGTATCCAGTGCCCCAGGGACCAATGCTGGAGGAAGCCATGCAACTAGTCATGCGAGCGGGTATTACAGCCAGATAGATAATGCCCCTCAGCAGCCTATCCCCTATAGCTCCAATGACTTGCATCAAGGACCAGCTCATGCTCAAACCCATCATAGAAAGAATCTTTCTATGTCAAATGACAGCCCTGACTATGCCCATATAGGGTTATCTCCGAACACAATGTACCAGGGAAGTACTTTCTATTCCCCGGTCATGGGCATGGACCCTGAGCCAGCTGCAAGTGCCTCTCAAGTTCATTTCACGGACGGTTACGGCCATGGTTCAAACCAAGCTCATTATGCTAATCAGATGTCAACCGTTGTACAACCAGCTAATGCTGCTCCGGAAGCAGTAGTAGCAGCCCCCACTAGTCTTCGTCACACCAACTCGTCGTCTGGTGTCAGTGGCAATGCTTCTAATGGCTCGCATGGGCGACGACAATCTAGACGGGCTGATCATGATTCTAACAGATTTGCCCACGTTTCATTTGAGTCTCTCAAGGATGACATTTATTCTTTGTGCAAGGACCAGCACGGATGCCGATTCCTTCAGAGAAAACTCGAAGAAAAGAACCCTGAATATCTGGAGGCCATTTTCAAAGAGACCCGTCCTCATGTCGTGGAGCTGATGACTGATCCATTTGGAAATTACTTGTGCCAAAAGCTGTTGGAGCATGCCAATGAGAAGCAGCGTACTGCCCTAGTTCAAACTGCTGCTCCGAATTTGGTGAAGATTGCATTTAACCAGCATGGTACCAGGGCCCTTCAGAAGATGATTCAATTTGTAAATAGTCAGGAGCAGATTGACTTGATTGTCGATGCCCTGAAATCCAACGTTGTTAGACTTATTCAAGACTTGAACGGCAACCATGTTATTCAGAAATGCTTGAATAGACTCTCTCCCCGAGACTCACAATTTATTTTTGATGCTGTCTGTGACAACTGTGTAACCGTCGGAACCCACAAGCATGGGTGTTGTGTGTTGCAGAGATGCATTGATCATGCGTCAGAGGCTCAGAAGAAGCAGCTTGTTGATGTTATCACTGCTAACGCGTTTTCGTTGGTCCAAGACCAATTTGGAAATTATGTCACTCAGTACGTGCTCGATCTTGGCCGTCCTGAGTTTTCTGAGCCTCTCATCCGTCAGTTCAAGGGAAGGATTTGTATTCTATCTGTACAGAAGTTTTCTTCTAATGTTATCGAGAAGTGCTTGCGAATTGCCAGACAGGACACGGCTAATATGTTGATTGAGGAGTTGGTTGAGTCCACTGATTTGGAGCGCTTACTTCGTGACTCTTTCGCTAACTACGTTATACAGACCGCTCTGGACTATGCTGAGCCTGGAGTCCGGGAGCGCCTTGTCGATAACATCAGACCGATTATCCCTTCCATCAGATCAACTCCGTATGGAAGAAGAATTCAATCGAAATTGGCTGGTCCACCCTGTGGGAGCTCGCCGTCTAGCGGCACTATTAATCACCACAACCAAACTTCTTCTACAATACCTGCTGCAAGGCAACTCAAGGGCATGACCTCTCCAAATTTGGGAGAAGCTGGATGGCCAAGTTATCATTAATGGTCTATTAACGTGCCAGGATAGCGAGCAGGCAACTGTTCTATTGTGTTGCCCTGTTTCAGGATCCTGTGCGTTCTACGTGTTTTTTTCAAAGCTGTCTATATTATATCTCAAGCCCTGACAGGACTCCACAAATTATATTTATGTGCATCATTAAACAATCGGACTAAGGTGGATTATATATATTGGGCAATTCTTCACACTCATTGACAGTATTATCGTTGGCTTCTGTTGTATTATTAAATAGTTGAATTATTGGCCGCCATAAATAGCTTTATAAATTATTTATATATACTTGAACATTTCCATCGAGCTCCATGAAACTCAAATCAAAGTCAAAGCCCTCTGCTCCAATAAAGGCTGGAAGTTGTAACACCTCCTTGTCTT
The DNA here is from genome assembly GCA_030579815.1 of Sugiyamaella smithiae. Classification (NCBI taxonomy): domain Eukaryota; kingdom Fungi; phylum Ascomycota; class Dipodascomycetes; order Dipodascales; family Trichomonascaceae; genus Sugiyamaella; species Sugiyamaella smithiae. The sequence goes on from JAKTRV010000002.1 coordinate 1,734,492, forward strand.
CTACCACGGCGTCAATTATACTTTTATCGTGGAGTTCAAACAGTTTCTCAATCGACTGGGACGAATTCTGTTTCATGACTCTAGCCATATGTCCTTGAATAACTTTTAAGAACTGAGTAGTTCCAGGCATGGCCGAATTCGTGTAAAGTATGCTGATAAGAAATTCAAGACTCGGCGTGATAGCCATGTTGAATTTGGCAATCTCATGAATTCGTACCGTGATGGCGATGTATACACAATATGCATTCACATACTGTAAGTAATACCCCAATTGCTGGAACAGCCTTAGAAGGTCTTCTATAGCCTTAGCAGACGCTAGGCATCTTCGAAAGTTGGAGGGATCATTCAAAAACGGCCTCAGATATAAAATAACTGTTGTATGATAAAGCAAATTCATGCCAATGATTTGGGGGGACGATCGGTCATAAGTGTATCCGTCACCAAGTGCATTCAGATGTTTGGGAAGAGTGCTCCAGAACTCCTCGAGTTGACTATTAATAGAATCAAACCGGCTTTTACTAATATGTTTGTAAGTTCCCAAGTCCTCGTCATGGTCCAGCGAGTTGCCTGGATTGGCATAAATATGCACCATAATATCTGACAAGATCATCGACAACCGGCACATACTGTTGAACGTAGAGATCACATACTTTGGTCTACCTGTGTCTTCCCACCGTTCAGCTTCGGAGTATTCATCTAGAAGTTCTAGAGGCATATCTGGGTGTGGTTTCTTAAACATCGGCATCCTTCCCAAGTAGAGAGAAATGAGCTTATCCCAATTGTAGCAGCTCCACCACAACCGTCTACGAGATTCGCACTCAATAAGCGAGTGTTGAGCTCCTTTAAGACTTGTTGCCGGAAGATGAATTCCAAGATCAACTACCATGCGAAATGCAATTCCACTATAAGTCCAAGCATTGGACGACCTACCCAACGCCATTTCGTGAAAGGACTGCATTAAAAATGCTGACGCAGTAGCTACCGATGCTCCTTGGGTCATCGATTTAGCCAATGCTGTATTGGCCTCTTCCCTTATTTCTTTTATAGCATCAAGGTTTGCTTCCAGGACATGGTTGGGCAAGAATCTAAATCCTATGTAGCAACACGTCTTGAATAAGGCCTCATTATAAAAGAAGGATTCGCCCTTTTGAAGACCCTCGCTAAATGTCGTCCAGTAGGGCACCAGGTAGAACGGGTATACCCATCTCATGGTCTGCTTTAATAGGAGAGTCACAAGTTCTGCATTTTTCTGGCCTCTGAGTACCTCATCAAACCTTTCAGCGGCCAATTTCGAAGTCTCCAATAAAGCAGGAATATTTTTGGGCCGGCACACCTGGCTCGTAGATAGTGGTTCTTCTGGCTCTCTTATGGGAAGGGGATCCACTGCAGTACTCTCTCTGTAAGTAAGCAACTGGATAAAGTCCTGGTTAGTCTCTTCCTTCTTAGGCACAAAGCTTTGGAGGGGCGGCAAGGAATACGAACAGACGACCTTTGATTTCAGGCAAGATTTACAAGTTGGATAGCCGCCATCGCATCTCACCTTTCGACGGTTGCAGGTTTTGCACGCTCTGCTTATTCGTTTAGAAGCAACTTTGGTCATAGTAAGCTTCGGCTAAGCCTTGGGTATAAGAGGTACAGTTCTCCATGAACTGGCCTGCAGCTACATGCAACTCGGCTTAGCCGAATGCGGAGAAGGTACCTAACACTCTGGAGAACTTCTTAACCTGATCTCCGTTGTATAATCACCGGCACATAAAACTACATATCATTATACTACTACTGTTACATGTCTTTCTGTACCCACTGATAACACTCCACCTTTTCCCAACTTCGCGGCCAGTACGAGTATTCAAGCACTTCTGGATCTCCTCTAGTTACATACACAGTGATGTTTGCGTCATAAGCATCAGCACTTTGCCAAATGGGCTTCATCTTCACGATGATATCTCCCTCTTGTACGCCCGCATCCGCTGCCCTACTATCGGGTCTTAATCCGATTATCTTGTGCTGGTAGATACTCGCCAAATCGAATCCCAGGTCGTATGCCTCCTGATCCTGCCGGACGAGATCCAATCCAACATCCGACAAGCAGTCTTCAGAAAGTATCAACTTCCCACCGTCCATCATTTGCCAAAAATCATCCACGGCGCTCTGCCCTAACTCCTGCTCTATAAATGAAAGCCACTCATCCAGTCCATATGGCTCGTCATTTTGACGACTATCATAAAGCTTCAGGATCAAATCATCTATAGATCTCGCACCATCAGTTTTCCTTCTAATCTCAGAATCCAGCTTCAACAGGTACAAAGCCCCTCTGTTATAAGGAAGCCTTTGGGCATAGGTATTAATCCCAGATATATCCATAGCATCTTCCTCACTCATATTGACGAGTGGGCTCGTATAATAAGCAGACGCAAGGATATTCATAGCGTCCTGAAATTGTGAGATATTAAATATTCCAGATCTCTGGGAAAGAATGGGCGCATAATAGCTTGCAACGCCTTCGTCGAACCAGGCTATCTCGTATTCTGATCCGTTAACTTCCATCAATGGATATTCATGCACCATTTCATGGGCTAGTAAATTGTCGATAAACTCGTTGCTAACTTGAAGGAATTCCCCAAAACCAGAGTCGTACTCCAACATGAACGATCTAGGAGCTCCCGTGCCACCAAAACTTGGATGGACAGATTTCCGAATAAAGACACGAAAAGAGTCCTCCTTGTCGTAGAAAAACTCTCGCATGAAGGAGTTCAAACGTTCGATGCTTATTCTCAAGTGATTAACATCAAATGATGTATCTCTAAACCAATAAATGCCAAATTCGTATCCTGTCTCCGAGTCTCGGCTGGTATATGAGTTTAAAGGACCCACTGCATATATAGAGTGCAAGTCTTCTAGCTTTCCAATTCTTCGGCTGGTTTCTCCGTCACCAAAACTCCAAACACAACTAAAGTTATCTGGAACATCATCCATAATCCACCTCATGTTGATTTCATATTTATTAGTATTTCCCTTCATCGGTAAGGTTGGCATGAAATACATGCCATTGCCAATGAGACCTCCTTGATCCGTCCTCAGATCAACCCGAGGGCCAGGAGTATCAGACGTTTCGATATGACGGGGAACAGCTTGAAATTGGACTTCAACATTTCCAGCTGCAGCCCTTGATGCTATCCAAGTCCTTTCAGAGTCATCAGATTCACTCATTTCAAGTGCAAAATAGCCTGCATCATCAGTGGCTTGCACGGCATCAGCCGAATAGTTCATAGTAGGCAACCATCCAACCATTGAAGGCATACTCAAGAAAACAGAGCCTGCCTCTACTTGTGGACTTTCATATACCATGCTGAGATTAAGTGCCACACAATATTGAAAGGTATCGAGAATAGGAGTGATTGTAACATTTATCGCAGAGACATGCTCATGTTGAACCCGAGACGCAGGTCCCATAGAAAGGAGCGCCTGGACGGCTCCTCGAAGAATATTTACCATCTTTAGCTCGACTATCTGAGTTTGCAAGAATTTTCAAGCGATATCGAGAGTGCAGGTGGCAAACCTCGAATAAACACTGGTTTATTCCTGAATATGCGATGTGCAGAAGACTGCATACGATGTGCCACACAAACGCACATAATGATAAGATTAAGATATTTAGCGTCTTGAAGCGGCGACCAATTTATATAGATAGGTAGGTGTATTTAATGATTTAATGACCAGATGACTTATGAAGCAAATTAATGGTAGAGAACAAACAATTCGATTTTGCATAACTCTTAATAGTTCCAATGGTATTTAGATATATGTATACATGTATCACCTAGACCTTCTCGATAACCATTGCGCTGGCACCTCCTCCTCCATTACAGATAGCAGCAACGCCAATTTTACCATCTTCTTGTTGTAAAACGGATGTTAAAGTAACAAGGATTCTAGCACCGCTAGCTCCAAGGGGGTGGCCAAGAGCCACTGCACCTCCATATGGATTGATTTTTGCTGGATCAATATTGAGTATATCTCCGTTCACAATTCCAACCACCGAAAATGCCTCATTGAACTCGAAGTAGTCGACTGACTCGATGGGAACTCCTGCATGCTTCAAGGCTTTGGGTACGGCCAACGAAGGGGCAGATGGGAACTTTATGGGAGCTTTGGCAGCTTCACCCCAACCTAAGATTTTGGCTACAGGTTTGAGACCCAGCTCAGCCACCTTCTCAGCAGATGCTAGAACCACGGCTGCTGCACCATCGTTAAGAGGAGGTGAGTTTGCGGCAGTAAGACTTCCATCAGGTTTGAATACGGGTCGGGCTGCTCTTAGTTTTTCAATATTAAGTCGGGATATCTCTTGGTCAACAGATACTGTTACACCAGGTTTTCCCCGAGCACCAGATATTTCAATGGGGGAAATCTCATCTTTGAATTTTCCATCAGCATGGGCCCGCTGTGCTTTCTGATATGACAAAATTGCATAGTCGTCTTGCCGCTCACGACTAACATTATATTCCTCAGCAGTATCTTCCCCTGCCATCCCCATCGCTTGTCCATCATATGCGTCCTGGAGACCATCTCTTTGAAGCCCATCTATAACACTGGATCCGCCAAATTTCACACCAGTTCTCCCAGTTGGTAGATAATGAGGAACATTGGACATAGACTCGGCTCCCCCTGCTACCACTATATCGGCAGATCCAGTCAAAATCGACTGAGCGCCTATGATAACAGCTTTGAGACCTGATGCACACACCTTATTAACAGTAGTAGCAACAGTTGTATCAGACAGACCAGCCTTGAGGGCTACTTGTCGAGCAGGAGCTTGACCAACATTAGCTTGATACGCATTTCCGAAAACAATCTCTTCAACCTCAGCCCGCTTGATTTGGGGTACCTTTGCTAATGCAGCTGAGTTAGCATCTTGTTTTTTTTATTTAAATGTCACCACACAGCTACCACTGCGACGATTATCTCATAACTTATGATTTGAACATTCAGAACAGATGTACACAAGAATGCAAATATTAACCATTTTCAGCTATAGGTACCAGAGTAACAGTATCGTGATCACCTACCTTTCACTGCGTGGGAACCGAGGTCAACAAATGATTGGGAGGCTAGATCCCCTAAGAGACTCCCAATTGGAGTTCGAGAAGCGGAAACTATGTATACAATGCTTTGAGAGATTTTGGTCATATCCAAGCGTGCCTTGATAAGCCCAAGAATCTCATATTTATATGTAGGATTTTCCGCGGAAATGAGTAATGCATGGCACAGCCTACATTGATTATGTCATTATGATTATTTGCAATGGCTGAAGGGTTTATTCTTCTGTTTTTTTCAGATATGGCATTGCGATATTCTACTGCTATTATGCTCTATTAATTATACGTTACCCCAAGGGTCTGTCTCATCACTGCTTTCCACATGCATGACAGACCCTTAATAAATATATCCCTTTCGTCAACAATCAGGGGGTTTCAAGGTAAATTTGGATATTACTATCCAAATCCATAAATCCCAAGTCGAGTCCATCACCAACAAAAGCAGGTAGAGGCATTAGAACAGTCTTGTTATTGACCACTGCATCAACGAGTCCCTTGTCATGAATTTCAAAAAGCTTCTCGATGGATGCATCTTGCTGTGTTATCCTACTGAGAGACTCCTTAATAAGCTCTAAAAACTTGGTGATTCCCGGCATTCCCTTATTTTCTCGCAAAACACCAACTAAAAATTCCAAGCTCGGAGTAATAGTTCTTCCGCACGCCACAATTTCATACATTCGAACTGTCACGGCGATATACACACAATATGCATTCACGTATTGCAAGAGATACCCTAGCTGCTGATACAGTCTCATCAAGTCTTCGATTGCTTTTGCCGACGCCAGGCACTTTTGAAAGTTTTCGTTAACGCTGAGAAAAGGCCTGAGAGAAAGTATAACAGTGCCATGGTAAAGGAGATTCATCGCAATAACATGAGGAGGAGATCTCTCATAAGTATAGCCATCCCCGAGAGCATTCAGCTCCTTTGGTAACTGGTCCCAAAAGTCATCGAGCGATTGTTCTATAGAGTCAAACCTAGCTCGACTGATGAGCTTGTATCTGCCGTCGTGATCTTCCCTTCCTAGTGAATAGTCATTGGTGGGATTAGCATAAATATGAACCATGATGTCAGATAATATCGTCGCTAGTTTACATAGCGAAGAAAATGTCGATATGGCATAGCTTGGACGTCCAGAGTCATTCCATTCCTCAGACTCTGACGTTTTATCTAAATATTCTGGTTTCATACCAGGATGGAAACTGGTGAACGTTGGCATACGTCCCAAGTATAAAGAAATTAATTTATCCCACAAGTAGCAGCACCAAAAAAGTCGTCGTCGAATCTCCATGTCGGCATCTGACAGGGGTGCATCTTTCACAGTTTTGTTTGGGAGATGGATACCGAGATCAATGATCATACGAAAAGCAATACCTGAATGCATCCAGGCATCTGACGCTTGTCCCAGTGCCATTTCATGATACGAGTGCATCAGAAATGCCATTGCAGTTGCAACTGATGACCCTTCCATAAGCGCATTGGACAGAGCAATTATGGCATCCTGCTTTAGCTCTTTAATAGTATCAAATTCCTTCTCGAGCGTGGCTTCGTCAAGGAATCTGAATCCAAGATAGCATGTTACTTTAAATAAGGCGTCGTTGTAGCATGGCGATTGCCCAGTAAGCATTCCTTCTATGAACGCTGGCCAATACGGCGTTAGATAAAATGGGTACACCCAGTTTCGAAAATTCTGAAGAAGTTTTCTTGTCAAAGTCTTATTTTTCTGACGTCTTATTGCTGCTTCGTATTGGCTATCGAAATATTGGACGTTAGCCTCTAGAGCTCTGCTTATGACGGCGTTGGCTTCGGCTCGATCCTCCGTATCCTCAACGGGAAGAGGTTCGATGGCAGTCGTGTTCTCATAAGTCAGAACCCTTATAAATTCACCAGTATTCTCCTCCTTTTTAACCACAAAGCTTTGAATTGGTGGTAGTTTGTAGACGCATTCACGATTAGTTGATGAACATGCGTTACAGTTGGGAAAGGCTCCGTCACAACGGACTTTCCGGCGGCGGCAGTTATTGCACGCTCTACTTATTCTTGTTACTGGCTGCCTGGATGCTGGCATTATAATAACGGATCTCCTTCCGGTACGCTAGCTGGAACGGATGTCGAAAGGGTTTTCCGTTGTAATTGTCAGAAGGCAACCCCGCATGCGGATAATCCGTGATGGGGCGCGGCAAGCCCGTGCTTTACTACTGCCTCAACTGCGGGGTCTGATGCTCGATAAGCCAAAGCGGGACTACAAATCTCTTATTTACATACTATTAATTTTTGTATTAGTGCATTCCAAGCTAGATATTTCTCATTAGCCTAAGGTGGCATATGAAAAGTATTGTTCCTAAAGGCTGCTACAGCAGCATTGGAAAGTGATGTGTGGATTTGGCCATCTTCATCAAGTATTTATTCGGATCTGTGAAGTAAATACGAGAGCAGAAACAAAATAGTAGCCAGAACAAAGGATGTTGCACTGAAAATCTGCAAGTATAGGTAGGTGTGATACCTTGTCACAAGTGCTCCCACGATTGGTGGCCCACACAGAGCGCCTAAGCCGCCAAACAGAAATACCATTCCCGTCCTGGTTCCCAGAGTCGTAGGGTCCTTTGTTATTGCTGCTACACATGGAGGAGGTAGAGATAAAACTGGTCCACTTAGAAATCCAAATAATACGGAGAATACTACCATGCTTGGAGACGATTCTATTGCCAGCCAACAGAATGTTATAACCGCTGTGGCTGCTGCTCCCGGGATTAAAATTAGTAAGGGCACCGTTTTATCAGCAAGAACATTAGGAATAATCCTTCCAAATACCGATGAAGCGTTTACGATCGCTAATAAATAAAGTGACAAATTCTCACCGATTCCACAAGTTAACGCATAAGATTGCAAATAGAATTGCACTCCGTAAAATCCAACAAGGGCAAAGAAAAACCCGCAACTAAAACTAAGAAATGAGAGGTTTTTGAGCGATTCGACGTCGAAAAAGGGCCCTGATTTACGCTTCATTCCATTTGAGCGTACTAATGTGGCAGCTGCTACACTTGAGCCCAGACTTGTGAACCCCACTATCCGCGTAGTCCAAGGAACTCCTAAAGCTGGTATGAGTTTATGGATCATTATTGGATATATCACTCCTCCTATTGATGCTCCTGCTGCAATGATTCCTAATGCCAGACTCCTCTTCGTCTTAAAATAGGATGCAGCGTTTGTCAAAGATCCAAGATAGAGAATGTTCCCTGATATTCCAAGCAATAACCCCTGTGATAGAAATAATTGATAAAACTGAGAACTTAAACTGGCCATCATCATGCCAAATGCCTGGAGAAATATAGCAAACCATATCATTATTTGTAAGAATCCGGAATCAAATAACCTTCCGGTGATTATTCCCCCCGCAAACAAAATACAAACTTGAATAGACCCAATCCAAGATATGGTGGAGGGAGAGGAATCCCGTAACGTGATAAGCTCATAGTATGCTTGGAATGAACCAAACGACGAAATAATTCCTAGAGAATTCACGGTTAAAATTGTACCGGCGAGAACCTGCTGCCAAGCGATCAAACCCCCATCCCGAGTCAAAACTTCTGTTACAGAACCAGACATTATTTCGATGTAAAAAATAGCTTTCTGTTGCTGTAACACATACTAGTTGTCGGAATATCCGTGATGCCTTGTCTACTCGACCGAGGCCGAATACAACATCCGCTCAACTCAATTAAATCGACATTGAGACAGCGTGCTACATTCTAACGTGTCCATCTTCATAAAACTAGGGCCTTTAGACATTCAGTTTGAAGTTGAGTGCTGGCTGTTATAATGGGTCTCCCTCTAATAAACTCAAACCTCAGCAGCGCCGAGAAGAGAGCCCTACATGAGATGTGCAGTCGCAGCTTCTAGACCTCTGTACGAGCAGTTTATATTTCTCATCATTTCTCATCATCTCTGAAATATATTCACTGTTTGTCATCCAAAGCAATAGCGGAGCGGAGCTTAAATGCATTTCACCGTTAACTCCATCGGTGTTATCGGTCCTAAAAGAGCCGGTATTACTTTAAAAGGCAATCGTTCACTAAACCCGATATCTCCGTTGCGGCTTCCAATATCTGCCGCACCCATCGTGGGCAAGCAAAGCAGAGTACAACAGACATATAAATAGTCGGTGATATTCATTGTTCTATTATCAACAATATGAGCTCAATTACTTATGAACTTTCAAGTGGACGAACCATCCCTGCCATTGGACTTGGATTTTACCTTCTGCCAACAGGTGAAACTGCCGACGTGGCTTACTTGGGTATGAAGCATGGCTATCGACTTTTCGATACTGCCCAATATTATGGCAACGAAGCGGAGGTATCAGCGGGTATATCAAAATATTTAAAGGAAAACCCCTCGGTAAAGCGAGAGGATGTTGTTTATACCAGCAAGCTGAGCCCTGAAAGGTTTGGATACGATAATGCAAAGGCTGCAGTACTAGACGCTGTGAAAGCCGCTGGTGATCTGGGGTACATTGATCTTTTCCTCCTTCATGCTCCAAGTGGAAATGCTGAGTCACGTCTAGGGGCCTATAAAGCTATCCAGGAAGCTGTTGAAGAAGGAAAAATCAAAGATATTGGAGTTTCCAATTATGGAGTCCACCACTTGACAGAATTGTATGCGTGGCCGGAGCTCAGAGTAAAGCCAGTCGTCAATCAGATAGAGGTGAGCCCATGGCTCCAGCATGACGATATTCAAGCTTGGTGCAAGGAACACAACATCATTGTAGAAGCCTACTCACCTCTCACTAGAGGTAAACTTCTTGACATGCCGCAGTTGGTCAAGATGGCAAATAAATATGGCAAGACTCCTGCTCAAATTCTTCTTCAGTGGAATATTCAACAAGGCCGTGTTGTCCTTCCCAAATCTGTTCGTGAGGAGAGAATTAAGGATAATCTGATTTTGGACTTTACACTTGAAACCGAAGACCTTGAGAGTCTTGGTGATAAGTTGACGTACTATGTTACATACGCACCATGGGATCCTACTAAGTGGCCATAATTATTAATTTATAAAAAATGGATATCTTTCGCGATCTGATTCTATGTTCTTTACATACCCCACTTCATTTTTTAAATCTTATCACCCTTCGCAAGGTTGACCTGCTTTCTAGTAGAGGTAAGCCGACGACCAATACAAGCGAACAGAACAACCAGATAACTATAATTGATACAACACCCGTGTAAAATCCTGTAGAGAAAATATATGGAACTGCTGATAGGGGAATAGGAATAAGGAAGACAATGATGAATGCAGCGATCGCAATAAGCAAACAATATTTTTTGAAAATTGATGTCAAGTGGTCAATGTCAATGTCATGATATTCGCCAGGCGTTGGAACATAGTCTGGATCAACCAAGTTTGAATTGTTTTGGAATGTAATAGCAGTTAGTCCCTTTTGGCTTTCGGATAGTTGGACGATATCTTGCTCTGTAGTAAAATCAGAGTCTTTGAATCGAGTTAAATTCCAATTGAATTTTGCAGGACGTAGCAAAGACGATACTATGGCGATCAGCCCACCCATAAAAATGGCAGTGACATTTCCGGTGAATGAAACCCATTGGTTCGATAGAGCATCGACTGTCAGACTTCCTACGTAAAATCTAGCCATTATAAGCCACACTATTAGAGCCAGTACCATGCCGCCTAAAGATCCGCCAACAGCCCCAACCTTATTCAAGTCTCTCCATGTAAATGAAAGAGCAATTGGAAACACTCCCGAAGCAGTTGCAACCCCAAGAAAATAAAATAGCCAACCCATTGTTATTCCTATTGCTTTGAAAAGACAAGCAAATCCCGCAGCTATTAGGGCCCATAAAAATACTGCAACCTGAGCGGCCCGCAATACATCCCGTGAAGATGCTTCAGGTCTATAATACTTTTTGTAAACATCAACAGAAAGTAAAGTGGAAACCGCTATTACTTCTCCACTGAATGAAGAGGTGACAGATAAGAAAACCAGAATAAGCACCAGAGTTGCCCCCGATTTCCCTAGCAAGTAGGCTATAGCTACTACTGGGGCCAAACCCGCCGATGCTTGGGTATCTGTTATAACTGGAAAATCAGGGTAGGCAGCAAGAGCTCTGGCAGCTAATCCTAAGGAAGTTCCCATGGCAAATGGAATGACAAACCAGGCGATGCTTCCTAAGAAATAAGCTTTTGCAGTCTTTTCAGGACGAGCAGCAATGGCTCTGCTCCAATATGCTTGATCGCAATTTACCAGTCCAAATCCCGTTATAATAGACTGAACCACAAATATCCCTCCGCTTTTTGATCGAAAAGTTAGATACGAGCCATGGTAATTACCCGCAACAGGAGTCGATGCTGCTGCTTCTGTCAATAACCTGTGAAAAGTCTCTGGGCTGCCAATTTTATCACCATGAGTGATAGTAACAAGGGTAAAAGTAATTACTATCACCAACAGCACAAGGGTATGAGTTGCATCCGATATGAATGTTGCACGAAGACCACCAAAAAAGACGTAACATGATATTCCGATTGGCACGAGGGTAAGTGCAGCATATTCGTTAATGCCTGTCAGATAATTGATAACAGACCCTCCCCCTAGAAGAATACATGCTGACACTACAATGTTACACACCAGCCCGCACCAGAGAAATGAAAGATGGCCAATTCGTCCAAATCTTATCCCAGCAATCTCTGGGAAAGTGGTAATTGAGAATGCATTGGCTTTCACTTTGCTAGCTATGATGGAAAAGATGCCAATCTGTAGAAATCCACCGCACGCATAATAGTAGCTCCCACAGACACCCATAGAGTAAGACTGAGTAGCTGATTGAAGGAGAGTAAGACTCCACGTCCAAGAAGAGAGAATGCCGGCAACGGCTAGACCAGTCTTGACTGATCTACTAGCAGTGGTAAATTCATCAGCCTTTGTCGTAGAATAGGCTGTGAATTTATTTTGTACCAAGGTTATAGCATTCATCAGCAGTGCAAAGAACGCTCCCAGGCCGATAATAACGGCCCATCCAGCACTTTGAGGCAGATTGAGTCTTCTGACATCTTGGAATCAAGTTGACGGAAGTCGAGGACAATCAGCGCTGTCTTCTATGAGACTAGCATTTTGCCAGAAATTGCGTGCTCAGTCCATTTTTTGCGCTCTTTTTGGGTTTATGCCAGATAATGACTTTTCCAGAAGAGATCATCAAAGAATTCGCATTTATGGGGAGAGGTTGCGTAACCAACCACCAGTTGACAGGATCGTCACTGCAAAGACGAGAAAAGCCGGGAAATTTGATATGCCGGACAAATGGTGACATCTCCGCATATGTCACATTTGCAGCGCGAGAAAAAAAATGCTAAGGGAAGAAACCAATGAAGTTGTTTAAAGTTTATTATTGCTATCAGCAATCATCTATAGTCCATATACAGATTTAATATACAAGTTTTTAACTGGCCCTAGGCTTGGGGCCCCAATTCTCTGTAGGGTTAACTTGATAACGAACAAGCTTTGATTTTCGGAGTTTTTCAAGTTCATCAAAACCAGGGTTGTGCTCAAAGGAGATATTAGATTCTGTATCTGAGTTTTTCAGAATCTTCGCTCCTGGCGACCCTTCTTTCAGCGAAGACCCATTACCATCTTTCTCTCTAGCAATCCATGCTTTCAATACATCCCACATAAACCCATATGGAGCATCAGTTTTCACACACCCAGGCTTCGCATGAGTTCCCGATACCTTATATCCAGCATTCAGCAATGCAGAAACAAATGCACCCAATGGGGGACAGGGTGCTTTTACAACAGAAGAGATACTAGGCAAGGACACATAGAAGGGGAGGTCAAGCTCATGACGGGCAACGGTCAACATACCTTCGATTCTGGGCAGCGTGCCATATACCTGTGGATCGAGTGTCTTGTGGATATCAAGCATTTTTGAGATAAAATCTTTGTTGTGAAGAGACGATCCCCACATGGGACCGGCAATATGATGGACACTTCCGCAATGAGGGCATTTCTCAGATACAGAAGGTCCTTGAGCGTACATGAACTTGTAGTTTTCGCCTTGGCCATCTCTTGGCACAGCCCGACCCAACGGCTGACATGTAGAAGCTCCACATCCACTGCAGTGGTAGACAATCATGGACTTTGATGCGTTCAATTTCACCTTGGCTGGCGAAGTTCGAATACGAATAAAGCATCTCACATAGAAATCAATAGACAGAGAGAGAAGAGGCTCGATAGACTTGCCGTACTTGGCAGCTGTCGAAGACACCATGTTCAGGACTAGTCTCAATGCAGACTCATGACTGGCCTCTGAGTATAAGGTCGTTCCTCCATATTGCGAATAGCATTTTTCAGTATGGGCATTTCCAGCCAACACTCCCAAATCAGTGCAGGTAACTAGTAGTAAGCCACCATCAGTAACACATTGCACGGCAGCATCCACGAATGGGGTAGCACTTCCGTAAGGGTCCAAGTCTACCACGTGAACATGTTCGTGCTTCTGAGAATACATGAGCATATTTGCGTCTGCTTCATTTGGTGTGACGTTGTTCTCAGCACTGTTGTGATCAATGTTGGCTTTGATAGCTTCCACAGCAGATTTCGACATGTCATTGGCTATGACTGTCTTTACTGCGGGGATTTCTTTGCCATATCTTATTGCTCTCAGTCCAGTTGCAGATAGGGCCTCAATGATTTTTATGGGAGGCAGCTTCTTTTCATTCACCGCATTGTTATCGGTGGATTCTAAAACCTGATCACCATTTTGCTGTCGCTTTCTTTTCTTACTTTTGTTCTCTTTTTCATAACGATATAGCTCATGCCACGCTCTTATTCCTAAAACACTGATATCCCTATTGAACTGTTGCACTGGGTTGTAGAATACCTTGTTTCCTTTGGGATACAAGATGGTCGCAAGCCCTTCAGTTAAAGTATCGTATTTTTCAGCGTCAAAAGGCTTCTGTGAGACATTTGAGGTGCTCATCCTGACTAGGGCCTTCTTGGCCAAGGAAGTTATGAATCTAAACACCGTCTTCTAGTCAGCCTAGGCTGATAAGTCCAATGCTCGTCAAATATGGCACAGTCGGATCACAATAGACGCACCAATCGGATTCTACTTTCTGTACTGGATCCTACTTGACACAGAGTAGTAGCCAATAAAACAAATTGCACAAATATTTACAACAACAACAAATTTTACTGATCAAAGGCAGCTCAAAGTCCAGTTGCAGATCAAATAAATTTCAGGTCAAGGGAACTCGACTACCAACATGACAGATGCGCCAGTAATGTCGTTAGAGGAAAGCTGGTCGGGAGGCGAATCGGCAGACGATGCGTACGGGGATGACGAGTACGAGGAATCTTCTATATCGGATGCGCAGAGAGAATGGGAGGAGTCTCTACAGCAGTTGCATGATCTCGCCATGTTGGTACTATTCCCCATAGTGGGCAAGTTTCTGGGCCGAAGGTTCAGCTATTTTGGTAAGTAGGGCCGGCTTTTGATATGGGAATTAACAAGTATGGCAACGACTCGTTGATTACCGGTATGCCGTTACATCTTTTGTATAATTTATTTATGTCAATGTATTTAATTGCACTCGCTGGCTTGATCTCGCAATCATATGTTTCCCAGAGGCAAAAGGGCCGAGGTGGAACGAGCAGTATATTATCTACAGAACTAACCAAACAATAAAATATCCTCAATTGTGCATTTTCATTATCGTCATTCGTAATAGAGCTAAGGACTTCGCAACAAGATTTTGCTGTTCCTTATTGTGACAGGCTCTGACGGGCCCTTGGCGGCATCAATGTCTTTCAGAGATGGGCCAATGACAAGACGGAAGATTTTGTCGTCAAGCTTTGTAACCATGTCCATCAACTCTTGATTGGCAGATGCCCAGCTGGGGACCAGCACCTCAATGCGTCTGTACGCTTCGATGAGTGCATCGCATAGACATACAAATGTTTGCGTCAGATCAGGTACAAAAGGTAAATGAGGCACATTGAGATATACAAAGTCGCCCGGGGAGCTAGCAGTGGTAGAAGAAGAAGAATTCGATGATATAGGTGTCAGGCCACTGCCACTATCAGACTTCACCCTGGCAAGGATTCTTCGGCCCACGCCGACTACTTTGGCTCGAGACGACGATTCAGATCCGGCCCGAAATGCCTCAAATTCTTTGAATAACACCAGCAAGCACTTTACATAGTCTGATGCTGTCGAGTGCTGTCGAACCACCAACGGGAATATCGATTCACCGAGGTAGAAATACAGCGTTGTACTAAGTTAGCATATATATATATATTTATTTATACCCCTGAATGTCTCAATACTTACGTCGCTGATTCGGCCCTTTGAGCCTGATCAAAATCCTTACCGGACAGGCTATTACCAATTCGTGAAATTCGCCCATTGCTACCGCTATAGATCGTTAGTGCTATACATGACTGTTGATACCTACACATTACGGAGGTAGTCCAGGGTGCCTATACGCTTTTCTATGAGCATAGCGGGGTGCTCAGACTGTGACGCCCATCTTGGACCAAACATTGGAACCTAATAGTACTGTTGCTCTAGCAAATCTAAGTTCTAACGCCTGGAAAAGCCCACCGATATTGATTCCTCTGGCGATGGAATTTGGCGATTTCGCGTCTCCGTAGACTTAATGTTGGATGATGCGGCAGCATCTCCTGCAGGGGATATATCGTTTACTGCATTTGACACCAGTCACTTGTGTATTAAGCGTATCGCCATATCTGCCGAGAAATGGTGCAATGGCGGTCTATACTGGCGCTGATTGCAGTTTTCTCTATGTTTCTATTTATATGCCTGTTTGGCAGTCTACCGCATTTTCAGGATACTGCATTGTCGAGAACTAGAGCCCGTCTACTGTTGATTCCGAAAAAGGCTCTATCGGTAATTGATCCCTCGGGCCAGCTGGTCCCAGCTCTGACGACGGCCTGGAACGACAATTTATCTACTATAGGATACATCGTACCGGTGGGGTATATTGCAGTGGTATCTTTATGCCTGTACTTTTTCTATGTCGACTGTTACACACTATTAGACGCCCCAGTCCAGAAACGAGTGTGGATTCCACTGGTATCAGTTTTACCTTATATAGCGAATTTTCTGGCTGTATTCACAGATCCTGGTACCATTGACAAGTCAAATCATAGCACGGTTTTGCGCATGTTTCCTTTCGATGGCATTATATTCATGCCTGACACCATTTGTAGGACTTGCAAATTTGAGAAACCTGCTAGAAGCAAGCATTGCTCAACATGTGGTATCTGTGTTGCGAAATCAGATCATCATTGCATTTGGATAAATAATTGTGTGGGGTACAGCAACTATAGATGGTTTTTACTGTATGTTGTGGCGAATGGCCTTATGCTGAGCTACGGATTTTTTCTTACCTATGCCATCATTGGTCCCCAGGTGGCCAGGAAGTGGTCTATTTTCGAATGGTTGAATGTGATCTCGAATACCTCTCGGCAGAATAAGTCTGCAGGATGTATATTGTTATTGTGTTTCACGATCTCTTTTATTTGCATTGGATTTTTCCTTATTCACATACGATTCATATATGTGGGGACCACCACTAATGAGTCTATGAAATGGGAGGCTATACATGAATGTCTTCAGGACGACTGTTTGTATATTTTTGCCTATGCTACACAAGAGTTGCAGGAGGCCAGCACCCATCGTAATGAGCCGACCATTGTGCTGCAGAAATTGAATGATGGCTCGTTTCATCGTTCATTGACGGCTGACGAGCGTCAGCGGGTATCCTCAAAACAGCTTGTCCTACGCAAGGCTGAAGGATATCACGATATAAATAATATTTACGACCGAGGGTTCTGGTCGAATATGAAGGAGGCTCTCTTTCCTTTTTCGTTGTGACGATCTAATCACTGTCGCCAAATACTGCTTTAAATAAATCGAGGGGCGCTCGTTCCTGAACAATCGGGCTCTCCTCTTTTTTAACCATAGTGCTATTTTCATGATCATCCTCCTCAATCTGTGTGTTTTCAACCATTGGGGCCTTTTGCTGATTCATAATGCTCGAGTCGTTGGCTTCTACTGGTTCCACTGGCTCCACATCGAATCTCTTGCAAAGCAGGCGATCCGGTGTGAAGCTTGTTACTGTTGTAGTTAGAGGACCATAGTTTGACTCTTTTGCAGCTAGTTCCGCAGCACTGAGTTTTTTGGGTCTGATAGCCTCTCCATCACCAGTAGAGCTCGTGAACTTTTCTGCCATTACACCCGTGACAGGCTTGAATATACGAGCCACCTGACAAAATTCTGACAGTTCCTTGATCCAACTGGTATATGACAGGAACTGTTGTTGTTTAAGCTCGTCGGTGTCCACTCCAGCCTGATTTCGAAGGAAATCCCTATATCTCAACAGCTTTGCAGGATCGGAGCGATACGGTAGTACCTTGTTGCTGAGGGCTGCTTTGGCGACGTCTCTATCCAAAGTAGGTATATTTGGATCTCCTACACTGACAGAAGGCTTCTCTTCTTGCTTGATTTCCGCCGCTGGTAGTTCTGTTCTAGAGGCCGCTAATAGTTTTTGTCGCTCATCTTGCGGAATGAAGTCAAACACAGACCTCGACGGCATTTGTGGCTCCTTAAGGATGGCTCCTCGGGATTTAGCTTCCAGCTGCTCTGGTACCACACCTTCGTGTAGCATCCTATCAGGCTGCAAGTTGAATACAAAATCATCACCAACATGCGGTCTGTCGTAGCGGCCAATGGAATAGATGTCGCGGGTTGCTAATACATATCCACTTAGGGCCATAGTGCCATCTGAGCACTTAAAGGTGCCAGTGTCATTGTTGCTCACCAGTTTTCGAGATTTGAATTTGGGAACAAACGCAGCAGAGACGTCATGTTTAGGTTTTCGAGGAATAGTGCCTTCATCACCCTCGTTTTGGTCTTGTTCGTAGTCAGCATCAAAACTTAAGTTCATAGCAAGCTTGCGCTTCTTTTTCGGTTTCTTGTCCATGCTAGAAGTCGCATTAGTTCCTATAACAGGAAGTTTCGGGACATCAAGCTCAAAGCCAATGCCGTGACAGGAATTATTTGGCTGGACAGCAACTACAGTATTCTCAGGAGCAATCTCAAAGCTCTTGTCGTCGGTATTTCTAAACAGTCGTGGACCAATTCCCTGGCCATGTTTCCATCCCATCGCCACCAGCACTTCGTATCCAAGTCTATTCATTCCTTTATTGGATGGCTGCGCAAATAGCCTCTGTAGTGCTGATAAGTTTGCAGATTTGGCGAGTTCGTCTGGCCAATCCACAGGTTGCAGCATCATGCTCTCTTCCTGCTGTTGGAGATCCTCTTCATCCATGAAATCTTCTGGACGAGACTGGACCACCTTGGCCTTGTCCGCCCTCGAAGAATGGAATGTCGAAGGCATCCATCCTTCCTTGGACCCTACGGTGTTGAAGTATCCTGCCGAGAATCCTCCAGTGAAGGCTCCATGAAAGCGCTCCTTGACCCGATCCTGCTCATCTCGGGCCTTCCAGCGAGGGATCACCTGGGCATCTTCATACGCGGCAGTTCCAAACTCCACCATGCCATGGGTCGAAAGTCTCAAACAGGCTTGTGATAACCCAGTACTAAGTGTAAGTGCAGAAGACAAGTTCCACTAAGTGCAGAATACAACTTCGGACTAGCACCAAAAACCACACAAAAACAAACGCTACCAAAACTACTCACACAAATGAAACGACATAAAAGAGCCATGTAATCTATTTAAAGACTATTTATATCACGAAAATGAGGGTATGCCTATACACAACTAGACGGGCACAACGTCTAGGATAAATACATCTAAGCAGCCAAAGGAGCAGGGGATTCAGGCAGCTGGGGAGCCATAGGCTTCTGGCTATAAGCCAAAGCTCTCTGCATAGCAATACCAACACCTTCAAATACAGCGAGGACACAGGCACAAGTGATGGCACCGTTTCGAGTCTGCTTCCAACCTCCTCGCAGCTGTAAAGCACCACCGGTGAAGAATCCAGCAATAATGGCATTAAACGGATCTTCAGTTCTTCGTACACCTTTGACAGCACAATCAAAAGTAGAAAACAAACCACCCCAAACTCCAAAGTTTCCTCCAATGGTAGGGGCACGCACTTTGATGGCGGCAATAGCTCCGGCTCGTCGCTCGCCAATGGGCGAGTTTCGGAAGCCCTTAATACCATGCCATAAGGTTCCTCCGATTACTCCCATGGCAAACGTAGCGCCAAAGTCGTTGAGAATGACTATAGGACATGGGTCTCTGCTGTGGTCTCCAGACATTTTGGTGAGAAGTGAAAATTCACCAGCCTTACCCTTGCCAATATGACTGCATGCTCCTGAGTAATATCACTGAAGTAGAGATTTGTGATTACTATGACATGACAATAAAATAAAATAAAAAATAAATCAATTCTCATTATACTCTAGTACTTGCCGGCGTTGACTTCATTTTAAACATTGAATACGCTTCATCTTTCATGTTTTTGTATGTGTTTTGACAAGGGTGAATAGTTAGCAGTTGTTGAACTTGTGTATATGAATGGCTGATAGGGCTGCTGTGAACATGGTTTTAGAGTGTATATTATCTGGAGCTAGTTATTACAGAGCAAACTACATAATGACCTCGTTCTTGACGTCACCTTTGATTTCCTTGTGAGGCAGTACCAAAGTATTCTGGACATGGACCTCGTCAGCTACGATGACGTTAGAGGCAAGAATAGAAACATTCTGGACACGAACACCACCCTCGTTGACGGTTGTAGCACTGTATGCCGTGTGGTTGGTAGGAGATCCTTCAACTCGGGCCCACTGTCCAACTTTGGTTCCATTACACAGAATACTGTGGAGAACTGTGGCATTGGCCTTGACCTCAGCATCTTCTAGAATGATACTGTCCTTAACTCGTGCACCCTTGCCAATCTTGACGTGAGGACCAATGGACACATCAGGTCCCAGCTTTGCAGTAGGATCCACATCAGCAGATGGGTGGATGAATACAGGAGGTACGATAGTGGCAGATGGTGCAGCAAGACCAGGAGTCTTGGGGTTGGTCTGGAAGAGCTGCTGCAAGTACAGTGAGTTGGCAGGAACCGCCGATCCGGCCTCCTTAATCTGTCGCCAAAAGTCCTTGGTCTCATAAACATACAGATCACCGACATCAGCGTAGTGGACAATGACATCTTGTTCCAATCGTAGAATGTCCTCGTCTCGGTCGTCCACGTAAGCATTGGAAGCAGCCTGGACCTTGTGGGTTCGAGCATCCTTCATAACGTCAAACAGAGACTGATCAAACAGATAAACACCGGCGTTGATCAAAGTCGAGATGTGAGACTCGGGCTTTTCGACATAGTGGATTACCTTCTGGTTGTCATCAGCAACAATGGCACCAAAGTTGTTGGCAATCTTAGTGGGTACTCGAGTCCCCAAAATGGCGGCCTTTGCGTTCTTGGAAGTAGCAAAATCGGCCAGTTCCTTGAGAGGGAACGAGCTGCACACATCGGCGTGGATCACATAAAACTTGGCCGGGTTGCCTTTGAGGATCTCATCTCGGAAATGATATAGACCTCCTGCAGTACCCATGGCCTTGTACTCTCTCAAGTACTTGATCGACAGCTGGGGGTACTCCCGGTGGGTCTCAGTGATGAACTCCTTGAAAATGTTCTCCTCAAAGAACCCCACCAACAGAATCTCCTTTACGGTGCCCAGCTTAGCCACCGCGTCCACAGCATGGGACAGGATAGGCTTGCCGGCCACGGGGAACAGCACCTTGGGAACATCCAGACTGATGGGTCTAAATCGAGTTCCTCGGGTTCCTCCTCCAACCTGTATTAGATGTTGATGTTCTGGCTCAATTGATTACTTACAAGAATCACAGCTTTCGACGACATGTGTACAATAGGTTGAAAGGTGCGGCATGCACCAATCGAGCGATGATGTGTGGGCAATCCAGGGGGCAAGATCACTGATATAGTCGTTGAACCCCCGGGAGTTTGTCACCACTCGATTCAACCCAGTACAAATCATCTGGATGCTAAGCGATTTTCCACTGGAATTTTCCCCTTCATCTTTAATCAAGTGCTGTTCATCAGGAATTAGTACTGGCTACGTATGCACCACATGCGTAAACGTTGGGCCCTGAGCTGCAGCTGGTGCAAGGAGCTGCATCTTCATTAATAGTAGCAAACCAGCCAGCAGGAACGTTGATTCAAGATGGTAGTTTGCAATCGTTTTGATTTCTAAAAGTTTGCTTGGCACAAACTCAGTTGGCTCGCTTGTTTTCTCGCTTAAGGCTTGGACCAACGGGTTTCTAGTTTGAACAAGCTTGATTGTGTAGCCAAGGCAATGGATATCTGGAAACTCTCAATTCAGTTACACGACATTAAATGGATAAAGCTATTTAGCATACCATTTTTCCTGGCACCATTCTGGCCCCATGCTGACATGTAGTCCTAACTCCCAGTACCATCATCTGTCAGAAACGACCGACTCGGAGAATATCGGGTAAGGGACATGTCAGTTACGGTAACTATAACTTAAAGATTGCTGACCACAAGCGTTCAGTGAAGCAGCATCGCTAACTGGCTAACGGCAAGCCTCTGTAACTTCCAAAGACTCTGCCTAAGAAAACTCTCTATCGCCGAGGGCCAAAATTCAGTCTTCAACCATAGACCGCAACGGACAACGCATCATGGCTCGCTCGGTCCACCCGGTCTCGGTCGGTCGTGAGCCGCACGGTCCCGGTTAGGCGAATTTCCCGTTCCCTCGCCTTCTACTAGTTTCCTTCATCCTCACATTTGCTGATCTAGCAGACATTGTTGGGACAAATCGCCGGCTGTGTGTTTTTGACTCAATGTTGAAGGTCGCAAGTATGAAGCGAGGTCCGTTGGCTAGCGGCTTGATGGCCAGGTCGGTACGGTTTGCCGTCCGCCGGTCCAGCCCGCAAGCACATTCGGTACGAACCTACTGGTCTCCGTTTAGCACGCCATCCTCCACTGGGTCTTCGACTGGTGCGTTCGGATCTGGCTCCTCAACCACATCGACAACTCATTTATTATCCATCAAGGAGCAGAATGCTAATCGAGCTCTTTCCAATCCAGCTCTTCAGGCTGATTTCTATAGAGCTTTATTGTCGTCCAATTACCCTCACTTGGTAGTGGCTCGATATGAAAGTCCTGGGGTTGCAAAGTCACCTGAATGCGACAGTATGTATATCCAGGCTTTGAAGGTTATTGGCCATGTAGACAAGGCTGAAGCGCTGGAGCGAAGTATGGCTCAGCAACTGGCAGCTAGTTCGGCAAATGGTTCAGTTGCTGGGTCTGGAGATGCATTTGGACAGGGCGTTGGTTCTGGTCAAGCGAATCCTTTCGGGCGAGGTACTCGAACTGATCCAGTGCATATCATTATCAACGAAACTGCATTGTCGTCGCTGCTCAAGTGGCTCAAGTGGCTAATCCCAATGGGTCTGGCTGGTTGGGGTCTCGTTGTAGGACTGACGTTTTTCACCGAGTCGGCGTCTATATTGAAGGGCACTGGCGGTGACATAAGCAGCTCGAAATTGGATGGTGCCAATGGTACTACGTCCAATGTCAAGTTCTCTGATGTCCATGGTGTGGACGAGGCCAGATCGGAGCTTGAGGAGATTGTCGATTTCCTGAAGGATCCCTCAAAGTTCACTGGTCTTGGAGGTAAGCTGCCCAAGGGTATTCTGCTTACCGGGCCCCCTGGTACAGGAAAGACTCTTTTGGCCAGGGCGGTTGCAGGTGAAGCTGGCGTACCTTTCTTTTTCATGAGTGGATCAGAATTCGACGAACTCTATGTTGGAGTGGGTGCTAAGCGAGTGCGAGAGCTGTTTGCAGCTGCTCGTGCAAAGGCTCCAGCCATTGTATTTATTGACGAGCTGGATGCCATTGGAAGCAAGCGAAATCCCAAAGACCATGCATATTCGAAGCAGACTCTAAATCAGTTGCTTGTTGATCTGGACGGATTTTCTCAAACGACCGGTGTCATTTTCATTGCTGCCACCAACTTCCCCGAGATGCTTGACAAGGCTTTGACTCGACCGGGGCGATTTGATAAAATCGTCCATGTTGAGCTTCCCGATGTTCGGGGGCGAATCGCCATTCTCAAGCACCATATGAAGAAAGTCGAGGCCGCAACTGATGTCGACCCTTCCACTCTGGCTCGAGGAACTTCTGGATTTTCTGGTGCTGACTTGATGAATCTCGTCAATCAGGCAGCTATCCATGCATCTCAGCAGAAGGCTGTCTCTGTAGACATGAGCCATTTCGAATGGGCCAAAGACAAGATCCTCCTGGGAGCAGCTCGAAAGACTATGGTTCTCACTGAAGATTCTCGACGAAACACTGCATTCCATGAAGCTGGTCACGCCATTATGGCTCTTTATACCCCTGGTGCTACCAGTCTTTACAAGGCCACTATTCTTCCTAGGGGCTCTGCTCTTGGTATCACATTCCAGCTTCCTGACATGGATAAGTACGACCAAACCAAGAAAGAGCTATTAGCCAGGCTTGACGTGTGCATGGGTGGTAAGATCGCCGAGGAGATGATCAATGGTCCTGAGAATGTTACCGCTGGTTGTTCTTCGGATCTCAAGAACGCTACTCAGGTGGCTCGTGCTATGGTTACCTCGTTTGGTATGTGCGATGCCATTGGTCCAGTGGAGCTATCCGAGAACTGGGGAGACTGGTCCGCTTCTACTCGCCATCTCGCTGAGCAAGAGATTCGCAACTTGCTGTTAGAGTCCGAAAGTAGGACTCGTTTCATGCTCAAGGACAAGGCTGTTGAGTTGGAGAGGCTTGCTCATGGCTTGCTTGAATATGAGACTCTGGATAAGGAGGAAATTGAAAAAGTCGTAAAGGGCATGAAGATAGAACGTGAAAAGACTGTCACTAACACTGTTGTACGAAGCAATGACATCAAAGACGAACGTGGTAAAGGTGGTACTAAAGTCGGTCTCACTGGTGTTTTAGGTTAATTTGTATATTCTCTGCATAGCCATGATGATGTATAGTTGTTTGTTTTACTTTTCCATTGTAGATTTTATAGTTCTGACCTGTTAAGCCCTGTTAATCTAGGCATGTGTCTGTTTCCAGTATACTGCGATTAAAGACCCACTACCGACTATCAGGCAGACGTATGTTCTAGCGATTCGCGCCTCACCAACTTACACATCATGAGCAAAGCTGTCAAGCAAATGAGCAGCGCTGCTGCCAGTTGCTCGCAGGCTGGAGCAGTGTATGCTGCCTGTGTATTTAAAAACTCATCGACCATATCACATGATGTTTGCAAGGCAGAGTTTAAAGTCTTTAGGGAGTGTTTTATGAAAAGTGTAAGCGAGCTGTGACGATTACAGGCATCTAACAAAGATGGGGCGCAGGGGATAAAAACTCTCTACTCCTCATTGTGTATATATTTGTAATGTGATTATGGAATTCAATTCCACTATTTAATATCATTCGACAAGATCGTTGTTGCATTTTCAGAGTTTTTCACTAGGCCATGAGTACATACTATAAATGAATCTATTGCTATATGTATAGATACCTATTAAAGCTTCAATAATCTCAACAAGAATGTAGTCTCGCCAATTTCCTGCTCTTCCTCGCCAAGAACCTCAGCTTTCTCCTCAGATAGAGATCGGAGAGGTCGTCTCAGGACCTTGGTGAGCATTTCCTCGTTGATTTTCAGAGCTTCTCCTAGATTTGGATTGGCATCCTTGGTGATCTTATACTCGACCTGCACCTCATCAGTCGCCTGCAGGCCAAGTTTCTTTCTGTATCGCTGCACACGGTTGATGAATTCTCGGCAAGTTCCCTCAGTTCGGAGATCATCATAAATGTGGGTATCGAGGATAATCAAGACGTCCTGATCAGTGTTTACATGCTGTCCAGCTTCGGTAGCATCGTCGGCAAGTCCTCTGATCACAGTCAAATCTCCCTCCACTAGTTCAATTCCATCAATATCGATTTTCTTGTGCTCGACATAGGCCTGAACTTGTTCACTGCTCAACAGAGGAAGAGCCTTCTTGACCTTGACCATGTCCTTCTTGAGTTTCTTACCGAGAACGGCCCAATCAGCCTTGGCCTGGTACTTAACACCGTATTCCTTTTCATCAGACGTCAATACCAGCTCTCGGATATTGAGCTCGTCAACGACATACTGCTTCAAAGACTCGACATCCTTCAAATACTCTGAGTCATGGTGCAACACCACCAGTTTCTTGAGAGGAATCTTCAAGCTGATGGTGAGCTTTTCACGGATATTTCTACCCAACTCAATCACTCTCTGCATTCTACCAACGGCCTGCTCGGTCTTGGCATCAATGAACTCAGGCCTGACCTCAGGATAAGAAAGGAAATGAACTGATCTAACATCAGGCTCAGTCTGAGTACCAGCCTTGATGCAAGGTCGAAGCAACTGGTAAATGGTCTCGGACAAGAAAGGAGTGAATGGTGCCATAGCTCGAACAAAAGTGTAAAGAGCTTCGAATAAAGTATTCAGAGCAATCACAGCGTCATCGGTACCGTTTTCTCCCTTCAGACGAGCACGGTTAAGTCGGATATACCAGTTTGTTAAATCGTCCAAGAACTTGAGCAATCCTGGAACGACAGTGTACAATCTGTACTCCTTCATCTCAGTATGAATGTGAGCAACCGCAGACTGCAGGCTGGCAAGCAACCACTTGTCCATGACATTGTCAGACTTGAGGTCCGGGTTATATTTGAACTCGATGTTGTCATTCTTCTTCAGAAGAGCAACCTGTCCCTCCAAGAATTTGTAAGAGTTCCACCAGGGAAGCAAAACCTTGGACACAACTTCCTTGACACCCTCTTCTTTGAATTTGAGGGTCTCTGCCCGGAGAACAGGGGAGTTGATCAAGTACAGTCGAACAGAGTCGGCACCGTACTTGTCAAACATGAGAGTTGGGTCAGGATAGTTTTTGAGACGCTTGGACATCTTCTTTCCATCAGCAGCCAACACAATACCGCTGACAATGACGTTCTTGAAAGGCGAAACATCAAACAAATGGTTGCCTAAAACAGTGAGAGTATAGAACCATCCTCGAGTCTGGTCAAGACCCTCTGAGATGAAATCAGCAGGGAATCCATTGTGGAATCGATCCTGCTCAAATGGATAGTGCTTGCTGGCATAAGGCATACTTCCAGACTCAAACCAACAGTCAAAAACTTCCTCGACCCGTCGCAATGTGCCCTTTCCTTTCTTGGAAGGAATGGTGATGTGGTCAATGTTTTCCCTATGAAGGTCAGTGATGTCTTGCACACCAGACAGCTCCTTCAGCTCCTCGACAGAGCCAATGCAAACCACCTCTTCATAGTCATCGCTGACCCAAAGAGGAATGGGGGTACCCCAGTATCGATTTCGAGAAATGTTCCAATCTCGAGCATTTTTGATCCAGTTTCCAAATCGGCCCTCCTTGACAGTGTTGGGCACCCATCGAGTCTCCTCAATGTGCTTGAGCATGTTAGGAATCACAGGCTTGATTCTTACAAACCAAGCCGGTACAGTTCGGTACAGAAGAGGAGTGTCCGATCTCCAGCAGAAGGGGTAACTGTGCATAATCTGGTTGTCGGCCAAAATTCGGCCCTTTTCTTTAAGATACTTGATGATCTTTCGATCAGCATCTTTAACGTAAATGCCCTCCCATTCTTTGACTTGGCTGGTGAACTTACCAGAGTCATCTACTGGGTTGGGAGGCTGCCTATATTCGTTAATAACACCTCCTTCGGTAGCAGCCACGAAATCTTCTTCTCCGAAAGCCGGGGCCTGGTGAACGACACCGGAACCACTGTCGGCTGTGACATAAGTTCCGTTAATGACTTGGAAACCATAGTCCTTGAACTGCTCGTAGAAATAGTCAAACAGTGGTACATACTTGGTTCCTTTAAGATCAGAACCCTTGATACGTTCCAAAACAGTGTACTTGGCCTTCTTAGGGTTCTTGTACACAGCAGTCAAAAGAGACTCCAGCAAGATGTAATTATCGCCTGACTCCTCGTCATGGATCTTGACATACTCAAAATCAGGATGGACACAAAGAGCAATGTTGCTTGGAAGGGTCCATGGAGTGGTGGTCCATGCAATGAGCTTGGTCTTAGGGTCGTCCACCAGAGGAAAAGCAACAGTCACAGCAGGATCAAGGACATCCTTATAGTTCTGCTGGGCTTCAAAGTTACTCAAAGGAGTTGTAAGTCCAGTGGAATAAGGCATTACTCGGGATCCTCGGTACACGGCGCCTTTGTCGTACAACTGCTTGAAAACCCACCACACCGATTCCATAAACGTGGGGTACAAGGTCTTGTAATCGTTGTCAAAGTCGATCCATCTTCCAAGTCGACCAATGTCCCTTCTCCACACATCAGCATATCTCATGACAATGGATCGGCATTCCTCGTTGTACTTGTCGATACCCATTTTCATGACATCGTCCTTTCCAGTGATACCCAGCTTCTTGTCGATCTCATGCTCGACAGGCAATCCGTGGGTATCCCATCCAAATCTTCGCTCAACATAATGACCAGTCATATGAGCATATCTTGGCACAACATCCTTGATAGTGGACGCCAACATATGTCCATAATGTGGAGTTCCAGTCGCAAATGGTGGACCATCATAAAAGGTAAAAGGCTTTTTGCCTTCCGACAACTTTAAAGACGTCTGGAAGGCGTCAACCTCTTCCCAAAATTTGAGAACTTTCTCTTCCTCTTTTGGGAATTGCATCTTATGTTAGAAATGCTATTTAGAAAGCAATTCCTTTATATACCTTAAAGAGATCAGTAAGAAGATAACGTCACCCCTGGACTCTGGATGTGACAAATTTGATGACTCTTCGAGACTATGCGCGGCGGTTAAGGGGATGGATGATGAGGATCTGGAGACATCTCGGACTTTGAAGGTCAGTCATGAAATGGTACAAGGCTGGTCAATAAAAGAATGCAAGTCTTGTAATATACGCTTTCGGGGGTTTCATTTATATCTTGTATGTTTTCATAAGAGAATAGCCATCAACCAACTGCCTTTGGCCGTCAGTTTCGGTTTATGTCGACACATCACACGGCTAGTCGCACGGCGCTATTCAGGTTGACAATCAGGTACTAATTAACCGCAAACAGTCCTGCAAAAAAGAATTGGTAATGAGCTTGCCTCCGATGGCCACAGTCGTCCTTTTGGGCGTTCCAGAGGGATGGCTAACAGGCATAGATACTCATTACTTTAATGCGACAAAAGAGCTTCGTGGAATCAAGCTGATTCCTGCAGGTCCTCATGTCATACATTGGGGCCAGGATCAGTCAAGCATACGGACGGGCAAATACTTCAATGGAGAAGAGAATCAGGTCATTATATGCCAATGGGACAAAACTAATGAGGATATGTTGATTGATGAAGAGATTGGAGAGTTGAATGTGTCGGCAACAAAGTCCAGGCTTGGGGACTATTATCGGTTCATGGTCAAATATCCTGATTCAGACTCGTCTAGTTGGGACTTATTGACAGACCACATTAAGCAATCGCATATCAATCAACTTCCTTCTAGAATATCTTCTACCACTAGTTCCAAAGAAGAAAACGAACTGCTGTTGAAGACGCTTAGAGACTCAGCAGCTAATCGGAATAATGGTGATATCGAGCAGGATCATATTATCCAATCTCTTGTTGACCAAGAATCCGAAGAACTTAAGTTCACTGATATCAACGTGAGGAAATCATGGTGGGAGGGTGCCAGTGGGCGAGAGATAACAATCAACTCTATTGATAAATCATGGTATCTTGGCCATTTGTTGGGCGAGAAATACGCTAATAGTATTGATAATTTGTTTGGGGAGCTTCAATTGGCTTTCAGTCTTGTGCTGGTATTTGCGAATTTTTCTGCAGCCCAGCACTGGAAAAAGTTGGTTGAACTCATGACAAAATGTCGCACTGACATGGAAAGTCATCCACAACGATTCATAGAGTTTTACAATATCATTGAGCGCCAGCTTCGGAGTTGTCCTGTTGAGTATATGGACGAATTCTTGGACCGGCGGTTTTTAAATGATGCATTTGCAAACACAATGAAAACTATCGCAAACCAGCGAGTGTCTGGTTTGGAACCGTCTGTGAACGTTCCCAAGCAGGTAGTCGCGGCAGCAAGGCGTTCTATGGATGCATTGGCCGAGCATGGAATCGTGCCTGAGAGCAGTGACGAAGAGGATGATGCACCAGTCATTGTATGAATATGTAGCCGCCTAATGGCGTGCTATTTTTCTCAATTATTTATATGCCACTATATTTACAAGTTGAGAACTGGTTTGTTAAAAGCCAGTCTCTCGGGAATGATGTCTCCAGGGACCTTCTTGAGACTACACTCGATGTCAAACCCACAAGCTTTAGAAAAATACCCTAGGGTCGGTAGTCCAATAATTGTGTCACTGGTCACTTCATGAGGATTATTGGGGTCATAATGCATGAAAAAAGGTTGCGAATAAATAACTGGATCCTTGGTCCATTTCGTGGTTTTTGGGTTGATCCCTAGGCTGTCAGTGAGGGCAGCTTTGACAGGTCTTGTATCGTAAATTAATCTCACACATACATCTCCATTAAATTTGTTACTGTAGTGTTCATTCCTTCGGATTCGTATCCAGAATCTTCCATCAAACATTTGCCATCTCGACCACTGGCCGTCGGGCAAAGACTGTATGACCATATAGTCTTCAATATTCTTTTTGCTTACTCGCTGCCTCCACAAGCTATACCTAGCATACACATCACCATCCTTAGCGGAAGGCTTGGCAGTCACTCGGACGAACGCAGAGAAATATTGTCGAACATCAGACAAAGTATTCGGCTCATCAAATGATCTCACGACATCATCGATTCCAGATAACCGATACTCGAGGTTTTTCACAGGAGATATCCTCCTCATGAGATGATAAAATACAAGCATCTTTACAGAAGGACCCAAGGATTTGAACGAAGAGTCTATGGCAAGTTCACCAAAGCCTACCACAGGGTCTACAAATATCATGTTCCGAGCCTTCAAATACGCAATGACCGCAATGGCCTGTTTTTCAATCTCCCTTCTAGTTTTCTGAACACATTGTATGGTTTCAATTAAAGATTGAGGATGCAGGGCTGCAGGCAAAGCCGACGGATCTGACACTAGCGCTCGAACAGCATTTCGAGGCGTGAAAGTCTCGTCATGGTTTGTCAAATCTTCAAACCACTCCAGCTGGTTCTCTAGACATATCTGCTGCAGTTCACGTTTGTGGTATCCCAACAGAGGTCTGACAAGTGTAATAGGCTCAAGGCTGTCCAATTCTCCTGGAGGCGGCACCAGCGACCCCGAGTATGCAAGGGGTTGGATGGCCGCCAGTCCATTAAGAGAGCTTCCTTTAGTCAATCGCATAAGGAATGTTTCCACCTGGTCATCAAGCGTATGGCCCAGTAGCAAGAACTGGATACCTAGTTTGTTACAAGCTTGCGCCAAAAGGTCTGATCTGTACTTGCGAGCCACCAACTCGAATTGATCTGAGGGTACCAACCCCTCTTTCCATTGTATTTTGAGTATTCTATGGTCAATGTCGAGATTTTTCATAACATTTCCGACTTTCTCGGCTTCAAACCGAGAATTGGGTCTGAGTCCATGATCAACTGTAAATGCAGTCAGCTGTGTGTTGTAGTTGTCGAAATGTTTCTTGGCCAAAAACGCCAGGGCAGTAGAATCAACTCCACCGCTGACAGCAATTCCAATGTGATTTGGTACATCCAGGCCAAGTATCGTTCTGATCTGGCGACCAAATCGTGACATTCAGCAGGGGAGAGTGGTGTAAAAGTCAATACCCCGATATGCAGAATATGTCACAGCAAACGCAAGGCAATGAATCTCGCCGACTGCAGTGGCAGCTCCCCATATAGCGATATTTCATTTCACATAGTTTGGAAATTTGTCTCCAACCAACTTGTAATAGTGACCCATAGCACAGTGTTTGGTTGCTGAAGACGAGGGCAGGACCTGCCATTGAGTACAAAATGCAGATGGTGAGTGTTTTGGATCAGCTCGACGTGGTTAGTGGGTGGTTCTAACTCAGCTACCAGCCGGAGAAACGGCAGACACTGAAGTGTCGTGGGAAGATCAAAAGCGAATCAATGAGTTTTCAAAGCTCAACAGCAGGCTCAGTGTATATGAACAGGCTCTCAAAGACCAAAAAGAAGAGAAGGAATTCCTGGATGATGTGAGCTTGGAGCTGGAACTAGTGGACGAAGACGACCTGATCCAGTACAAAATAGGCGAGACGTTTGTGTTTCTGCCCCAGCCTGAAGTCATGGAGCGATTAGCACACGACTCTGGTCGCATTAATGAGCAGTACGATAAGACAGCTGAGCAGGTGAGCTCTACAGAGCAGAGGATGGAGGAGCTGAAAAAGCATCTGTACGGCAAGTTTGGCACCTCGATTAATCTTGAACGATAGTTGGATTCGTATATACAATAAATAATGAAGAGCCCGCTCGCAGGCTACTATATAATAAGCAGGCTCTCACCGTCTAGATGATGACAGACCTAATAGAAAGTGAAAACGACATGTTCGTGGTATTTTCGTGGCGCCGGAGCCATATCGGCCGACACGACACTGGGGGGTGTGTTGAGAGCTTGAAATCGATTATGTGTGAGTAATTCCAGAAGCAATGTCCCACCCCATTCACTCAAACAGTGGCAAACGAAGGTATGGCGAAGCGACCAAGCGAGGGTGTCTAGTGCTCGTTGGCAGCCACCACCTGGTCGACCTCGACGATAAAAGGGTATTGGGCGTCGTTATCGTTGGCCTCAAACAAGGCAATAACGTCGGCAGGCGCCGACACTGCGAAGCCCTTGATCACAGTGTTATATTCGTAGGTGATATAGGCGCCGATCTCCTTGAGTTTCTTTTCAGCGGCCTTGACAACTCTGTCTGGGGTCTCCAGGCCCTTCTCAAAGATAACAATGTACTTCATAAGGCCCGTGGCGTCCTGGGCAGTTCGCGGCAGTGCAGCGCCAGACGCAGTCAACGCCAACATGCTCCAACCAAAAAGTGACAAAACCTTCATTGTAAAAAAAAAAGCAGCCTACAACAAAGTAAACAACAGGAAGGCAAATTGTATGATGGGGAATGACTGGTCACCTTTTCAAAGGAATGCTGCGAGTTCCCGCAAGCCCCGTATGCAGGGTAAAATGGGTGCGGGGCTGCGCGCTCGTGTGACCGAGGTGGGAAACACACAAAGCAATCTTGGACACCCGCTTGTTGGGAGGGCGAGGGCCCCACAATGATAAGGTTGCGGACAACCACAAATTGGTTGCGGAGGACTCTGGATAATCAAGCAACCGCAACTATACAATCGCCCATGTCTAAGTCAGTGAGTGCTGTTTGGCATGAAATTGGTTCCTTTTGCATGACAGGTGATAGTGCTGCACCGATCTGCAACCTAAATGTGATAACGTGGGACTTGCATAGGTGATGCCGCTTGGAACTATGCCAAGGCCAGCAAATTGGTTCACGCCATGTATTTGGGTTCGTACCTTCAATCAGTTAACAGCTGTGGACATTGAGTTTATTGGCTATATACCATTGTGGCATCTGGTAGGTTGAAAGTTTGTGTTAGCGGGGGGGCGTGTGGGGGCAAGTTCCCCGAAACCCACTGTTATAGGGTGGGTCACACTGCCAATGATATGGACAGGTGATGAAACGCACCATGTACACCACCCACGTACTGCCTGCTGTGTTTAACGGCGGTAGGCAATGCTACATGTACCATACCCGTTTCACGCTAGCCGTCATCTGCAATGCTGGAGCGGGACGAGGCACACGTCGCTCCATGTATAGCGAGGCACGTACTTGGGCGCCAACCAGTGCGTGTGGCTTTTGCTGTCGCAACCAAAAGTAGCGGGCTACAAGTGAGCTTGGATGCAGGTGCATTCTCTCCCCTGGCTTATGCACCCCATTCTGGTCTGGAAATTTGTATACTTTGTTAATGTATTGGCGCATATCACGTTGCGACACCGGAGATCCACGTACCAACCATCGATCGATCTCGCTCTATGGGCTATGTATAGGGACCTATAATTGATGGTCGGCATGCGCTAGTGCGCATCTGTATCGGAAGACACCGACCACCACACTATGAATGGCGTTCTTCCCCCCCTCTCCCTCCCGTTTCTCCCCCATACTCAATTAGCTCGCCTAGATATTATTAGAATCCGAGGCCCACATGCAGCTGCAACCCGTAGTCGTTCAGGGTGGGTCTGCTGTGAAACAAGCCCATGCAATCAGACCCAGACGCAAACAAACACGCTGCCAGTCCCCACAAACATGAAGCCCTCATCGGCGATGCCAGTTGAAATCGCCCGTCGATGTCGGCCTTTGTCACCTCGACCATTTGCTCTTGTCCCTGTCAAAGTATAGGCTGCGTTCACGTTATTCCATTGTTGTTCTTGTCTAAAGCCGGCTTAGTTTGGAGGTGGCGCGCCCAATTGGGCAATAGCTGCAATGCCAATAAAGGGGCCATTTGCCTAATTTGGGGCTCGACTTCCTATTTGGGCCAGCGATCTCTGTCCATATCACTACTAAATTGATAGGGAGATGGCAGTGATTTCAATATTGCCAGCGTGTAAACCACTCTGCGACGCCCCAAGCTGACAGTCACCATCTCGTCTACATGCCAGAAACAAATTCGCTTGCTGCTATTGATGGGCTGAATAGTTGCCGCGGTGCTTTGGTTAGAGTTTATCTGTCAAAAGTCATGACGCTCTCTATTAACTTTTACATTGGTGGATCATAGACGCATCTGGCACAGTGCTGATCAGGTGCGCGTCGTCCTGCAGAGGGTCTCCTTCCCTCCCCCCCGTTAATTACGCTAAATGGGCTTGTGTGCTGAAATAAATATAAAAGTACATCCATGTGCAGCTGAAAATTGTGCAGAAGCTTGCCGTGTTGTCTTAGCTAGCTGTTTCATCTTGGTTTGCCTACAAGTTGGCCTGGTTGGTGCATTGTGTTCTGCGCGGAAAATAATCTGTACAGGAGTTTTAGAGACAAAGTTGCATCCCTGTATCAGGTTAGTGTTTACTGCTTGAGGCACCACCACGACTGAAAAAAAAGGGGTAAACTATATTTGATATTTTTTAACAGTTGCAAACTTGCCAACGCCCTGGTTGCTATCTTTGTTCTTATTCTTGTCGCTCGTTTAGACTTGTATTTTTCGTTTATTTCCCCCTCGTTTAATCCTCCTCCTTTGGTTCATTAAAGTTTCTCCTCCCGTGTCAATTCCCTAGTATCAATTATGGATTTGAAGGATATAGTCAGTTCGACAGCCAACATCAATTTGGCTGCCCCTGTTGCGACCACTCCCGCAAGAATTGGGACCACCGGTTTAGTATCTCCTGACTCTTCAGGCAACTTTTCAGACTTCAAGCCTGCTACAGTCACTGCAACAAGACCCAATTCGGGTACCGCCAGTCCGGAGCCAAAGTCCCTGCCTTCTCCAGCTTCGTCTCCAGAGCCTGATTCGAGTACTCAACAGCCTGGATCGCGTGATGCGCGACCTGTGGTCAGTCTAAGCTCGGCGCCTATGACTGGTCATAGTCACAAGAGGCAATTATCAACCTACACTTCAGATCAAGTGCCGAAGCGATCTGCTTCTCCTGAAAAGGATGATGATTTTAATGATGGCGATTATGATGACAACGATAATGATAATGACGTTGATCACGCATTGTCTTTGGGAGGGCAGCCATCGGGTATGCCTTCAATTGCTGTGATGGCTCCCCCCACAATTTCCAGCACTAGCGTGTCTTCCAGGCGTCATGCCCACATCTTGTCAGAGCAGCGACGAAGGGAGAACATTAATGGTGGATTCAAGCAATTGAAGAATGCTGTTCCTTTCTGTAAAGGCACACAAGATTCAAAGGCTATGATACTGAAGAAGGCTGTCGAATACATCACTTCTTTAGAGCAGGAGGTAAATGGTTTGCGTTATCATGGTGCAGTTCAGGCGTCTGCTTATACAGATGTTGCTCATCACCATGGGCTACACCAACACCCTCACACTGTGTATATTCAACAGCCCATGGTTGTGGCTCACGCTCCTCCGCCTCCTCCGCCTCCTCCACCTGCATCTGCTAGTGGTGCATCTGGTCAAAACTCTCCTCAGCATGTGATTCCTCATATTGAGATTCCTCCGCGGTATGGATCTGCGGTTCCTCCTCCTCCCCCGCCGTCTTATAACTACTCGTATTCGATAGCGCGGCCAACATCTACACCTCCTTCGACAATTCGTCAGGTACCTTATCCACACATTGTTTCGCAGTCCAAGCGAAGCTACCTGACGTCAGATCCCTACGCAGCACCTCGATTAGCACCCGTTCCAGTGCCTGTTGTTGGTGTATACACACCTCCTAGACTATCCCCTCCTAGGCCGGCTTAGGCGTGTATTCTTTTTATTTGTTTCGTGTTCGACTGTAATTATTCTTTTTTAATTTGCATTTAGGGGTATTTATTTTAGGTCTAATTTAATGTTCAAACTAATCACCCTCCGTTTCCCCTCACTAGTCATAAAGTATTTACAGGTTATGTTATGCTGACTCCAGTATATCAAGGTGGACTTGAGTGTACTTAATAAACACATCAAGGTTTCGCTGCATGGTACTTGAGATCAGTCTCTTTGGCAACAGATATCCATAACTGTCAAGTGGCATACCCACTTTAATAGCACGAATATTTTCGTTCTCCATAGTGTCGAGAGGACTGCCTGCACCCAGCGGAATAATCGACTCAGCCAGTACTTCGTAAGCAACTCCTACTTCGCCAACTAGAGCTGTCGACAGCGATGATGCCAGCCGCCTGGTCGCATCCGAATGGCCATTATATGTAATCTCGGGAGTGTATGATTCAAGTTGCAAATACCCCGCAATATCACTAGTGCTATTAACAAACGTAGTCAGATACTTGGCTTCCAGAGCTTCATTTGGTCGGCTTCCTCCATACATCTCGCTACAAGGAATGTCGTCAATTATAGACTCATACTCCCCATAAAACGAGTGGCTGATATCAAAGCCTGAACATACGGCAATACCAGTATCTTGGCGGCTCTTGCGCCAAAGTCGGTCATGTTCCCATGTGTAGGCATAGCCATCTGGATTGACAATTGGTATAAACACAACGTCGAAATGGTCCAGAATCGATAGAGTCTCATCGATTAATGCATTCATAATGTAGAGATTAGACATGACAGCAATCCAATCTCTCCCCTCCAAAGCACTAGTTAAGACGAGCTTTGGCTTGGGCCCAGACTGGCGCCGGCCGATGTTGATCACAGGTATATCTCTGCCCTCGGCAGTTGTTCCAAGGCTTTCTATTCGAACGGTCTCAGCATTAGTCTTCTCTAAATTGCTTAACCAGCTGGACACTTCGCCGAAGGTCCGGAAGTCATTGAAAAATGACTCGCCTGGTTTGGCCTTTGTTCGCCGCAATGGATAGCTCGCGAAAACCCACATGGGCAAGTCGGTCACCAGCTCAGTGCGCCGAGCATCAGACCTCATCTGCTTGGGAAGGAACTTTAAAAAATCCCGGATTCTTGACCTGGAGATACGTAGGTCGCCTGTGGAATGGCCGACATGCCAGACGTCCAGTACTAACGTCGACGCAGCAGTCATAAATGCTCGGCGGTCCCTGGAAGAAGTCAAGTCAAATCTCAGCACTACCTCATCTTCATATTGGGCCATATCGACCATCTCTGATGCAGGAGCTTCGCCCTCCGGCTCCAGGAAGGCCTCATCTCCATTGGAGAACGGAATCTGCAGTCCGTCCTTAAGCTTGGAAAGCCAACCCACCTCTGTCTCGGCCGTCACTGCAGCGTGGTGTGCTTCTACGGATCCCGGAGCATTCCAATTCGCGCGAGGTGACGGAGACGGTCCTGATGTTTCTACTGGACCGGAAGGTGGGCTGTGCCATTGTAGTTTAGGATAGTTGTGGAGCTTGAACAATGATGGTAACCCCATCACTAAAGTGCCGGCTAATGAAAGCCACACTAGCCAATACCATATTGGCGCCGGCTTCATTGTTGCAGGGCCGTTTTGGTCTACGGTTCACCGTTCGCAATGAAACTTTTCACGACGATCGGTGCAAGGGTCCTTTATAAGAAGATCCAAAGTTAAGGCGGCGAAGGGGGTTGTGAGGGTTAGAGATTGGACGCAGGGCGCCTCAGGATGCAGGCTCATGCCGAGATAATAAAACGTGAAAAAATAATATTTACGACCGATGCAAGTCTTATGAGTGCCAATTGGAAGGTTTCAGAGTGGAATGAATTCAGCTACAAGGCGGTAAGACATTGTTCAAGGTTTAATTTATTCAGATGTTACATGGAAATATATGTAAGACTCAGATGGGTGAATTTTTAGTCTTGCCGTCACTTATACACAACATCACAGGTAGTGCCAGATTAGGAAAAAATCAGACGGCAATGCATTGCAGCGACAGCTGATAATTACAAGCGCTAATTACAAGCGCAAGCAAGTACTGTTAACATGCTATGATATAAATCATGCACAGGCTAATTACAGGAAATATCTAGGCTCATCAAACACATGGTATCGATGTCCACGCACTCCGTCGCCTCGGAACATGGCGGGGAATCGAAGATCATCTGCAACTTGCGACTCATCTATACGGGAGTTGGAGTAGTCTGGTGCTTGGTCTACCACAAACTTGCCGACTTGGATTTCGGTATCAGTGATCGTAGATCTGCTTACTCGAGCATATCCAGTTCGCTTGATGTCCTTGTAGAGAATGTACTCACACCATCTGTCCCAATCAGATGGGTCAATATCATGCATGCCCGAGTGGTCACTCACGTAGGTGTTGTAGTTTCCTTCCAAAGGCTTGGTCACCAGGTAACTCAAAAGAATCGTGGGATTGGAGCTTCCTCCCATAATATCTGCTACTCCGAGTGACTGCAGTCGACGATCTTCTACATCTTCTTCCTGACCCGAGTGGAAGACCACTACATCAACATTCTTCCCATAAACGTCCAGAGTAGCATGGATGGCCGGTGCCAATTCGCCAACTGGAGATGGCAACAAGTGGTGAGTAGAGTTCAAGATTGGAAACTTGGATAGCAGCGCACAACCCCATGTGTGCTTGTTTGGTCCAGGACCAAAGTCTGCGTAATATCCAATTTCCTCGGCAATCTGCTGAGTGAGATCTCGGAATCCCATAATAGCTCTCTGGGTGTCCGACTCCAGGAATCCGATGACATCGATTTCCAATTCATTGATCACGTCCCGCATACGTCCTTCGCTGGCCCACATATCGTTGTCAAGACCAAAATGAATAGTCCAGATTCCGGCAGTCATGGCCTTCGAATCAGGATGGTAGGGTCTAGGATCTTCTCGACTGAACCGTCGGTAGGTGATGGAACCAGTAATTGCTAATAGCAATGTGATAACTGTGAGCGACTGCGAGGTGATCTTACGGACCAAAGAAAGTGTGTGTGTTCGAGCATGAGAAGCGTTGCTGGCAGGCGACTGCTTAATGCGGTTATGCGCCCAGATTCCAAGACCAATGGCAATCTGCTGAGCAGCTAACACTATATCAGTTCGCTCTCTTAGCAGTGGTCCACCAGGAACAAAAGCGTAGGCGACGATCCACACATGAGCAAGGTACAGGAACATGAGCACTACAGCTCCAATTCCGAATGTTACCGCGGGGTGGTGTCGGCCAGCAGACTCAAGTATGACTGGTGTGATAGCGACAATGTAAACTGTGAGGATAAGCCCACCAAAGTATCCCACCCATCCACTGAAGGAGTATAGAAGAACGGCCCCTACGTTGGAAACAAGGAAAGCAGAATAATTGCCCGCCACGTCCCGTTTTGAAATTCCCAAATAGACGCCAAGGCACATAGCAGCAATTGTAACAGCACCATGAGGTACTGGAAGGGGTCCTCTAACAGGATATCCTTCCCACACCCACAATGTAATGGTACTTGAGTCACTCAAAAGAGTGTGCAGCGCAAACAATAGACCACCAACTCCAAACGCAGCACCAAGCGAGCTTTCAGATTTGCCTGCAATAGAATTGGGCTGGTTGCTGCTGTATTGAAGACGGTTAGAGAGCAAAGCGGTGGTGATAGCCACGGCAAGTCCAACGGCATTCCATCCGCCATTTGCCTCATGCATTATAGGCCAAATTGGGTTGTTGGTATAAAAGGCATACTTCGCAATTGAAGAGGCAATCAAACCAAACGAAAACGCCGATGCCTGGTGCAGACCCGCCAGAGGGCGGGACGAGATTCCCCAGAACTGAATAGCCAATGCAATGAACCCAAAGGCAGTTCCAACCCCGACTGTCTCCAATCGAAGCTCAGGCTTTCCAACAAGGTAGGCAGCCACGCCAACAGCCATGCCCAGAATAGGAATCTGGTACAAGTATCTGAACAGAGACGAGACGAAAGGAATGGCAAGCAAAAGTGGGGAAATGACCGTCGCCAAAAATGCTTCGTAACCACTGATGCCCATGTGCCACAGGGGGAAGTACCAGATGAGCAGAGGAAGAGATGTCAACACGGACCAGAAAATAAACCAGTTCAGAATAGCAATAGAGAACTGGAAGATGCCAAATCCGTGGTGCTTACGAGAAGATGGTGCTAGCAACGATGGGTCCTCAGTGGT
Organism: Sugiyamaella smithiae; assembly: GCA_030579815.1. Taxonomy (NCBI): domain Eukaryota; kingdom Fungi; phylum Ascomycota; class Dipodascomycetes; order Dipodascales; family Trichomonascaceae; genus Sugiyamaella; species Sugiyamaella smithiae. Next base: position 1,774,338 of record JAKTRV010000002.1, read on the forward strand.
CGCAGCCAGAGCAGCCTTCTCAGCAGCGAGTCTGGTCACACCTGCAACATCCACAACTTGAATCTCCAAAGCCCCAAAGTCATACACTGAAGCGGCATCGAAGAGCAGATCAAAAACAATAAGCGACCACTCAAAGAACGCGTAGATGGTGTAGGCTCCAGCAATATGGTGCACCTTGTGTTGAATGAAGAAATAAACCAATGGCACCAAAGTTCCAAAGAATAGCGATGACGCCCAGATTCTCATAGTTCGCGCCTTAGTACCCTTGGGAGTCAGTTTCACTCTGAAGACAGTCCAGGGAATAGTTAGAACCAAGTAGCTGATCATGAAAATATCGTGCCAATCATGATCATCTGTCGAAGTAACGTATGTCCATCCACCACAGGTGATGGTTCGCAGCAGACCAACTGCAAGAAGTACATAGGGGCCAATTGCGCCTCTGGACGAGGTGAGAAGGAAACTAAGTAGGACAAGTGCAAACCGAGGACCAGATGTAATTGCAATGAACACCTGGAATACTGATCGCTCAGGGTATCTGTCACCTATAGTGGCCGAAACAGATGGAAACCACTCTTCTGGGTACCCATAGTACTCGTTCTCAACAATCTTGTGGAAATGAAGCGACACTCCCACTACAAACGCGCCAAGGAAGGCCACTGAAGTTAGATCTAATTACACTGTTACGGTACTCACAGGCTGCTGCCGCGGTATGGAGGTGTGAAATCCATTCTGCATTGAACTAATGTTAAAAGATATTCGTGATTCGCAATTCGTACCTTTACAATAACCTGTCCAGCAGCGCTGGTAGGCTTTTTTGTCGACTTTTCAGACATTACGCCGAGGTGTAGGAGGAGAAGTCAGGATCACAAGCCTTACCCCAGGCATCGGAAAGATGCACGCCCGGCCCCCATAGTATGGATGATCACCATGCTGCTGCCCGGGAAAATATTAGTGTATCATCTACAATTACAATTATATAGAAACTTTCATTTATTGGAAATGATATTGCTGAAAGGAGAAATCAGTTTGGTAACTACCGGCTGACTTTTGCAAGTTGAGATTCGGCTTGTTCGCCATCTTCACATTTGGCGCAGCGGTATCTGTTGGTAGCCAGGCCCATTGGCACGCAACCGACGCAATATAACATGGGTCAGTACAATAATAATCTGGGAAAGAAACTGCAAAAATAAGAGAGCCACTCCGAAAACATCAAGAGTGGGATACAACAAAGTCACCACCACCACAGAGCTGAAGGGGCTAACAGCCTGAATCATAAGGGGCAGAGGCTGGTATCCTCCAGAAGGGCCATTGATAGCAAAATCTCTGTCGTATGGTAACACAGCCAGACTTGCGACCATCATGACAAGCCCTATACCACCGAGACTTCGGTTCACTGCGTCGAACTTGTACGAATTCTTATACAATGCCATGACCATGATACGCTCTTCATCCAGATCACTCAAAATCCAAATAAGCACAGTCTCTATTATGATAGCAACACCAAATATAGCTGCCGCCTTTTTTAAGGCTGTAGCCAGCTTACCGGTTCTGTAAAATATCTCTTGAGTCCAGCACCCGACACCAAGAGCACCTGCTACATGATACATTATAGGAAGGCCCACTAAATGGTTTTCCTGGTTAAGAAAGTACACTGCCAGCAAGACGGAAGATGTTACAAATAACGGCCACCGGTACAGCGGCAGTCCTGTTGATTTCTGATGAGCGTAACAGTTCTGAAGTTGCACCAGCAGCGGGAAAAGTAGTGGCAATCCTGTCAGAAGACCAAGAATCAGGTCTGCTACTGAAAAACTGCGCTCTATGGCCATATGGCCATGTGTATGGCCCGAAGGCTTGTGGCCCTCTCCGTGAACAAACATGACGAATAAGGTTAAAATGATAATCTGATAAAAATGATCTGATAATCGTCCCCCAACCCTCCATGCGTCCCATTTGTCGGCGCCCGTTCTAACATGTGCCAACCAACCTGACTCTGTATAACTATATAAGATGGACCATTGTTCATATGTATTTGCTGGTGTGTTGCACCGTCCAATATTTCATAGTGCTATGGGAGGGTTGAAGGTCGTGTTAGTAACAAGGAAGTTCCTTACACCCAGCCAGCTCAATGCGGTTGGTAAATAGCTTACAGGTACTTTTGCTCTGTATGGTGGGTCACCCCCTGGCTTACAGTGAAAGCGTTAATGACTCGGAGCCGAAACACGAATCCGAATGAAAGTTGAATTCATGAGCTGCACCATGTCTATGTGTTCGCGTTTGTAAAGTTGGAAGCTGGAACCGACCTCAAGGCACTGCAACTTTAGCCGACGCTTTCTGTTTCGGTGAGGCGTATCGGGCCTACCTGCCAGATAGAGACAGTGTGCTTATCGTGAATGGTCAAATAAATAGCGTTAGACTGCGCAGTTCATATCCAACACCAAAATGATCTGGACTGCACTTGCTGCTCTTGCAATTTCAGCTGGAGCTGTATCTGCCAAAAGTACTGAGGAGGTGCTTCATCAAAAGTGGGGTACAGAATGGCCGTTCTCTGGTATAAATACGTTCGCCCACTTGGAGACAGACAAATGTCTTCTTCATCCAGACACTGAGTTTGATATAGCCGTCGTAGGGATGCCATTTGATACTGCTGTTTCATATCGTCCTGGTGCCAGATTTGGCCCGAGAGCGATCCGGGCTGCGTCTGCTCGGCAATCATCATTGCGAGGATTCAACACCAGAGCTGGGATCAACCCGTACCAAAACTGGGCCAAAGTCATCGACTGCAATGACATCCCAATTACTCCTGTTGACAATAAACTCGCTTTAAGACAGATGACTGAGGGGTATGCGGAACTATTGACAAGACCAACCAAGAAGCATGGCAAGAGCATACCTCCCAGAATTGTGTCTCTGGGTGGAGATCATTCTATTGTGCTTGCAGCTCTCAGGGGTCTGTATGATATTTATGGTCCAATCACTGTCATCCACTTTGATGCGCATTTGGATACTTGGCTCCCGTCAAAATATCCAACAGGGTGGGAGACAGACGAAGGAGATGGAGATTTCACTCATGGTACCATGTTCTGGATGGCCCACAAGGAGGGCCTACTCAATAATGCTACTTGCCTCCATGCTGGCCTTCGAACCCGATTATCTGGAACTGATTGGGAGGATTACGAAGATGACTCCCGTCAAGGATTTGCACGTATTGCGTCAGATGATATCATGACTAAAGGAACTGATGGTATAGTCAGCGAGATATTGGAAAGAGTGCCTACCGACACTCCAGTCTACATTTCTGTCGATATTGACGTCATTGATCCTGGTATGGCTCCTGGAACTGGAACTCCAGAAGCTGGAGGGTGGCAGACTCGAGAATTGATCCAAATAATTCGCGGGCTCGAATCGCTGAATGTTGTGGGAGCTGACGTGGTGGAAGTTTCTCCCGGATTCGATCACGCAGAAATTACTGCATTGGCAGGAGCTCAGGTTGCCTATGAGCTTATCACAAATATGGTGGTTAAGGGACCAGCTATTGATGTACTTCCAAAATCATTCCTCGTTCACGACGAACTTTAATGTATTATAGTTTTATGAGCATGATCCAATACACGATTACACTAATCCTAATATGAAGGCATACAATATCCAGAAACGTTTATTCCTACTTACGAATGGCCCACACCAAATGGACTCCCATCTTGTAGTCCAGTGTGTTATCCGCGTTTACATCTTCTGCCTTAACTAAATCTTTGAAAAGCTTATAAACATGGTCTTTCACAGCTGCTCTCTTATCGTCTGACAATGCAGTAATGTAGCTTCTGCTCTCCCATAGCTGCCAAAAGAATTCTGGATCGTTTGGAACAATTCTGTTGAACTTGAAATGCTCCTCCTGATATGGCACTTCAAAATGCGTCTGCCCGTCAAAAGCCTTGACCCACTCAAACCGACGATACTGCGGAACATCAAGATCAAACGAATGAATATACTTAGTGATGGCCTTTTGATAGTGGTTATCTTCCAAAATATCAAGATCGTCATAATTCCAAATAAATCCAACTCTGCCACCGGGTTTAACTACTCGACCGATCTCGTTCAAAGCCTCCTTGTCGCCAAACCAGTGAAAAGCTTGGGCTGCTACCACAGCATCAGCAGATTCATCAGGGAGTGGAATATCGTAAGATGATGCTTGAATTGTTTGAATATGTGGGAACTTTTTCCTGAATTCCTCCAGCATACCAGCAGAAGGCTCGACTGCCACGATATCAAGGCCCCTATCTACAATTGCAGATGTGAATTTACCAGTACCAGCCGCCAGCTCAATTACTTTGGATCCTGACTTCACTCCGAGATGTTCGACGAAAGCTGACACCGCCTCCGGGATATATCCAGGACGAATCACGTCGTACAATGCGTGATTTTTGTTGAAAGCATTCAGTGACACTTCATTGACAGTCGCCAGTCCTCTCACACTACCTCTGGCAAAATGCCTCAGTCCTACTCTACTCAATGGTCCCAACATCTGAATATCTACCCAATTGATCAAATGAGCTACGAAAATTAAGATTGATCGGTCTCCCTTGTTGATCCTGGGCAGTGTAAGTCGATTTAGGCCCGATATCGGATAAACTCCGATATGGGGTCCAGTCCACGTGACATTGACAGGGATAGTGCCAAGTGTTGAAGTGAATTGATTCAGAGGCTGGAGAATAGTAGTAGCATGATTTCTCGAGATAATATACGCCTTGTCTCGGGATATCCCTTACTGTTGTGTTCTCACCGATAGTGTTGACATATCCGGCGATTCCCTTGTTGCGATTCGGCTCGAGGATCTTCCTGACTTATCTTTTTATCTCGAAATGTGGATATTGGATTCCGCGGGTTCTTAGTTTCCACTTGTGTCAATTTCACTATCAAGATGACTTCCCACTAATTGGGATTAGTGTTTTGGACGCGATGAGTTGATTACATCAAAAATGACACCTCTGCATATGTTCTGTCCTCTTATTTCTTGGCAGAGGGTCTAAAATGACAAAACACAAAAGCTCAATATACTCCGGCGCTGAGATTTAGAAGGAATCGTTTATTACCAGGTTGATAATTTCGATTGCCCATTGGCTGATAAGCGCTAAGGCGCCATCGAAATAGCGCCACACTTGCGTGTTGTGGCTGACGCGGGGGTGGCTATCAGCGTTCTCGGGCGAGCTCGGGCACCACCGAACACTCAAACGGCAAGTTTTGATGACAAAGGTTGCCGAACCATAGTTATTTGTTGCCGAGATAAAGGAAACTTATCTCTACTCTGTTTAGTTCATTTGATAAGAGATTATTATAAGTATGAGTTACAAGCATCAGTCTAAAGTATCGAATTCAAGTGAAACAACAAAAATATTATCCAATAATGGCCATTTATCCCAAGTTCAAAGCTGCCTCAGTTCAAGCTGCTCCTGTGTATCTCGACCTTGAAGCAACAGTAGAGAAGACTTGCAAGCTCATTGCGGAAGCAGCTAGTAATGGAGCAAAGCTAGTTGCCTTCCCCGAGGGTTTCATCCCAGGATATCCGTGGTTTGCGTTTATTTCTCATCCAGAATTTGCAAGAAAGTATTACCACCACCTTTACAAGAACTCTGTTGAAATTCCTTCCCCTGCCATTCAAAAAATCGCTGAGGCAGCGAAAACTAACAACATATATGTTGCCGCGTCTTGTACCGAGAAAGATGGTGGTTCCCTCTATCTGGCCCAAATTTGGTTCGACCCCGAGGGTAATTTAATTGGAAAGCACAGAAAGATGAGGGCATCGGTCGCTGAGCGTCTTATTTGGGGTGATGGATCAGGTAGTATGATGCCAGTATTGAAAACCGAAATTGGAAATCTTGGGGGTCTCATGTGCTGGGAGCACAACGTCCCTCTTGATATTCAAGTAATGAACCACCAGGTAGAGCAGGTACATGTTGCAGCTTGGCCAGGATATTTTGATGATGAAATCCCTTCGCGTCACTATGCTATTTGCACGCAGTCGTACGTTCTTATGACATCCTCTCTTATCTCTGAAGAACTGAAAGACAAAATCTGTGAAACCGAGGAACAGAGAAAGTATCTTGATACTTTCAAGCCTGGACATACGTGCATTTACGGGCCTGATGGAGAGCCAATCTCTGAAATGATCCCCACTGACAAAGAGGGTATTGCTTACGCTGATATCGATATTGCCAAAACAATCGACTTCAAATATTATATCGATCCTGCTGGACATTATTCCAACCAATCTCTAAACATGACCCATAAATCTGGTACCACTAGTGTCGTTAAGGTGGATGGTCCTGAAGCCAGCCCCTCAACTCCAGTTCTCAGGTACGAGGATATTCTATTGTGAATTCACACTTCTAAACACCCACTTTACAGCTTCTATAGAGTCAATTATACATATACATAACAGAGCATGGATATTGAACAATTCAAGTAATGTATTTGAGCATCCTACCAAAAGAAATAAAAATAAAATCACAAAACATACCGGAACTCCTTATTCTGCTTATCTGTTAGATCCTCCTCAATACTGTGGTGCTCTAACATCTCCGAAGCTTTCTCTCGGATATTGTTCTCTCGTTTCAGATATATGACTGTCAATAAAGCGATAACAACGACTGCACAAAGACAGATGAAACTTCCCAAAAATCCAGCGTGATAAAGGGGTCCAGGAGAAGCACCAAAAATAACAGGGCCGATGATGTTTCCCACACAATACCCAATAAATGTTGCTCCACTCACAGTGGACTTCTTCGTGTGTCCAGAAATGTTAGAAGAAGCGATCGAGACGGCCAGACCACCAGATGCAACCTGCACAGCAATCAAAAAGATACCAAAGAACTGGACACCCCTATTATTTTTAGGGCCCACCCAGCAAATGAGGGTACCGACAATTGATATAAGTGCGCATATAATAATGCTAGCATACCGAGTATTTCTCCATTTTCTTGTGATATAACCGACAACAAGGATGGATGCAGCGGTTACTGCACCAATAGGACAAGTTAAAGCAAGCGAATCAAAATGGTTATATCCAAATCCGTTGATAACAATGGTACCGAAAGTTCCCAATGCTCCGGATGGGACTCCAGTACACAACACTATAAGTGCACAGCTGTACAGCTTGACGTCTTTTAGAGCTTCGAAAAACTGGTCCTTTTCGAATTCTGCATGAATAGTACCCGCATTATTTCTCTTGAGCCGAGTGATCGCTATCTTTCTCTCATCTTCTGTCAATCCTTTTGTTGTGAAAGGGCTATCAGGAAGGGAAAAGTAAAGCACAAATGACCAAACAAATGTAACAGCACCAAGAATAAGAAACATGGGTTTCCATGACTCCAATTTACCATGTATCTGCCCCAAGCCATAGTTAATAAGTGGGGAAATGGTAGTGGCAACACCTACACAACTGTACCAGAGACCATTACGAAGTGCTTGCTCCTCTCTCGTCCACCAAAATGTTACAAACACAGTAAAAGCCGGGGCCACAGCAGATTCCAACAATCCTAGGAAGAATCGAACACACATAATTCCAGCATAGTTGGTACATCCTGCAGTTGCCATGAGTACAATTGACCATAGAAAAACTGATGAGCCTAACACTCGAGATATGGGAAATCTCTGAGACAGGTACATCATTGGATAGGTACCTACTAAGTATCCGACATAAAATATCATAGACGCATTTGAATAGCGCTTGTTATTAGTTATTGGCTTCCCTGTGTCATCATAACCGATCACAACTGTTAAGTGTAAATCATCATTGAAGCCAAACTGCGAAGCTGCACTCATGACTCCTTTGTCGTAACTTTGCAAAACATAGGTCACCATCATCAAAGGTACGATCCAAAAGTCTAATTTCCTAACATATTTGCTTTCTTCGGCAGGAGAAAACTCTGGTTGATCATTTTTTGGATCAACTTCCATGGCAAATTCGTCTTCTTCTACTGCTGGTTTTGCGTCTCCAACCATTCTTGCGCTCTCTGAGGTAATAGCATCTATGCTGGCAGTCATGATCCATATATATATAGCTGAAAGCTTCCCCGCACGGTCATGCCTACCGATTATGTTTGCAGGTTAGAGCTTGTCAACGTTTTTCCTGAGGCACATACGGGTTGATCCCGAAACTCGTTTTTCTCGACATCGGCGCGAACCCGACGCAAGCCCCGCATTTTGCCCCACTCCATTTTTGTACCATACCCCAGAACCCTCCTGAAAATGGATGTTTGACCACACTAAGAAAATATTAGTATTTCTAAGCTCTGAATATACGTTACGAGGCTATCTCTGCACTATTGTTTTTAGTATTAACTTTCTATTTAAAGACCGTTTTCTTCTATATGATTAAAAATCCGTGAATAGATCAGAGATCCATGCGGCCATGTTCCATACCATCTCCTTGGTGCAAGAGTGGCCAGTGTTATCCTGCACAAACAGCCTGGTACGATGACTCTTGTGTGTTCCAACCCAACTTTCAGTAAACCGGGATGGTACCAGAGGGTCATACTTTCCATTCTGAAGCAGAATCGGAATTTCTGATGGAAAGCTTTTATCTGTCAGGGCATCAGATGCCTGTACTATTTGCGCAAGTTGCTTTGGCCACCTTCCTTGCTGAACTGGCGTCAGTTGTTTAGAGAGGTCGTCATATGCTACAGTATAGAATTTTTCTTCTGGTTTTCCTAGCAATTCAGGCGTGACGCCAAGGCGAGATAACAATAGTCCCGAAAGATTTGGCGAACCGACAACAGCGACCATTCCATGAATATTTGAACATGATGCTGCTATTTTCCACGCTGTATGGCCCCCAAGGCTCACGCCTCCCATTATATTGTATATGCGGTTGAAGCTTGTAAGGTATGCTGGCAAGAATTTGATTATGAGCTCAAAATCTTGTGCCGAGCCATCGATAAGAGATATGAGGTCAACGCTTATGTTAGTCAATGTCGAGACAACAGCACACTCACGCATGAAGTTCGTTTCCATCCTTCCAAGTTCGGTTTGCTTCATGAGATATCTGGTGTTAGTTATTAAGAAAAAAGCCATTTGTTCAGACGTACTTCTCGATCGCCATGGTTGCGCATATTAATGGTAACAGCAATGAGATGCACATTTTTGTTGTGTGGACCAGTTCGGTACCTGTGCAAAACTTCATGAGAAATACCCTCCGTGACAAGATAATTTCGCGTCCTATTATGGGCTAAGTATAGAATGGCCACATCAGGTTTTTCAATATGTTTGATTTCGTCTAATCCATATACATAGACCCTTATGCCACTGATGACTATTTCAGTCTTGCTTGATCTAGGAGTGCTGTCAGGAATACTAAATCTGGGTTCCATAGTCATCTCGTAAACTTGCGGGCAAAGATGGAGTTATAAAGATTATTTAAATTAATTGACACCCATAAGACTTATCGTTCCAGTCACAGCGCCTACTCGTTCCATCTTTTGTCGGGGAATCTTCCCCGATGCATAAGTGGCGTCCTGGTCCGACGCATGGCTGTAATAGGAAATGCGGGGCAACGTGGAGAATACCGAAATCTATAAATTCAGAAATAAACTATTACACGAATATAACAGGATCAGGTTCATAAAAGTCAAAAGATCCAGTGGTGTGTCAAATTCGATGTTCTCTATTAAAACTTTGATTCCACTTTTGTTGGCGATTGGAGTCAATGCATTCCCATCTCCTCTGTGCAATAAAAATCTTCCTCGAGGTGTCACATATGACATTCCTTCAAATATCACCATTGTCAGCAACAATATAAACAGGAGCTTTCTGATAAATGTTCCACAATCTTATAAAGATAATTTCCTCGCGTCGCCTGTCATTATTTCTTACCACGGAGGTACGAAGACAGCCGAAGACCAACTGCAGTTAGACCAATTCACCAATAAGGACTTCAATGATTTTGCAATAGTAGTTTATCCTCAAGGCATTGCCGATACTTGGCAGGGTATTCCAGATGCAAACAAAAGTGTCAATGATTTGCTGTTCACGCATGACATTCTCAACTACTTGGAACAAAACTTCTGTATTGATGAGACAAGGATTTGGGCATCTGGAAAGTCGGATGGAGCAGGATTCTGCAATACGCTTGCATGTGATTCAAATCTGTCTAAAAGGTTTGCAGCCTTCGCACCAGTGTCTGCTGCGGTGTATGTTGATAGCCTGCCTTGCAATCCAGATACGATTTATATACCTTGTACTCCAGGAAGACCAAAAATTCCTATGTTGGAATTCCACGGTGAAATGGACCCTATCATAGATTACTATGGAGGAGATCGTAAGCAAGAATGCTTGCCTTCCATACCTCATTGGGCTACTGATTGGGCTCTTCGAGATGGATTATCGGCAAAAAATGTTTCTGTTCCAGTGGCCCCTAATACTACTGCGTACACTTTTGGATCTCTGTTTGATTGGGGATTGGTAGTACAAGTTAGTACAGTGAATAACGGCCACACTTGGCCCGCTACTTTCCCGAATCACGACAACAGCCTTCCCGGACAACATCCAGCACTGTTCAATGCCACATCTATGATTATGGATTTTTTCAAGAAACACAGCCTATTTCTATAACCACTTCCTTTATGTAGCTACTAAAATACAATATTTTTTTGATGATTTTTCGATCCCACAGCTGTTATTCTCCACAATTGTACATGATCCTGCCGCCTCTAGTCCTTATGAGGTTGAGCCTCAATTGTCAGCATATGCGGGGCCCCACTTAACTTTCTCACATTGAGCAATGGCAGATGAGGTTCGACAGGCTAAAAAGGCGCGGTTTGCCTGCGAAAGATGTCGAGCGAGAAAGCAGAAGTGTGACAGTGATGGTGTGAACTGTTCAAATTGTACGAAAGTCAATCTCAAATGCGATGTTGCGGAAGTCAACGCAAGAAACTATACTAAACGGCTCGAGGAGGAGGTAATGCTCTTGCGTCAGCAAGTTTCCAGCTTAAAGCGGGAAAATCGTAATACAAGCTCAAATGCCAGTCCGGATGTGATTCAGGACAGTGTTGAGAGTGAACCATTGACGTCATGTGCCATGTTCATATCGCTTGGGACAGATGAAGAGCCTGTACCATCTTATTTGGGTTCGTCCTCAGGCATCAATTTAGCTTCGGTGCTGCAGAGAGCTGTATGGAAACGAGGTATGACTCTTCCAGAGATATCTCAAGAAACTGCTCGGGCAGATAATATCGTTGACGAAAATACTTCCCGAGTGCGAACGGGGACTATTTCCAACGATATTTCCAACAGATTGGTTGATTTGTATCTTAATCTGGTGCATAAGCGATTTCCAGTTCTAGAGAAGAATGAACTCTATGGTATTCTAGCTACAGCCAAGGGAGATAGTGCGACTCCGTCTGGAGATAGAGAAAAGCAAGTGGACCGGTTTATTCTTCTTATGGTGTATGCTATTGCTGTCAGGCATGCCCAGATTATCGACAAAGACGATTTGAAAACTTTGACTCCAGAATCATTTTATGAACAAGCTATGGAAGATTTTGAAGTTGTTATTGGAACTGTTGATTCCAAGAGTGTTCAGTGTTGCATTCTTGTGATGCTGTATTTACTTCGGTGTCGAGCGAGTCAAGGAATTTGGTATTTGGCTGGGCAAACAATGAGAATGTGTATCGACTTGGGATTACACAGAAAAGAGCCTTACCCGCTTACTGAGGCTACATCTTTTAAAACCATGATGAGGAGACGCATATTTTGGACGGCCTATTCTTTGGAGAGGTTGATATGTCAAAGTCTTGGTAGACCGTTCTCCATAAGCGAAAGGGATATCGACGTAGATCCACCATTTGAAGTCGATGAAAGTATTATCAAAGGTGATGAATTGTTACATAAGATATTGGGAGGCGCTGAGTGTGCTGACAAGGAGGGCTCATTGGCATTTGCATTTCATTTTTTCCGTCTGAGGAGAATCGATAGTCGCATACAAGAGCTGATATACAGAGTTGATCTTAACGAGTTGCCGCAAGACTTGGATGTACAGTATTATTTAGGGCTAATTCAGGAGTGGAGAAAGACAAGTCCTAAGCGCATCTCGTCAGCACAGCGGTTGCATGTCGAACTCATGTACAACAAGTCCATACGGTACTTACTTATCCCATACCTTTCAAAGTGCAGACCAGATGACAGCTATTGCATTCAATGTCTGCGCTCATCGGGAGAAATATGCCGTCTCAGCAAGAAGCTTCACCAGGACAAGTCTTTCGCGCATTCTTTTATCACGCTGCAAACAGTGTTCATGTGTGGACTAACTGTCATCTATGGACTTCTCACGGATAGACTGAAGTGGGATTTCCAGGTGTCTCAGGACCTGCAAGCATGCTCTACGGTGATGTTTGTAGTGGCTGAACGAACTCCGAATGCTCGGAAATTCAGAGATATGTTTGAGGCACTGCTTTCGAAAACCAGTGATGTCCTTAAATTGGTCGAGTCCCATGAGGTTTCTGAAGTGGCTACGTCTACTTTTCCCGACTCTGCTGCTACAACTGCAGATTCGATAGACGGGATTCGCGATGAGGAAGACTGGGAATCGATGTCCATCAAAGACCTTTGGAAGGTAGTCTACGATTCAAGCTGGCCAGATGGAACAGTGCTCGCTGATTTTGATATGGGCCATTGGGCTCGTCCCGACACGTTTGAGTTTTTCTAGCTCCACTATTTATTGCCCACCTCGTCATAAAGCTATTATCTTTCTCCAATAAGAATTGCATGCTAGTGTGTCGACTCTATATATATATATATGTAAGTAAGTCAAAAAATGCATCATTAGGTAATCTATCTACTCAAAAGATCGAACTGGATAGTTCTCGTTGTACATGCCACTTTGAGAAAAAGGAACAATCTTATAGGTCTTACTCTGCAAGGAAGGAGGCAGAGGTGGGAGCCCATTTTTGTCAAGTACATCGCCAGCAATGATATCCTTAGGCGACGAAGTGATAGCCTGAGTAAGAGAAATCTCACCGTTATGTACCGATGTTAAAGCTGTAGTTCCAGCATCTCCATCGGCAATTCGAGGAGCCTTGGCAGACCCGTAAGTCAACAGACCTGCAACGACGGGTTGCGTGTAAGTGGCAGTTCGAGGGTAGTTTCGTCGGTGGTCTCGCTTGAAGTATGGGTTCTCAGCAATATCGTTTGTAGGCAGAGTGGCCGGATCCTCATAAGTAGCAGCTTCAACTCGCGATCCTGGAGCCGGAACCCGATACATTGGTACAATTGGGTTACCAGAAGATCGGTTAGGCACAGCCACTAAAAGTTTTCGGATAGTCTCCCATATTCCCTTGGACGCAGCAGTGTATTTCTTTTTGTCAGTATTTTGCACTCACACAAACGGCACCCTTATAAATAGGACCAGCACTCGTGGTTCAGCTCACAAATTGCCAAAGACACGCGATTTAAACTGGATCGCTTCCAGGTTACTAATCACTTACCTTGTACACTGGAACAGGACCTCCACCAGACATAATGAATGTTAAAGTAAAGAACTGGTGAACCAATAGCAGAAGTCATATTTCACGGCCGGGTGACTTTTGCACGTACGGCTGGCACTCCTTGTGGATTGGGAGAGGGCAGTTAGGTTTTGTAGTGGGAGCACGACTAGCGCCCAATGAATAATTCATTACTAACAGCAGCACGAGTTATACATACATTAGTCGGAAATGCAAACAATAAAAGCTGACCCAGGATCTCTGCACAGCTCTTAATTATCCATAGCCAGCACAGCGTGCCGTGACGCAGCACACTGTGTGAAGGACGTAGGTATCAATCTGCACCACAACGCAATTTTTGAGTGCTGCTTTCCACTGGCATTAGAGGTGCGTCGAATAGAGAGTGGGTGAGCACAGTGGAGTCATATAGCGTTGGTTGGTTGGCAGGTTACAGTTTGTGACAATGTCAGTGGGGTGGTATCAAATGCAACGCAACAGTTGATATTGCAGGTGGATAAGTGACTAGGGTGGCCGATCTGCAAGCGCCCATTAACAAAGCTTAAAGGCGCTTGCTCCCAAAACAGCTATCCAGATTAGCTGGATTGGGTCAGTTAGCAAATACGAACGATGACAGCAAATAACCCATCGACAAAGAGCGTCATGGTCCTGAGCAAGCAGTGCCAGACCAGCTTAGCTTCAATGCAGAGCTTTGTAGGTGAGGTGGAGGCCACCTGCCCTCTAGGCGGTGCGACGGTGCAGTCCTGACCAAATTGGACAGTTGTGCCGGTACCGTTGGGCGAGGCCAAACTGTTGGTGCATGCTCCCGAGGGAAGCCAAAAACGCAACCGCATGCGCGGGGTAATGGCAAAGGCACAAACATATAAAGTCAAGCCTGTTCCTTAGGCGCAGTCCCACGTGGAATCCTGCGTAGGTCTATTCATTCACGGGCGACAGCGTTGTGTAGCTAGCAGTTTGGTCTGTACGGCCCTGGTTTGTGTAGCGCACTCGAGGGTTTCGTTGTTAAAGCCACTCCACGACCTATCATTGCATTGGTACTACACCAAAGTGGAGAGACTTCAAAGTAAGCACGCTACAAAAGTTGTACATTGAACAAAAAATACACACTCGACGTCACCTATCAGGTATTTTGGGTGGGACTGCATTTCGTTATCTTAGCTACCGGTAGTCGTTAATTGAGTGCATTAGCACCCATTACCCATAGTGACATAACCATCACTAATCGGGCTATCGGCGCATAGTACGGCATACTATGGATACCAGAGCCGGGAGCCCGCTGCAGGCTGCCGGCGCTATTCGGGAGACCATATTTAAGATATCTCCTCGCACTGTACATTTAGCATTGACATTTTTGATATTGGGATCCATGCTGGTCGTGGCCAAAGCTATATCGCAAATCCTGGCGGGTTGGCAGGCGGTAGTCCAATTGCCGTTTTCGGGTGGCAGTTTAGAAGCCTATGTGGTTAGGACCATGGAATGGGCTCCAAAAACCATTGCTCTGGCGGGGTAAGTTGTGCCATCAAAGTTGGGTGCTAATTATAGGGTGATTGCGGGGTCGTGTATCACGGTGGTGATCGCCACCTTCTCTGCTGTATTTCAGATTTTGTGCTTATCGTTCATTCTGTGGAAAAAATGGAAGCACCTGCATGGATTCATCGTGGCATCTGCCAAACAGGACTGCGGAGTGTTTTGACTCCAGCTCTAGTCCCTCTTAGGGTGTGAGTACCAGTTTGATCACCGAAACCGTTGCGCCGCGCAGGATCTGAACTGAACTTGCCTGTATAGGGACTGCCAACGTCAATCTCGCTACTCACGCGGCTTTGTCAACTGCCTGACACTGCGCATCGGTTCATCCAAGTGGCTGGCTCGTTGCTGTTGCTGAGTTTGTAGGTTGTTTGCTCGACTCGGTTGTACTGTATATCCAGGGGGAAAAATTACTTTTGGCCCCTGTCTGAACCCCGCCCTCGCCATCGATCATCTGGTTCCGTTTGTAGTTTCAATCTATCGCTCTACCCCATACACTGCCATACATTGCCATAATTAGCTAGCTATACATCGCCACCATGTTCATCGGGACACCTATGTCCATGGACGCCTATACTTCCCCCGCTGTTGTCATTCATCATCCGCCACAAATCTTAATACATCTCCTCGTATCCGGCGCACAAATTTAACATCGGTACTGTGAGCGATACTGCGGTCTCGTTAGCTGGTCGTTTTGCCTTGCTTGGACAGGCGTCGTGTTTGTGGTGCATGTGTCCTGCTTAGTGACGTCAATGGCGCACCGACTTTCTCCGGAAGTACCGCCATTGAGTAGCGTGGGCCAGGGTTAGTTCCGGACTAGGTGACAAAATGTACCGTTCACTACTGATGCAATCCCACAAATCCGACCTATACAAAGATAGAGTTGACTTAATAGTTACGAGCCCGATCGATCGCATGGTTTCCTTGCCATTGTCTGGTAGTACATTACTATAGATCTGCACGCATATATTAATGCCTCCTTAATGGTGATCGTCTTCCCACGCTAATGCGCGTTACATCATCTTTCACCAACTGTACAGGTTTGACCTGTTACCGCCCTTTTGCACTCATTCGTACGGAATAACAAGCGACCCTGGAAGCAGGACCTTCTACGGACACCAGCTGAGAGCTGTTCTTGCCAATTCTGGAGCTGTGGCGGTTGGCTGGTTCGTATTGCTCCACTAACAAGTCACGTTGCGCACTGTGCCGTGACGATGCCTAGGCTGGCAAAAAGCAACAAGCGCACGCATGCCCCTTTGGGGCCGCCCCTGCCCTGCTCCAGCTGCCAAGGTCAGGCTTGTTCTTTGCCGGGCCCCATGGTTTGGCAGGTGGCTGCGATATTATTTGTTTCTTTTTCCGCGTCATTTCTTTCTCTTTATAATCCATCGGTTTGCCATTTTATCGTGTCCAGACCGCAAACTCATCTGCACTGCCATCTCAACCATTCTTTAAATAGTTGTTGCCAGTTATTTGCTTGTAGATCTTTTGGCTGAGCTTTGTATATATTGACACCGAGTTGTTGGTAGTTGTTTTGATCATTTTCACCACATCCGAACACAAGTGGCATTTTTGACTAAACGAGTCTTCAGCTCTCCCGGCCGTTGCATTACCTTATTTTTATTTTAGTATTTTGTGTGGGTTCGAAATATTTATAGTTGGGTCTGTTTTTAGAATCCATTCTGAATCGCCCTGTTATTAGTGTACGAAAAGCTATGAACTTGATAGCTTTACTGAGCGCCATAGGCGCAGCGTCGGCAGCTTCTGGTGCCGGCGTCGTGAATCTCGATATCGTGGGCAAGCGAACAAACGAGCATCCCATAGGCCGGTACGGCGAGAACGCCCTTTATAATCAGCTGGGGTCATCCGACCTGGATTTTGTGCGCCGAGATACGTCTGAAACTGTATCTGTCGCTCTTGAAAACCAGTTCACTTATTATGAAATCGACGTGCAAGTGGGAACTCCTGGCCAGAAGGTGGGGCCAGTGATCGATACAGGATCGTCAGATTTCTGGGTCATCTCTTCCAACAACCCTTACTGCGCCAACAACCAGAGAGAACTGGATAGTGGCTTCATCGACTGTTCTACGGGAACCTTCAACTACAATGATTCGTCGACCTTCCAGTTCAACAGATCTGATGACTTCTCTATTGTATATGGCGACAATACTTTTGCCCAGGGTCAGTGGGGTACTGATGTTGTCACTATCGGCAGCATCAAGCTCAACAATTGCTCAGTGGCTATCGGTCTAGAGGCCAATTCCAGCCAGAGCGTACTGGGTATTGGTTTCACTGGACTCGAATCTACTAACAATTCTCCTCAGCCTGAGTCGCCTTCAAGCCCATTCCAGTCTGGTGGTTTCGACGAGCCTGCCAACTCCCAGCAGCAGCCTTTCACTTATCAAAACATCCCAGCCCAGATCCAAGCTCAGGGCCTTATTCAGACCGTCGCTTACTCGCTGTGGCTGAACGATGTTAATGCTGCAAGTGGCCAGCTTTTGTTTGGTGGTGTGGACCACGATAAGTACCAGGGTACCCTGTACAGTGTGCCTATCATTAGCGATATTGCTCAGCTTTCCCAGCCCATTGAGTTCACCATTGTCCTTAGTGGGGTCTCCCTCATTGATGGAAATGGAAATTCTGAGCCTATAATGTCTGGTGCTGTTCCAGCGCTTTTGGATTCGGGTACTTCTTTTACGTACTTGCCCCAGGATGTTGCTCAAGGGATTTACACTGCTCTTGGCGCTGAGTATCAGTCATCTGTGGGCGGTTATTACGTTACCGGGTGCAGCGCTGGCAACGGTGATGCTTCAATTGTATACAACTTCAGTGGTGCAAATATCACTGTCCAGTTGAGTGAATTATTGTTTGAACTCACTGATAGCCAGGGACAGCCTGTCACTTTCAAGAATGGTGAGCCAACCTGTGTTGTGGGTGTTTTCCCTACCAGCCCTGATAACATCATTCTCGGTGACTCCTTCTTGAGAAGTGCTTATGTGGTCTATGATCTGCACAACTTTGAAATCTCGATTGCAAACACCCAATACAACGCTTCTTCCAGTAACGTGGAAGCTATTGGAAGCAACGGTGTCCCTAGTGCGGTCAAGGCCCCGAATTATAGTGCTACTCAGCTCGCCTCCAGTATTGCCATCAACACGCCTACTGGCACCTTTGCTCAGGCTACAGGGGGTCCTTTGAATACTGGAGCAACCTCTGCAGCTGCATCTTCTTCTGCTACTGGAACCAGTGGCTCTAGCTCGACTGGCAGCTCGTCTAAAAGCTCTTCTTCTGCATTGGCTGTGCCTGTTATTGCTAGTGCTTTCGCATTCACCATCAGCTTGGTTATGTGCATCGCCTAAATCTTTATATCATTGCTTATCTGCTGATATCATATTTATACTATGTATCTTTTTGTACTCTAGTTAATCCAGCATTATTTTTCTTTATGGTTCAACTGATCTATCGGTAGATTCGCCTTCTTCGGTTAATCTCGCACGGCTGGCTTATCTCCTATAATTATAGTGGGCATCGTACATGTAGTGTGCTCTTTGCCGACATGAACAACGACGAAGCAGCTCCTCTGCTCGCATCGTCTGTTGGATCAGACGGTCAGACAGTTCCTTTAACCGAACCCAATTTGTCGTCTGATGTCGTTGACGATGCCCGAGAATTATCTCCTTTCTCTGGTCCCCCGGTGCGCAAACCTTCGATATGGGATCGCGCAGTAGACTTTACAGCAACGTCTTATCAAAAGATACAAAGCCGGGCCAGAAGAGGCAGTTTGGCCCCTTCATTGAATTTTCATGAGATTTCTTACTCTGTCTATAAGCTGCCTAATGACAGCTCTCTAGTCCCTTTTGTCATGCCTCCAGGTGGTTTGGCAAACAAAGGACCAATAAATCAGGCCAAATATCGAGCAATTGTGCAAGATTCTGTGTCTGCTATAGAGAGTGGTATTTCTCCCCCGAGGAGAATTTCTCAGGGAAGCTCTGGAAGCTATTTTATATACAATTCAGAGGCCAAAGTTGTCGGTGTGTTCAAGCCCAAGGACGAGGAACCTTATGGCCCTCTGTCACCAAAATGGACCAAATGGCTGCATCGCAACCTTTTCCCGTGCTTTTTTGGTAGAAGCTGTCTTATTCCTAATAATGGGTATATTTGTGAAGCAGCAGCTAGTCTGTTAGATAGGCAACTCCAATTGTACATTGTTCCATTCACGGATACTATCAATTTGTCGTCGAGTAGCTTTCATTATGCTGCTTTAGATAAGTTCAGACACAGGTACTATGGCAGGCCATTGCCGCATAAAATTGGTAGCTTCCAGCTGTTTCTGCATGATTATGAGCAAGCCAATGTATTCTTTCGCAAGTATCCTGTGCCATCCAAGCGGTCAAGGCCAGTTTCAGATCGTTTTAGGCGACGAGGTGCACCAGCAGTCAATGGAGTTGGTCCACCTGTGTTTGAATGGACACCAAAGGTTTTGGCACAATTCCGTGAAGAACTTGAAAAGCTTGTTATTTTAGATTACCTAATGAGAAACACTGATAGAGGTCTGGATAACTGGATGATTAAATTAGAATGGATTGAGGATCCTGATAAGTCTTCACAGCCAGATGTGACCCTGTCTCCAAGAGCTGTACCAGCTTCTGCGTCTTCAACGCCCAAATTAGTCCCTCATTTAACAATAGGGGCAATTGATTCTGGATTGGCATTTCCATGGAAGCATCCTGACGAGTGGAGATCATATCCGTTTGGATGGCTGTTTCTGCCCCTGGTTTTTATTGGGCAGCCTTTTTCACAAAAAACTCGAGACCATTTTCTCCCCCTACTTTGCAGTCCAAAATGGTGGGAAGATTCGACTTTTATGTTCCATGAACTTTTTGCTAGAGACACAGAATTCCGAGAAAGAATGTGGAAACGGCAGTGGGCCGTTCTCAAAGGCCAAGCTTTCAATGTGGTTGAAACTCTCAAAAACAGCAAGCTTGGCCCGCTGGATCTCGTCAGAAGAACGAGAGTTATGGTATGGGATGATAAAATGGAAATACCTGCTTATTTAAATCCAACTGATATGTCCAATGCCATAAATTCTCCTTTGTTTTCGTCATACCGAGATGAACCAACTGCTCAGGACAATCGATCCTTCTCCGTGCCGCAAAAGCATGTCCTGTCTCCTCGATCTCCTAGCAAAGGGCGGAAACGTGGAGGCTCTTTGGCACTGGAGGCTCGGTTTCAAGAAATTGTTCGGTCTGGGAACTTTGACCAAGACATCTGGCAACAGCTTGTTAACAGCGATCTCGGCGGCCAGCCCGACCAGTTAGCTTCACTTCAATCACATTCCTCTATACCTGAAGAGCCACCAGAAGCTACTAGTGGTGAGCACTCCCCATCTAATGGGCTACTTCCACCGGTGGATATATTTCCTCGCTCCCAAAATAACGACCAGCTGGGCTATGCTGTGGCCATGAAGGGTGCTTCCAGAACTGTAGTTGTTGAGCGGTTACAGACGGTTACCTCGAAGCCACCTGTGTTCACATGGTGTTAATATTATTGTTATTGTTATACTTGTCCAATCATGGATTTCCTAATTACTTATTTATCTTTCTGTATTAATATAAATGGATTCCCTCCATCATTTGAACTACTGACTTTTGCACAGACGTCGCCTCACGCACACGTTAATTATTTATTCGCGAAATTGTCACGACCCTGCATCATCCATCGTAATGGATTTTGATATCTCTGACAGCTCGGACTGGCTTTCCACTCGGGCACCATATTTGAGTGCTCTAGAGGCCTCCTTGAGATGCCACATATGTAAAGAACTTTTCAACGCGCCTGTTATTACGTCCTGCTGTCACACATTCTGCTCGTTGTGTATTCGAAGGCAGCTGACTGATGACAAAAGGTGCCCTGATTGCCGGAAAGAGATCCAGACGAGTGCCTTACGAAAGAATGGTGCAGTAGAAGAGATGGTAGAGTTGTATCGGGGGTGTCGAGAGGGTCTTTTGGAGCTTGCTAAAGAGCCAAAAGCAGAAGTGGTTCCCGCGTCGGTTCCAGATCAACACCCTTCAGATGAGGCCATAACCGACATTAATACTCCAGACAGCAATATTGAGCCATCATCTACGCAGGACTTTCAAAATTCACAAGAGGATGGAGACATTCGAAAGTCTTCGAGGAAACGAAGGTAGGCAGATTCGATTTGGATCATACATTAGTACTTGCTAACAACAAGAAAGCCAGAGACACCAGGATTCGTAGACAGCAGCACAGTACCTTTGGAGCCTGAGATGGGAAACTGCCCAATATGTGGTAAACGAATGAACATAGCTGAGATCCAGGGATCCCATATTGAGACCTGTCTTAAGGGAGATGACCTCATATCACCCAAGGCTATTGAAAAGCGCCAGACTCCAGCATTCAGCGGAATGTTTTATGGCCAGTTGAGAACCAAAAAGCCTCTTAAGAGTGACATGACTAAACCACTTCCCACTGTAAATTACAATATTTTGAATGATAGCAAAATGCGAAAATTGCTATCAGAACATGGACTTAAAGCATATGGGACCAGGCAGGCGATGGAACGGCGGCACAGAGAGTGGATAAATCTATGGAACTCCAATTCTGACGCCAAAAATCCATTGCCTCGAGGAGAACTAATAAACAGACTAAACGAGTGGGAGGACACCCTTAAAGATGCACAATCAGACGATTCGGTGAACATCAAGAAAGTGGATTCTGCTCAATGGTCGACTTCTCACGCTGATGATTTTGCAGCGCTGATTGCAAAAGCTCGTCAAGGACGAAATAGCAAGCCTAGTAGCTGATTTATTTATTATTACTGTAGACAATAGCATTCAAAGTCATCATTTGTGTTAACCCGTATTTACAAATCCTCATCAACAGAAACATGTCCTTCTGCCTCTACAGACTCTTGTATTCGACGAAGTATATCTTGCTGGACCTCATCAGGAAGCCGCTGAGGAGTATCTGGGTCTATTGGCTGTTCTTTGACGTCTGGAACTTGGTCCGCTGACTCTTCAACGAATACTGTTGTTTCTGGTTGAGCTATACTTTCAATCTCAGTGATATCCAGCGTCATTATTGGCGATTCTATACCAGCAGTGTCTATTGCACTCGATGCGTCTGCTCCGACCGCTAAGTCAGGAATGATGTTATCAGAGACAAGCCTGGAGCTCTCGAGCCGTCGTTTCGCAATTCTAATAAGATCATCCAAAACCTGTCGCTTTATAACCACCTGTAGCATAATAGCCAGCAGAGCTATAAGTACCACACTCCAAACCGCATAGACTATGCTTGCGAATCCTCCATTGAAAATGCCGTTGCTCGGCACTTCCACGACATGTACAGTGCCAGCCACTGATGTACTGGCAATTCTCGAGTCATCGCTATTTATGCTGACACTTGTTATAGCAAAATCATGAACCTTGTCTAGTTTCTTTAGGGTTTTCAGCGTGGTTGTGGATGCAATTACAATGTTGGAGTCAGAACTTCCCATGACTGTGTACATTGATCCAGCATCCATACAAGTAACAGCCTTAACTTTGGGGATCAGTCTCGAAGATATCAGTGATCCGTTCAATGCATTAAACTTGTACAGAACTGTCCCTTTTCTCTTGGAAATATTGGCTGCCACAACTACCTCGTCGCCAGATTTACCAGCAAATCGAACTTTGGAAAAGCTCACGTCCTTGCGAGGTACATCTATTACAAACTTCTCCTGGCCGTCTGAGGCGTCTGCAATATACAGTTTGGAATTACTCACATAGGTCAGTCTGGTGCCATCATGGCTAAGGTGAATGTCATTCACAGGATGCCTCGCACCCAGCGTTTTGGAGTAAATAGCACTCTGGGGATTGCTGCAATTCATAACAAAAATACTTCCCGGTGTGAGCGATGAACTGATGGCCACCAGCTCGCCACCTGTCGTGACACATTTCTGATATTCCTCAACGTTGGCACTGTCAAACAGTTTAAAAGCATGGTGGCTGGGGGCCTTGTCCTTGCCATGCTTGAATTCGTACACTCTGAAATGAGAATTCTGGTTTTCAGAAATCTTCTTGGAGTTGCGGTTAATTCCAGCAAATATTTTTCCTTCGTAGACCCCCAGACTTGTAGGATTGTCCTCATCGGCTGCCAGCAGAATCTCTGTTCTAACAGCTATTCTTTTAGAGTCGGGCTTGACTTTCAGCAAAGTCTATTGTCAGTACTGTTTCGGGTGGCGGTTGCTACTTACGATTTTGTTCTGTACACCATTGCGTCCTTCTCCACCACCTCCTCCAACAATAAGAGATGTGCTAGATTCCCATGTTGAAGTGAACACTGGATACCCCAGGTCAATTTTTTCGTCTGAAATGGAACTCTCGTCCACTACTTCACGAGACGAATCCTTCTCAGAAGCCGCCATGGATTGGTATTGTCTCGTAAAATAATCAGCAACCTTTTTTGGTTATAAATATCAAGTTAGTTCCTGGTTAAGTTGGACACATCGATATATACGTTGTTTTGGGGGCAGCCGCGTCCTTGCCCACCGGATGTCTAGAGGGTATAAAAGTCCGAATTACGACCCAATAAAGGAATATGGGACGCTAGTGCTCGGGTTGCAGAGATTGCTGGGTCCTTTGAGTGCATCGGCCGAGTTTGCGAGTCCTGCTCGTTGTATTTAGAGAATAGAGTGTGAAATGGCTCGTTTGTGAATGTGGAGAAGCGCATGTGGTGGGCACCTTAGTGCGTGTTCAAACATTACGAGTTTACAGAACATGGACCAAAGTTTGACTGGCTGTGATACAGTAGTTCATCTATAATACCTATTCCAAAAGTTTAAACGCGTATTACTAGATATCAGAGCTTATAAGAATGCCCCTCTTCTGTTGCAGATGGGCCCCACTTCCCCAACTGGGTTAAGGTTAAGTAAAGCATAATAAGCGCTAGGGCTGATCTGGTCGTTTATCAGGACTCATATTAGCGATGGATACCGAGATAAGACGGGTTCTGTCTGTGCAATCTCACGTGGTCCACGGGTATGTCGGCAACAGAGCAGCGACATTCCCGTTACAATTAAAGGGCTGGGATGTGGATGTATTGAACACAGTCCATTTATCTAATCATACTGGCTATGGGTCGTTTCGCGGCACTAGAGCATCTGCTAAAGAGATCCTGGACGTTTACGAGGGCTTGAAGGATATTGGCTTTGAATATGACGCTCTTCTTACTGGTTATATTCCTGGAGCTGAGGGGGTCGAGACGGTGGGTGGAATTGGTCGAGATTTGAAAGACCGATTCCCGGGACTAATCTGGGTTCTGGATCCAGTTATGGGTGACGAGGGGAGACTCTATGTTTCTGAAGCTGTGATCCCTCAATACAAAAAGATCCTTGGGTCTGGGGCGGTCACCATTGTCACTCCTAATGCTTTTGAAGCAGAGATCCTTTCAGGAATCAAGATAGACAGCGTGGATTCGGCTAAAAAAGCGATGGCAAAGTTGCATGAAGAGTACAAAATCCCTCATGTTGTCTTGTCTTCAGTATCGCTTCCAGATCATGACTCCATGCTCTTTGCATTTGGGTCGTCCATGATAGATGGAACCCCCCAGGCTTTTTATTACAGCTTTCCTGTATTAGACGGCTATTTCACTGGAACTGGTGACCTCTTCGCAGCACTTCTTATGGACAGTTTCAGCCACTACAGTGCACAGCCCTCCTCTAAGGAACTTGCTCTTGTAAGCTCTTTAAGAGATGTACTGGCCACTATGGATGGTGTATTGAAGACTACATTAAAAACATCCAAGTCCTCAGGAGGTGGCGTGATAGGTGATGCTGCCAGTATGAAGAACTTGGAACTCCAGGTAGTTCGAAGCAAGGACGCTATACTTTCTCCCCGGTCAGGACCCCAATATGAACCTTTGATGCTCAGCTAATCCAGTGAGACAACTTGTATACCAAAAATGGCTTAAGGTAGCTTTCGCAAAATGCATTTACACTTACAACAAATATTTGATAGAAAAAACCTCCGAGACCTCTATATTACATATCTCATTAATCATAATCACTGGACAACTCCATCTGCTATTGGACCAGCTTGACGTATAGTTGAGTACTTTGCAGTTCCGAGCTGTACAATGGACTTGGTCCATGACATTGCTCGGTCTCGAATGACGCTGCTATCCATGGTATCCAGATAAGAAATGGCCTGCAAAGACATCCATACCAACATAAAGATGAAGATAGGAAGCCAGAAAAAGAAAAACATCTTGTCATTTGGAAGCTGCTTTTGTCTTGCCTTCCATGCTTGCATCACCCTTTCGTCTTCAGACAGTACGTCAGAGTCCTTTGAACTCTCAGACGTCTCCTCTACAGCTGCAGCTGAAGAAGCAGAAGCTTCGGTAGAGGTTGATTCTGTTTGTTCCAAAGCCTTATCGCCTTCAATAGCGGCACCAGTGTAGGGTGCACTACTAGTCGCTCCATCAGGGAAAATCTCCTCATAGCTTGGAGGTGGCAAGTTATCATGATGAATTCCAAAGTTCATTGTTGTCAGTCTTTCTGGCAACAAGAAGTTCCAGAAAGCGTTCTGATCCTCTGTATGTGCAGCTCCTCCACGTCTTCTCAAAAGTCCATTACGACCCACAAGGTAGTCTGCGAAGCCTCGTGCTCGAGGACCCTCCGAGCCCTGGCTCGATAAACTTGGTCTTCTAGAAGACCTTCTTGACGAAACTCTTGAAGAAGCTACTATCTCATTTTCCTCCTCGATTTCCTCGTCACTACTATAATCTTCTTCGACAGAACTGTCATCTAAGCCCGAATCATCTGAGTCCGAATCATCCATCCACGAGAACTCCTCCACTAAAACCATGCGAACTCTCGTATCAGCGAGATCAAATGCACTCTCTCCGAAGCTAGTCCGTACATACGAGTCACAGCCATCCTCCATAAGCAGTCGCACGATATCAGCATGGCCATGGAAAGCGGCAAAATGGAGTGCAGTGTACTCATTCTTATCTCCATAGTCCAAAACAGCTCCATTCTCAAGTAGTTTTTCACAGATCTTGAAGTATCCTCCCATTGCAGCCATATGAAGTAAGGTCTGCCCCTCGGAGTTCTGATAGTCGATTCCAGTTCCAGTGAAAGAAGAATTCGATTGTGCAAAATCCAGGCAAGCGCAGACAACGTCTTCGAGTTGTGATCCAGTTAATTCGCCATCCATGCTTCCATCCTGAGGAGAACCATATTGTTGTTTTAGGTATGATGGTAGCGAAGAACCATCGCCGATAATCCTCTTAGCTATGTCCTTTGCATTTTCAATTTTTCCGTTCATCTTCAAGCCCACAACTTGTAAAGCCAGCTCCACAAGTTGCTTATCAGTATCATCAATATACCTGAAGAGCTTGTTCTCGCTACTAATGAATCCATCAAAGGTAACATTAACAGCGCCTTCCACCTGTGCAGGCGGTAAGTTAGCTATAATTGTATTGCTATTCCAGCAATGTGTAGCCAATGACCGGTTATCTCCAAACTTGACCACTAGCCCAGTGACAAAACCAGATCCCAGGATAGTGACATCAATTCCTCCACGAATAGACCCTGAGCCAGGAATGACTCGCTGTATCTCAGGAAACTGTCCTTCTGATCGACGGTACTGAAGCCAACTTGTAGAAATGGGCGCAGGAGCTGGCGTCATAGCCGGGGTAGATTCATAAGACCTGAAACTGCCCTGTTCCGACAAAGGTGTCATGTCTCCAGTGGTGTAATCTGATATTTGTGGAGATTGAGACACCGAAAATCCACCCGGTTTTTTGAGCATAGGCTCGTTATCAGTGGTGGGCTCGGGACTCGTCTCATTGCTGCCACTTGTTTTGCGTTTCTTGGAGGTATGAATTTCAGCAACCGAAGTTCCGCCAGCCTTGTGGTCATCAGTTATCATTACAGGGGTAGTGGCGCCGCGGGCAACCACATTTCCTGACGAGTCTTTAGCTGAAAATAATGCACTGAGTTAGAATCTTTCCACACAAAATTTGATATATCTTCGAAAAACTTACCGAAAGCCGATTTTTTCTCCATGGTGGCGACAGTAGCATGCAAAACGCACTGGGAGCTCTAGCTGTCGACATTGGACCTTCTTCCCTTCTACCTGAGCTTCTATTATAGGTCCAAGTTCCATTAGCTCTTTACAGTTGAACACAATGGCCCGTTTTTCAATATCATCACTCCAATGAGCCTCCTCTGCCGCAAGCTTGACCTTTTTTCTCGACGCTCGTTTTCGCTCTCGGTTGATGCATCCTTTGCACATGTTAGCATACTTGTATAAATTAGTATGGCAAACCACTATGCTATCAAGCTGCAAGGTATCACGAGATGACAAGAACGGCTTCTTAAGCTGTAATTTTGGCTTGGAAATTGTGTCGGCCGGCAAATGGACATAGTCCTGCTCGGGTGGGGGGTAAAATGTCAGAGTGACTTTGATCTGGGTCTCGACTCGAGATTTGGACGGAAGCTCGGAGATAGCTAATCCATGATGTAAGTCAGCAGTAGAGTTCCAGAGCTTTGGATTGAAGTCCGGCAGGTAATCAGGGGGCGGTATATCAATCTCCTTTCCCTTTGATTCATGAATAGAATTCCGGCTTTCCAACCCGCTATACTGGTCAGGCCCAACATCTCGACTTGATTCGCCCTGAGACAGTCCCAATGGCATATCCTCCCGTTTAATATCTGTGGGTGATAGAGGGTTAGCTGGCGACTGCCTACTACTTGACCGTGAAGATGAAGCAGTTCCAAATAATGAAGCTCCCTTTGTCGATGTTCTTCGAGAGTGAAACTGATATGCTGCATTGACCTTGCCGGGTGTGTGTGCGTTACTGGTGTTGTTGCTGTTGCCGTTATCCTTGTAAACCACTGATTCCGGAGATGGGATTCCATGCGTGTTCATAAAGTCGTTGTGCAGTTGCATATTTGTCGGAGAAGGGCCATTGGTTGTAGAGGATTCTGGCGATAACAGTCCACTGCCGAAGATAGGGTCCTTATTATCGGGCACCAGAGACGAGTAGAAAGGAATGAAACCACTGTCGTCCACGCTTTGAGGTGACCTGTCCGACTCCATCGAGGACCGTTGTATAAGCACGTTGGTGTTATTATTATGTCCATCAATATCGCCTACATTGGACTCTGGAGATATCGCAGACGAAGACGACGACGCATCGTCATTATGCGACACTGGCGCCGGCTCCATGAAAGTGTCGTTGTCCTCACAGAGCTCGAATCGAATGTGTTCTGACAAATCAAAATCGGCAGCATTCTGTAACGCATCGGTCTCTCCATCGTAGTGAAGACCCAGGGGCAAGTTTCCTACAGAAAATACCGTGTCTTGAGGAGTTGGAACCACCAACCGGGAGATTGCTGGCTCCTCGTCCATTTGTTCGTTCTTCAGTATGTGCTGATGAATGACGGATCCTGAAGGCGATTCCTGTGTCCTCTCCTGCTTGGAAGGCGACCCTGGCAGTCCGGAAAGCGATCTCGCCAGGTGGCGCACCGAAAACCGGTGCTTGGACTGGTTGTCTATTGTCATAGTGGTAATTTGCGATGATCTATCACCGCAACAGATGTCGTTTTAAGTCCAGCGGACACCCAAAGTGGTCAACAATTGTGCCCTTTGCTGCAGCACTTCAGTATTGACAGTTAAAAGCGTGTGTTGGGTGCTGGCTGCTGGTTGGCACGGTGGTGACTGGATGGTGTTGAATGTACTGAATTAGAGGATGTCTTTTCGAGGTCAGGTGGATGACCCAGCCCTGTTCTGGTACACTGTATGCGCCTGGCGTACAAATAGGAATTTTGTTGGGGAGTGCAGCCTAGGGGGGAAGCAAAAGTGAGACCTCCAACGCCGTGCCAAAAATATACCGGATAAAACGACCGGTTTGAGGTGGGAAATCTAACAATGAAGGGCAATTTAGGGGGTGGTTTATGGGCCCAGGGCCAATGATTATATAGTAGATTGTTTTGGTGGGTGATGCCAGTATCGCCCTGATCATGCAGCAGCTTAGTGGGCATGGATTGACTACAGCAAAGTTAGTACTAATCTTCATTAACTAGGCCAATTATGGATCTTCTATTTGAGATATGCAACAGGGATCGTCGTGCCTTAAGTACAGCATTCCCCATGACCATTTGAGATGGGACACTCTGCCATCAATGACTTTGGTGCCTGAGATTCACGCCAACTGACTGTAGCGTTAAAAGATTTTTTTTTCCTGTCTGTGGAACCCCCTCTTTCCTGTTGTCGTTAAACCGATATTCCGCCACACACACACTGCCAATTTAGGCAATAGGTAGAGCGGGGGGGAGTACTATAAGGCTTGGTATGTTTATGAGTCGTGCTTAGACACCTGTACTGAGAATATGGCGGTCTGTTATCTACTATCTAGTTGAAATGGAACCTGTCAATGAGTGGCCAGGGGCAAAAGAGCATATGGGTTTAAGAAACAGTAGCCAGCTTTTCTATGAACAACTGTGATATATTTCCAGCACCGCACGGCGCGGTAACTGTACCAGCTAAATCAAGCTGGAAATCGCTAAATCTTTTCTAGATATGGTTTGTATTTCAGAGTCCTCGAGACCACTAGGACAGCGTTTCAACAGGCTAGCTACGAACAGTTAGTACACGCACTCGGGTCGAACTCAACGTTAGAACCCCAGGAGTACTGCTGTGCTGCTGTGCGCCGTGTTGCTATATATAAAAGGATATAGTTTATAACTGTTGGTTGAAGGATTCAATGGCCTGGATGATATCATTGGTAGCGCGTTCCTTTCATCGTGTTACATCACTGCCTGCAGTATTTAGCTGAGGCTAAGTCAGAAGAGCTAATGCGTGTGCATGCGTGGGACACTATTGTGCATGACATTGCATCTATCAATACATTGCATCCGGAGTATGCAGAGTTTTATATTGGCAATCTGAAATCTCTACAATACCTGTCGCATCTAAGAGACTCGTTTGGAGTCTTTCCAAGTGTCGTTTTTATTTTACCGGGACGCAAATTGTATCAACTGCCGATACCACGAGCGGAGACGAACCGACGAATGAGCCTTTAATGGAGTGCACATTTCAGCTGTAATGCTCTCGTTTTCTTTGCCAATGGCCAGCGTTGATGACGCAGCAACTTCATAATTATTGAAATCATTGCATACTTTTCTATTAATAATTGTAGTATTGGGTTCTTCCGAAACGCTAATGTTGAGCGTACGCATTAGTCTATCGGATAAGATTTCCCCACGTGGACTTTCCTGACAATCCTCCAAAGGTTCTCTCACGTTATCAGTTATTCCTTTCAACCATAATAAAACTTTTTCGTACGAGTCCATTTTCTTCTCTTTCCTTGGATTGAACATGGTCTTAGCTCTCAGTCCGTAGGGGTCGTGTGGTACGGTACATGCTATATTTCGAGCATACATCGCTTCAACAATGTTGTTTTGCGACATTCCTCTTTTCTGTCATCTAAATTTGGTTTATTGTTGGGCTTCCCATAATGTCAGGTTGCCAGCTATTTTCGAGTGTCTCCCTCTAACTTCCAGATGCTGGGTGTTTTCAGACAATTTTATATAAAAAAGACCGTCATCTTAAATCCCACTATATTCCTGACTATGGTATGACGCTAATATGGCAAGTTCCATCATTATTGCAACTGTCGTTATCGATCATTATTTGTCATCATCCGTTAGGTACAGCATTTTGGCGACCGGATAAATACGGCCCGTGGCTCTCTGAAAGACGAGAATGGACCATAATCTGGGGTGCCACTCCCCATTAATTTGCATACCACATCCAATCAATACATTTGTCCTTGGATTGGGCCAGCTATTTGATTGGCGACAAGCTTAGGTAACTATCCTTCGGTATCAATGGTTTTGGCAGTGATAAATGAGATTAATCCAATTAATCGTAGACCAAATGGATGATCCGGCTAAATGGTCCAAATATCCAGGTAGATGATCTACACGGCAATATTGCTCCCCCACGTTTGCAGTACAACCGCGATCCCCGCAACTTTTCATGGCAAGTGGGGCCTGCCAAGATGTCATCGGAAGATGAGCCGCCGCTCCTGTTGACATTTTTCACGCGTACACATAAACGATGAGTTATAGCCACTTATATGGTTGGTATAGTATGTTTTTTTACGAGCCATAGATAGGGTTGTTGTTTTTTCAATACATTCCGGCAAGTACGCCTTGCGGAACTGCCGTTGCTGATTTGTGACAAACCATGGTAAGGATCTGCAGGAACTACAGGGCTGTCAGATGTGCATCGGCTTGAGTGCCCCACCAATTTAGCCGGCGCGCTTCATACCCACCCTCAGTCTACTAAATAAGGTTCCAAGACACGGATAATACAGTAAGTGGCTGGTTGCGATATGCGAATAATCGTATGTTCCGTCTAACGGCGAACTGAACGGTTAATTCGGCTGTGTTACAGTGCGGGGAACTGTCATTTTCGCTGCAAATATATAATGACCAATTATGATGGATTGCACCAGTAAAGCCTTTAGAATGAGCAATTGTTTTGGTCTGTCCTCTAGTGTGGTCATTCTCCTAGCGAGTTTGGCTGCTGCTCAAAATCAGGGCAATCAGTATATTAACTTTTCGTCCAATGCGAATCCTGCTTTGACCCCAGAAACTTTAGCTTCTATAAACTACACTTTCCCTGACTGTTCTAGTTACCCACTTCGGGACAATGCAGTTTGTGATCCAACTAAGGACTATGTCGAAAGAGCCCGTGCACTCATCGATGCCATGACTCTGGATGAGTTGGTCAACAACACAGGAAATACTGCACCCGGTGTACCAAGACTTGGTGTCCCTGCCTATCAATGGTGGACCGAAGGACTCCATGGAATAGCTTCAAGCCCTGGTCTCCAGTTTGCTGCTGATGGCGACTACAAATATGCTACCTCATTTCCACAGCCTATTCTCATGGGTGCGGCCTTTGATGATGAACTGATCCATATGGTTGCTGAAATCATCTCCACAGAGGCAAGAGCTTTCAACAACCACGGCAGAGCCGGTTTAAATTATTGGACTCCAAACATCAATCCCTATAGAGATCCAAGATGGGGTCGGGGCCAAGAAACACCAGGAGAGGACCCTTTCCATCTGTCTCAATATGTCTACAATTTGATTACTGGTCTTCAAGGTGGACTCGAGGAAGACCACTTGAAGGTTGTGGCCACATGCAAGCATTATGCTGGCTATGACATTGAAAATTGGCACAATAACTCACGATTGGGTTACAATGCCATTATTTCAAACCAGGATCTGGTCGAATATTTCCTCCCTACTTTCCAGTCTTGCGCTCGAGACGCTAAAGTGGCAAGTATCATGTGTTCTTATAATGCTGTGAATGGAGTTCCTTCGTGTGCAAACGAGTTTTTCTTGCAGACCATTTTGCGAGACAAGTGGAACTTTGCTGACAGATATGGCTTTGTCACATCCGATTGTGATGCTGTGTACAACGTATGGAATCCTCATAATTACTCTTCTTCCGAGACTGGAGCTGCCGCTGACTCTCTGACCGCTGGTTGTGATCTGAATTGCGGTACCACTTACCCAAGTGTTTTGGGCGATGCGTTTGATGAGAATCTGGTCACCCGGGATCAGATCGCAGAGGCTGTTGTGCGAATGTATGCAAATCTAGTCAAGCTTGGATATTTCGACAGCCCTCTTGACCAGCCATACCGACAGTTGGACTGGGAAAATGTCAACACCCCTCAAGCTCAGGACCTTGCCTATACCGCAGCAGTCGAAGGCATCACCCTTTTGAAAAATGATGGCACTTTACCTCTTTCAAAGTCTATCAAAAGCTTGGCGCTGATTGGACCTTGGGCCAACGCTACTAGTCAGATGCAGGGGAACTATTTTGGCGTTGCTCCTTATCTGATTTCTCCAGTTGAGGCAGCTCAGAAAGCTGGCTTTAATGTTTCTTATGCTATTGGTACTGTGATATCCACTGATTCGACCGCTAATTATTCTGCAGCTTTAGATGCTGCCAAGAAGGCAGATGCCATTCTATTTTTTGGTGGAATTGATAACACCATCGAGGCTGAAGCTCATGACCGAGTGAACATTACCTGGCCCGGAAACCAGCTTGACCTCATCAGTCGATTGGCGGCTCTGGGAAAACCCTTGGTAGTGTCTCAGATGGGAGGCGGCCAGATAGATTCTTCTGCTTTGAAGAACGACTCCCGAGTTAACGGTTTACTGTGGGGAGGTTATCCAGGTCAAAGCGGAGGAAAGGCACTGATTGATATCATTACTGGTGCGCAGTCTCCTGCCGGTAGATTGCCAGTTACCCAGTATCCTGGTGCCTATGCCGATCAGGTCCCAATGACAAATATGTCTGTCCGTCCTGGCGCGGGCAATCCTGGCCGAACTTACATGTGGTATACTGGAACGCCTGTTTATGAATTTGGTTATGGGCTTCACTATACCACATTCTCAGCCAGTTGGAATGCTTCTAACTCGACTTCGCAGTCGTCTTTTAATATTCAGCAGTTGTTGTCTGCCTCTCATGTTGGCTACGATTATGTCGATAAGATAGAGTTCACAACCTTCTCTGTTGAATTGAAAAATACTGGTAATACTACGTCGGATTATTCCGCCCTTTTGTTTGCCAGTAGCTCGGCAGGACCTTCTCCAGCTCCTAAAAAGAAACTTGTTTCTTACAGGCGAGCGCATAGCTTGCAACCGGGCCAGTCTACCACCATCGATTTGCCCATTACTTTGGGTGCAATCAGTCGAGTGGATGAGAATGGCAATACTTATCTGTATCCAGGTACATACACTGTTAGTTTGGATGTTGATTCCAAGGTGACTGGTACATTTACTCTTACTGGAAAAGCCCAGGAGCTGACGCCCTGGCCAGAGTTCGGCGATGACCTTTTTATTAAAGGCCAGTCGTCTTAAGTCTGTATGCTTTTCTTTCCTATCTCTTTTCTCTCTCTCTTCTTATGATTCTCCCCTTTGGCTTTTTGTAGAATTCAAATTTTAAAAACTCATCTTTCATAATAAGTTTATTTTATACAATAAGAAATGACCTTGTCCCTGTCATTATGACTAAACACTAGCCGAATACTGTTGGCATATTTAGTCCACGTGAATATACTCATTATCTAAAAAGATTCGAAGGGAAATTCTACGGGATCAAAAGGCGAACAGCCTCGGTGTTGGTACAATACATTAATCATTCACCTTATCTAGAGACTTTTTTTTAAGACTAGGCCATTGCTTGCATGTTTATGCAAATTTAAGCAACAGGCTCGGCAACGGCAGCAGGAGCAGCCTCGGGAGCTGGCTCAGCTGGCTTAGGAGTGTAGTCAATGACAGCAGGCTCAGCAACAGCAGCCTCCTCCTTGGGAGGGTGGATGTTGACGTAGTCGGGAAGAGAAGACTTGGGAGTACCAGGCTTGGCATCGGCAGCGGGGTCTCGCATGATCTTAACCTTGATACCAAGGACACCCTGTCGGAGGAGAACGTGACGAGTGGCAGTGTCAATGAAGTCTCGGACTGGCTGACCAGAGTGGATCATGAAACCGTCCTGGAACTTCATGGCCTTGGCTCGGGCAGCTCGCAGCTTACCAGAGATAACAACCTCAACACCCTTGGCACCAGACTCCATGACGTATCGGACAACACCGTATGCAGCTCGTCGGATAGCAAGACCGTTGAGCAACTTGTATCGAAGGGATTCACACTGAGCAACAGCGGAAAGTCCTCGCTGCTGGACTCGCTCAGCAAAGATGGCAACAGAGTTATCGGGCATTCGGAATCGCTTCTGGACAAGAGAAGTCAACTCTCGGATTCGTCGACCGTTCTCACCGAGAACAGCCTGGGTGTGAGTAGCTCGAACAACAATCTCAGTCTTGGTGGAGGTGGTTCGGACCTCGACACCGGAGTATCCCTCCTCGGCGAGCTCTCGGGTGAAGAACTCGTTCAATTCGGCGTACAGAACACCATCGGCGACGTGCTTTCGCTTTTGAGAAATGTTAACTCTGGGCATTTTAGGTTGAATTATCGATGAATCTTCAATTTCAGTTAATGAGTTGGAAAAGTGTGGGTGCATGCGTTCTGGATTAGGTAATAGGAGTGACTGTGTCTAGGGCTATGCCCTTATTGTTCCGTGCGGCTGTTGCCGTCATGCTGGGCTGCCATTATCTGTCTATGAGCAGGGTCCCAACGGCCGTCCTCAGCGTACTAGCTTTGCATGAATCCGACATTTTATCCATGTTTTGAGGACTGCAATTCTGCTGACGTAAGGTTTCCGGTTTTATTCTGTTGCTAGCTTTAACAAGTGCTATTGGCGTGGTGAGATCACCTTTGTACATCTCATGTACGGCTGAGTTTCGGCACCTGTCTCATCGTCTGGGTTGTGGCCCACGAAAATAACAGACGCTTTTTAGTCTCACAATATTGCAGGATATAGATTGCATGTGCCTTATCTGTTGAATGCTTGTGTTTTAGGCATACTCTGATGTTGTAAATATGATGGATGGTAATGCACAGCTTGCTAGAGAAACCTTATCATCTGTATGCATTTTAGCAAATGTGCACGTAATTTAACTATCATATAATATGCCGTATACCATACGCTTGACAGCAATCATCCGGAAGAATGCTTTTAGTGCGAATACATAAATTCTCTTGCTATACAAACCACCATACCTGTACAATCAATGGGGCTGTGCTTGGACCACTTGCCTGAAGATGCGAGACGAAGCCTTCCACTTTGATAACCAGCCATTTAACAAATAATTACATATTACGGGCAAACAACTGGAATACAATCGATGAAAAAATCCGAGCAAGGCGGGACGATGCATTCTAGACTCTGCATACCAGCCAGATACATTAATTCTAGGACCAATTGACGAGCAGATCTGGTCGTATGTCAAGAATGAAGAACATTACAGTGCAGCAAGCCACTTCCGGATTCGGCAGGACCGAACATGCACCTCTACATGAAACAGCCTAGTTGCGATCGTGAATATGCACGTCCAGCACTCTTATCTTTGCAAACCTAAACAAAGCACAGATCGGGCAACACACACAGCCCCCACACGACAAGATTGAAAACTCTTCACACAGCAGAGAAACAAAGATTACGGAAGTGATAAAGAAATTCTAGTAATTTGAATTAATTTAGTCTATTGTAGCGCATAAACCAATACAGAAATCAATGTCATAACAAAAAGTCGATCATTAAATCGAGGCTCTACCCGCATCATGTGCACCGAGCAGCCCAAGAATTTGAATCAGTGGTATAATATGGTTGTGTTAAGCATTATGCGCTTAGAGGAGAAGAGCAACACCAGCAACGGCAGCGGCACCGAAGATGGAACCGGTAAGAGCGTTGGCGGCACCGGTCTCAACAGCAGGAGCAGTTGGGACAGTAGCGTTGCTACCGTTGGCAACAGGAGCAGGGGTAGCAGTAACGTAGTGGCAAGACACAACGTTAGAACCAGTGCAAGAGGTAACAGTGACAA
The DNA here is from genome assembly GCA_030579815.1 of Sugiyamaella smithiae. Classification (NCBI taxonomy): domain Eukaryota; kingdom Fungi; phylum Ascomycota; class Dipodascomycetes; order Dipodascales; family Trichomonascaceae; genus Sugiyamaella; species Sugiyamaella smithiae. Next base: position 1,810,880 of record JAKTRV010000002.1, read on the forward strand.
CGTCAGTGGAGAAAACCTCAACAACGGAAGTGTTGGTGGCAGCCATGGCACCAGCAACGAGAGCAGAAGCAGCAACAGCGGAGAACTTCATTATGATTAATAAGTTTTAAAAGAGTGATTCACAAAGAGCGACTGAATAATAAGACAACTGTGTGTGAAGAAAGAAACTCTTTGGTGGATCCCAAGTCCTTTAAATATTGGGGGACCTGATAGATAGCGACACCCGGAATTATTTTGTTTTTCCCTGTATACATTATGGCTGCCCGGCAACCGACCGCATCTATCCATGATAGATGTTGATGTCCCCTTTTAGGAAGGAGGGGTATCCATATTGGGAAATCAATACCTTATTAGGAGGTGGTCTGTGCCATTTGTGGCAGGGACCTCCCAATATATTGCCGAAATAAGCAAACTACCAACCAGATTGATGTATATGCAACTGCAAAACCAAGTAAACATTGGACCACCCCCTATTTTTTTTTGATAGTCGAACAATTTGAAGCTGGTGGCTAGCAGCACGTAAAGAATGTTCGCAGTGGGAATTCTCAACTATAGCCATCAATTGCTTATCTTATGACCCGCCTTTTAAGTTTTTGTACGTGGTGCTATCTAGGAGGTAGGCAGTCCTGATCTCGATGTGCCTAGTGTGCCCCCCCTTTTTACTACTAATATTACGAAATTATTGCAGCCAAATAATCAATTGATAGGGCATACGGCATTATGCTGTATGCGCGACCCATAGGGGCCCGCCAATAACATAGAGATCGCTGGACACTCTAGGTGTTTGACGGCGCATTTTGGCATCTCAGGGCCGCTACTAGCTGGCCGTTGACGCGCGTTAAAATCGGGGCTTCCGGCGAAACGATCTTCTTGCGGTTCTGGCTAAAAAAGCAGAACGATATCAAGGACAGAATTCAAAGAGAATCTGCCGTTCCAGACTTGGATCTCGTACACGCATTTGAAGACTATACTGATCGTGAGAAC